>JAWPHD010000426.1:0-474984 GCA_037043455.1 Cyrtodaria siliqua
TCTATCTATCTATCTATCGATCGTATCTATCTATCTGTATTTCAATTCATTTAAAAACATTTACTTGAAAGATAGTAAATGTGTGTTTGTTTGTATGGTGTTTACGTCATTTTCAACACATGTAAGGTTATATATGACGGTCGATTTCTTTTTGAGGTGGAGGCATACCACCCACTTTTCCTGGGAAGTACCAGTACTGTACATCTCCCGCCATCCATAAGAATTGACACTTCCTCACTTACTTGTCGAACTCCCAATGTGATTCGAACCCGCAACGATGAGAGGGGGGAAAAAGTAAAACTTGTAAAGGACTTGTTATTATTGCAAAGATCAAAAACATGTGTGAGAAAAAGATTTCAGGTGAAACATAAAGGCAGATTGAAATTCTTAATTGTATTTTATTGGATCTAACGGCATATAGATCTAAGTCAAACTCGTACTGACGCTTCTGTTCTCGATTTAAATCTCTCTATTGAAAATGGTGAAATAATTAGCAAAATCTATGACAAGAGAGATGTTTTTAATTTTGATATTGTTAATAATTAGATAGAGATGTTCCCCGAGCAACTTCTTATTGGGTCTATGTGTCTCATCTTATTCGTTTTTCTAGAGCTTGTACTCGAGTTGAGGACTTTAATATTCGTAATCTTTGTATAACTAAAAAGCTACTCCATCAGGGCTACCGTTACCCTAAACTTCGTCAAACCTTTGCAAAATGTTATTATCGTAATTCTGATCTTCTTTCCAAATATAAAAGTAATTTAAGAACTCTTCTGGGACAAGGACTATCACAACCTTACTTCTATGGTGATATGATTTACAAACTTCGTAAGATCCTTGGTCATGATCACTTTCATACTATCTTTGTTAAACTTGTTAAAAGGTTGATCAAAAGAGGTTATGACCCTATCATTTTGCAACTTACTGCATGCTTGGTGAGCGACCCATTTACAGTTCGCCACTATGCTTTACTTTTTAATTGTGCGATTACCGGACTGGCTCTGGACCCTATGATGACGTCTACCTAAAACCCAAAAGGACGGTGACGTTTGATGTTTGTCTGCAATCTTGTCTTGTCGTGTCCTCATTGGTTTATTTTCTTGTTGCTCTGGCTTCTGCCAAGTCACTGAGTACCTTCTTTGTGGCTTTCTAGGCTATTGTAATTTTGTATTTATATATACCCGAGCATATTTGTTTTTTACTTATATTGCCTATTAATGCTGCATAGTTGGTTAGAGAATAGTTCTTGGCTGGGATTTCTTTATTTACACTTTCCCGTTTTATTGGGATGACAGCAGGGTAAGTGTGAGGTTTGGTGCAACCTAGAACCTGGTTTAAAACCCCAGCGGCCTTTTTTGCCATGGACCGTTCCATGGCGGTAGCCCTATTGCCAACCCTGTTTTGTGTCTGTGATGTCATACGCCTTTATTTTTTATTAAAATTGCCTTTCAAGTTTTTGGCTTTACTGTGTTCTGTGAAAGCTACATTTCCTGTTCGACATTTCCTGTTCGACTTTTATTGTGTATAACAGAATTACGAGTATATGCTAAATGGTTGCTTAACCTAATACGCCTTTAATATGTGTAAATAAAATGTCATATGTTCTGTGGAGGATAATTTGAGATCTTGTTTACGCACAAACCCAAATATAAACATTGAACAGGTTAAATAAAACAATTGAAACCGTTATATTCCTTTCCGAGTAAACCAGTTCCGCTGTTAATTCGTATTGAAAAGTTTTTTTATTACATGATTTAGTGTGTTTATATTTGTAAATAAACAAAAGCTCAAATTAACTCCCGCATATAATAATTAAATTATATTCAACCAGTGAATTAAGTATTCATGTGTGTATTCATTCACTCCTTCCAATTAAAATGCCAGTATTGTGTATTCATTCAGTCCTTCCAATTATAATACCAGTAGTGTGTATTCATTCACTCCTTCAAATTATAAAACCAGTATTGAGTATTCATTCACTCCTTTAAAATATACTACCAGTATTGTGTATTCATTCACTCCTTCCAATTATCATACCAGTATTGCCAATACTTATATATTGTAGTCCCCTGGTGAAGTCGAAAGTATGGTGTAGGATCGGGTTCGAAACTACTGAAGTAGGTGCACCTGTAAAAAACTATATATTTTATGGGTGCACCTGTAAATATGTAGGTGAACAGTTTTTATAGGTGCACCTACAATTTTACAGGTGCACCTATAAATATGGGTGCACCTGCATTGTTAATGAACAGGGTCAAAAGTCTCGTCCAATTACATTCCTTGTTACATACTGAAAACCGGAAGTTACAATATATCACTACACCGCTTATTGGAAGCTTGGCAACGATGGCGCATTATCGCGATTTTGTGCGTGAATGTTTTCAAATGGTTAGTAACGAAGTGAGAATTTCAACTAACGCAGAACTTGATGCCGATCTGCTTGCACAGTTGACTCACTGCAATTTACCAGAACTCATACAGGGTATCAACACCCTTACCAAAAATATAGGCTTCTGGCGACTATTTGCTGCAACTCTGCGGCAAACATTGCTGCAAAGCTGCGGCAGACAAGTTATGTTGCGGTACACTTTTACCATGCAAATGAGGTCTGCGGCAAAGTTGCAGCAAACAAATATGAAAATGAGGTTCTGGTGATGTTCTGGCGATGTTCACCGCAACTTTGCCGCAGACCTCATTTGCATGGTAAAAGTGTGCGGCAACTTTGCAGCAAACTTCATTGGCATAAAATGTTTCTCTGCAATGTTCTGGCGATGCTTGTGGTGATGTTCGCTGCAAATTTGCGGCAATGTTCAACACATCGCGGCACATTGTTTCAAAATAAATATTGGACTGAAATTATGAAATGGAACAATGGTGCGCCGTTTTAAAAAAAATATATATTTAGCTCAAAAATGATTTTTTTCGCTATTTAACATGGACTGCACCAAATTTAAATAAATGGGAACGATTTAAATAAATCGACACTAGATAAATGCTCTCGATTTAAAGTGTATCCTTACGATTTAGATTATTATATCCTCACGATTTAAATATATGATTTTATCAATACGATTTAACTAAATGGTTTTGATTTAATTATTCGTTTGTGATCTAAATAAATAGACCTTTGTTATAGTATAATTATGTGCAACAATTTAATTAAATTCGATCATTATAATTAAATAAATCGACATAATTTAAATAAATTAACATCATTTAAACAAATCCTCTATGAGCATAAATAGAAATATTTTAATTATTTTAATTATGCGCTGGCGGGGACTAAATTGTTTTAAGTAAATGTTGCACATTTAGCTTAAAAATCATTAAAATATATTAAAATATTAAGATATTAAAATATTAAGCATATAAATAATAATTTAAATCGTATGGATATATTTCAATCGTGAGGATATATTTTAAATCTTAAGGATATAATTTAAATCAAGAGGATTTATTTAAATAGTGTCAATTTATTTAAATCATGTCGATTTATTTAAATATGGTGCAGTCCATTATATTAAATAGTGAAAAAACAACAACATGTTTTTGAGCTAAATAGTTTTGTTATACACGGCACCCTATATAAAACAAGTTGGAATATGTTGTCACTACATGTATTCATGTTGAACAAAACTGACTAAAATAAATATGATCTTATCATTAAATGGGGTGTTGAGTATGTTGAGATGAATATTATACAAAATTTATACTGTAAATTAAACTTCTAATCCCTAACTTACAAAGTTGACAAAGCAATACAATAAAAAATCCTATCCTGACTTGTGTAAAAAGCAAATCCTCATGTACATGGAAATGTCAAGTGTTGTCTCTTACTCTCTTTCCACATTACTCCCATTTTATGGTGATGTCGAGCGCTATCATTTCTTCTATTGTCATGGAGATGTCAAGCGCTGTCATGATTTCCATTTTCAAGGAGATGTCATGCGCTGTCATGACTGCATTACTCCTATTTTCATGGAGATGTCGACCGCTGTCATTTCTGCATTACTCCCATTTTCATTGAGATGTCGACCGCTGTCATTTCTGCATTACTCCCATTTTCATGGCGATGTTGACCGTTTTCATTTCTGCATTACTCTCATTATCAAGGAGATGTCGATCGCAGTCATTTATGCATGCCTCCCATGTTAAGGGAGATGTCGAGCACTGTCATTCCTGCATTACACCCATTTTCGTGGAGGTGTCGAGCGCTGTCATTCCTGCATTACTCCCATTTTCATGGAGATGTCGAGCGCTGTCATTTCTGCATTACTCCCATTTTCATGGAGATGTCGAGCGCTGTCATTCCTGCATGGCTCCCATTTTCATGGAGATGTCGAGCGCTGTCATTTCTACATTACTCTCATTTTTATGGGGCTGTCGAGCGCTGTCATTTCTGCATTACTCTCATTTTCATGGAGATGTCAAGCGCAGTCATTCCTGCATTACTCCCATTTACATGGAGATGTCGACCGCTGTCATTCCTGCATTGCTCCCATTTTCATGGAGATGTCGACCGCTGTCATTTCTGCATTACTCCCATTATGATGGAAATGTCGAGCGCTGTCATTCCTGCATTACTCCCATTTTCATGGAGATGTCGACCGCTGTCATTTCTGCATTACTTCCATACTCTCATTTTCATGGAGATGTCGAGCGCTGTAATTTTTGCATTACTCTCATTTTGACAGAGATGTCGAGCGCTGTCATTTCTGCATCACTCCCATTTTTATGGAGATGTCAAGCGCTGTCATTGCGCATTACTCTCACTTTTACAGAGATGTAGAGTTCTGTTATTCCTGCATTACAGTAATTTCATAGAGATGTAAAGCTCTGTCATTTCTACATTACTCTCATTTTTATGGAGATGTCGAGCGCTGTCATTTCTGCATTACTCCCATTTTCATGAGATGTCGAGCGCAGTCATTACTGCATGACTCCCATTTTTATGGAAATGTCGAGCGCTGTAATTTCTGCATTGTTCTCATTTTCATGGAGATGTCGAGGCTGTCATTTCTGCATTACTCTCATTTTCATGGAGATGTCGATTGCTGTCATTTTCATGGAGATCTCGAGCGCTGTCATTTCTGCATTACTCTCATTTTCATGGAGATGTTGAGCGCAGTCATTTCTTTATTACTCTCATTTTCACAGAGATTTTCATGGAGTTTTTGAGCGCAGTTATTTCTTTATGACTCTCATTTTCACAGAGATGTCGAGCGCTGTCATTTCTGCATCACTCCCATTTTTAAGGAGATGTCAAGCGCTGTCATTGCGCATTACTCTCATGCACTTTTACAGAGATGTCGAGCGCTGTTATTCCTGCATTACTCTCATTTTCATAGAGATGTCGACCGCAGTCATTTCTTTATCGTGGAAATGTCGAACATCATCCTAACTAGCAGTCCAATAGGCACTTGGTGCCTGGATATCTTAGAATCAGCCTTAGGACAGACCCGTAAACATAAATATAAACATTTACCAATGGAGGTCAGGTTATGGGTCTGATGATGATCTGGGGCTGATTCCGAAAGTTCCAGGCGACTGTTACCTAACTTGCTATTTTCCGACATATAAAAATAAAAATAAAAACAGTTATATACTTACAATATACAGGTGTGTAACATCTTCTTCAGAATAGTTCACTCAAATAAACTCATTAAAATTCATTGTTTTAAATTGTTACAATTTCATTGAAAAATAGTACACATAACACACCATTGCCTATATAAACACATGATAAATGGTTATTCATGCAAAAATACCACAATTTCTTGAACACATGTGTTTCTAATAGAATAATCTCTGCAGTATACTGCATGATACTGCATCAGATAAAGGAAATTTCATACTACCTGGTATATAATTGTTCTGGTTTTAAATGTTGAGTTATCATGACGTTTGGTATTTAATGGGGAATTGACCTATTGGAAAATTTAAGGGTACGCATATAATCTATATATATTTGTAAATTTGAAAATATTTGCGATTTCAATCTGAATTTAGTTTTGTCGTCATGTAAACAATATTTTAATAATAACGTCTCGAATATGGCTATGTTTGACGTTTTTCATAAAAGTCGCGTTTGTACTCAATTGTCAACGTTTTTAGCATCACAAAACGTTAGTTTAGTAGCATGCAATTATTTTTTTATATCACACTGATTGTCATGATGAGACCTTTCATCTGATATATAAATTATATCATTTAAATTAAGCTGTTTTTCTACTATTATTTCTAGAATTTCCTATTTCTTTAACCCTTATTTTGGTTTAAACATTTTAAGAAAAAACGACATTAAAGCCGTTTATCTATTAAATGGCTCGATAAAAAACTGCACAATTTTAATATGTTGTCGAGAATTTAATTTCCTATCGGAATATAAAATAAAAGTTGCTGGTCATCGGAATATTTGTTTCAGTATGATTATTTTAATGAACACAACACCCTTACGAAAAAAGACGTCTCTGTCGACGTCGCATCGTACATATAATGTATAACGACCATGACGCAAACACTGGAAACAAACATTGATACATTTATGATTTTAATATTAGTAAATAATGTTTTCAACTTCTTTTTTCTTTATTAATATTATTTTTCTTCTTTTGAGTTAATATGAAAAATCTAAATTGTATTTGTTTTTTATGCATCATGTCTGATTCGCTCGAATCGCTGGCATAGTATCGTATTAACTATGGTACATGTAATTACTATTAAGTATATCTTTAGTGTTAAACTCTTACTACAGAAACGTATATCGGCCTTATGGTTTATGACGACTTAATTAAGACGTCTTCGCCTAAAAGTGTTTCAGAAGACACCTTCCAGTGGCCTACTTTGCCACTGACCGTTCCAAGGCGGTAGCCTTATTGTCAACCCTTTTATGTTTGTGATGTCGTTTACTTTTATTATTACTTTTGCCTTCTTGTTTGTCTGTTTGCATGTTTGTTTCTGTGTTTTGTGGTTGACTGTCCTCCTTGAATGCTACTTTCCCTGTGCAATCTTTTTATATTTCTTCATCTGATCGCAAATTGCATCTCTTTGACAAAATTACGATATCATAACCGCATTCCAAAAATAAATAATGTGAATATGTATTTAAAATAAAGTTCATGTGCTTTTTAATTTACATATAATTAACTTTATTATTTTTTAATTTCTTAGAAAGTGGATCGGGCATTTAGTGTTATCCTTGTTCGTCCGTCTGTCAGTCCCTCCGTCTTTCGACCACCCGTAAAAGTCCATTTTTAATTTACAGTATTTGTTTTGACTATAGCGGGGCATCGGTGTCACATTGACACATTGTTCTAGGTTAATACTTATTTGTTTTCCTAATTAATTTGTATGTCATTATCAGAGAAGTAATGCAATTGCATTTTAGGTCATTATTAAAATTAGGTTTGTTTGCTCAAAATATCAGCCTGTTCCAAACTTTTTTCAATTTACAGTAAAATATATATATTTTTTTTTTTATAATGATTGTTTAATGGTATGATTGCTTAATAGTATGATTGTATTATGGTATGATTGTTTAATAGTATGATTGTTTAATAGTATGATTGTTTAATGCTATGATTGTTTAATGGTATGATTGTTTAATAGTATGGTTGTTTAATAGTATGATAGTTTAATGGTATGATTGTTTAATGGTATGATTGTTTAATAGCATGATTGTTTATTGATATGGTTATTTAATGGTATAATTGTTTTAATTGGTGTTCATTTGTATGAGTGTTTAATGGTATGATTGTTTAATAGTATGATTGTTTAATAGTGTGATTGTTTAATGGTATGATTGTTTAATAGTATGATTGTTTAATAGTGTGATTGTTTAATGGTATGATTGTTTAATGGTATTGTTGTTTAATGGTGTGATTGTTTAATAGTATGATTGTTTATTGGTGTGGTTATTTAATGGTATAATTGTTTTAATTGGTGTTTAATTGTATGAGTCTTTAAGGGTATGATTGTTTAATGGTAAGGTTGTTTAATGGAATGGTGGTTTAATGACATGATTGTTGAATGGTATGGTTGTTTAATGGTATGATTGTTAAATGGTATGACTATTTAATGGTATGATTGTTTAATGATATGATTGTTTAATAGTATGATTGTTATATGACTGTTTAATGGTATAACTTTTTGTTGATGTGATTGTTTAATGGTATGATTGTTTAATGTTATGATTGTTTAATGGTATGGTCGTTTGATGGTATGGTTATTTAATGATATGATTGTTTAATGGTAAAAGTTGTTAATGGTATGATTCTTTAACGATGTGATGACTGTTTAATGGTATGATTGTTAAATGGTAAGTTTGCTTACAGTGTTAGTTAATGGTATAATTCTTTAATGGTATGATTCTTTAATGGTTTGAATCTTTAATGGTATGGTTGGTTAATGGTATAATTGTTTAATGGTATGGTTGTTTTAATGTGTGTTTTTTGTGGAGGGGAGGGGGGGGGGGGGGAATGCAGACATTGTATTGTTTATCACTAGTTTTAGATAGGAATTTTATTTACACGGTTAAGCTTTACAGTGTCTTGGTCATGTCAAGAACCTGAGCCAACTCAGTTTCCCATGTTTATGATTATAGTTGCCGCTTTGTCGATCTTGTCCGGACATAACTCAAAAACTACTTAAGGGACTGCAATTATACTTCATACAATGATAGAGGGTAATAGGGGAAGTGCCGAGTATAAGTACTTCAACTCTATCGTCATTCACTATAGTCATTGCCCTTTGTAAAATTATAATTCTTGTGCGAAGAATAAGTCAAAAACTACTAATTGAACTGCAATGAAACTTCGCACAATGAAATGGGGCAGTGAGAGGTCCGTGTCTCTGTCTGTCCGTCCGTCTGTCTATCCGGATATTTCGTTTTTAATTGGTTTTGTTTTGGTTGAATGCTGTTTTACGTAAATTTTAGCACATGTTAGGCCATATATGACGATCGATGTTTTTGTGGTAGAGGCAGATCACCGTATTGTTTACTAGGTAGAACCAGTGCTGTATACCTCCCGCCATCTGAAGAAAAAATCCAAAAGTTTTATCGCAGTAATACAGCATGATTTTCGAATCGAGTCTATCTGTCATTGGTCATAGTCGTTTGCTAAACATTTACCAGTATGCTCTCAGGGGAATAAAACTTGCAATCGCAAGAGTGATTTCGGTAATAACTCATGGTAAAGTGGAAAACACATGTTTTGTCAAAGATTATTTTGATTTTAAGCTGTGTTGTTAAATTGTCTTTCTTTATGGAAAGCCGTTTGGGACCCCCGCTAAAAACCAAACGACTTTCCATACTTCCTTATACTTGAAATTGTTTTTAAACAATATGTTTATGTAAGTGCATGCAAATATTTAAATACGAAACGGACATATGCAAAATACTTCGGACAAGAATCATCTGTCGGCTCATTTACTAACACACACACTTTTCCCAAATCCTCAAATTATTTGCTATTGTATCGTGTTCTTCTGTCTCATTGCTATATTGAAGGGAATATATATCTTAGTTGTGTGTTTATTGTTGAACATGTAGCGTAATACAGTAACGTGCAGGTGGGCAGATAAATGTAAGGGACATTCCCAAATATTTCAGATGGTTTAACATTTCATAAGGCGTCCTATCATTGTGTCAGATGATATCTGTCACGCAACTCTATGTTATTAAGTTAATATTTAATTACATCATACTTGCAATCCGATGTTTGCAGTTATTATCCCCAAATATCTTCTGAATGTTTAAGGTTATTGCAGTCATCATTCTATCTTACGAGCACACATTTTTGTTCTGATAATGTCTGTATTACTGAAACAAAACACCACATCTTACGTCAAGATGATATCTGAAAGTTAATGGATGTGTCCATATGTTAATATCAGTTTTTTGTAAATGTTCAGCTGCTTATTCTTTGTTTAATAATGTATACATTGGTAGCATGTTTTAAGCAATAAAACCCGATCTCATTTGCGGACATTCTCCATGTACTTCACCGACCTATATATACATACAACTTACATATTTTTGAATCTCAACTCTATAGACACAATATAAATGGTTTTAACCAGCCATACCAAACAACGAAATTGGACCGCCGAATTAATAGTTACCAAGTCATACTTCATTTACGCATATTCAATAACACAATTATTGTAAGAACCCGTGAATACATCTTTACTTTTAATTGGTACATATACATTATTATATGACCTGAATACCTGGATAGAGTTTTGATAAACGGTTGTGTTGGGTAATTTTGCCATTATGTGGCGGTTAGTTTCTTTAACATATAAATATGCGAAAATATGTCTTCACGAGGGACACTTAGCTTGGTACCTCGCTGATCTCGACATTATTTTGGGTTTTGCAACACCATTTCGCTATGTTACCAAACTATTTATCATAATGTTGTAAAACTTGAAATTGTTTGAAGATACGTGGGGCTTCGTTTCGAGAAGCTTATTACGATATGTATACTATAATGTGCAGGGATTCACTTCATGCGAAGCTAAATGTAGGAACACCCTACCAACCCACCAACAATTTATGTTGAATAGCATGTACATTCCGTCTAGCAGGTTACTATCACTATTATACTATGGACAGCTGATTATTTAAAAATAATTATTGATATATCACCAACATGTGCAATATACCTTTAATATAAATACCGTCGACGTCGTTATGTTAATGACACGACGTCAACAGAGACGTTTTTTTCTCTCGAAGGTTTACCTTTGGGGAAGTATACTGAAACAAATATTCCGATGACCAGCAGATTTTACTTTAAATTCCGATAGGAAATTAAATTCTCTAAAAAATGTTGCAGTTTTTTATCCAGCCATATAAAAGATAAATGGCATAAACATTGTTTTTTCTTAAAATTACTTGGTAAAAAAGCAGAAAAAGACATAGAAATTCTATAAATAATAGTTTACAGCCTAATTTAAATGATATAATTTATATGTAAGATGAAAGGTCTCGTCAAGACTAACAGTGTGATATAAAATATAATTGTATGTGACTAAACTAACACGCTGTGATGCTAAAAACGTTGACAATTGAGTGCAACGCGACTTTTATGAAAAAAGTCAAACATAGCCATATTTGAAACGTTATTATTAAAATCTTGTTCTCACGAGAACAAAACAAACTTCAGATTCAAGTCGCAAACATCTTCAAATTTAAAAATATATATAGTTCTTATGCGTACCCTTAAATATTCGAATAGGTCAATTCCCCCTTAAAAATGTTCTTGCAACACAATAATACATTTTGGCCTTTCCTGAAAAAATAATTGAATTTAATTGAATGTTGTTTAACGGCTCATCAACACAGTATAGGTTATTTAGAGCCGCCCCAGAGAGAGGAGAAGGATACATAGGGAACCGTGCCCTACTCTTATATCGAATAGATTCCTATGGTTCTTCAACGTGCTCGGAGGATAGACCGATACACGGGTCCACTCGGTTTACGTCCCCATCCAACGGACGAGGCTAAGGGAAAGTGTTTCGCCCAAGAACACAGCGACGAAACTCAGTGGCACCACGGAGGATTGAAGTTTTGGCGAACGGAGATAAAGCGGATCAGAATGGAAAAGTTTGTTGTGATCTTATGGCGAATAAAGAAACGGCAAATCTGAATTGAAAAGTTTGTGGCGATGTTACGGCGTGCAATAAAAAAGTAAATCGGAATGGTAAAGTTTGTCGCAATTTTGTGGCGAACAAACAAACTGCAAGTAAGTTTGTGGTGATGTTATGGGGAACGTTTCAAATAAATAAATGTTTCTGGCGAATGTATAACTTTTTTGCGAGTTTGCGGCAAATTCGTCAAAGATCACCATGGTGTTTGCGGTAACATCACCGCTAGTGGCGAACATTGGCGAACAATTAAGAATTGTTCTGGCGAACAAAAGTTTGCTGCAAACTTGCAGCAAACCTTCTCATTTGGTTCGGGCAGTGTTTCCTCCCTGTGTTGAAGTATGTGCCGTGATACAGACTTTGCTGCAGGATATAGAAGAACAGAAAGAGTAAGACTATATATAACTAAAACGTAACGTGTATTTCCTTAATTCTTAGACTGTATCAAGGCACTTTATAGTGTTATAAGATCAAACGACTCGAGAAACTGCATACTTTCTTTTGGCTACACCAAAACAGATCTCTCTGGCTTTGCTTCTGAAGTAAACAAGGGAAAAAGTGCGGTCGTTACCGGACTTCAGCCCGGGACTCCTTGCTTCAGGCATAGATTTACCTTGTATATCCATGCTTCAGGCCAGTACTCTACCGTCTTAGCTAACCGGGCCACCGGGTACCCAATATCACAACACTCCTCGGACAGGGAAAGTAGCATTCAAGGAGGACAGTCAACCACAAAACACAGAAACAAACACGCAAACAGACAAACAAGAAGGCAAAAGCAATAATAAATGCAAACGACATCACAAGCACAAAAGGGTTGACAACAGGGCTACCGCCTAGGAACGGTCAGTGGCAAAATAGGCCACTGGGGGTTTAAACCGGTTCTAGGGTGCACAAAACCTCACACTTACCCTACTGTCATCCCATTAAAACAGGACAGTGTAAATAAAGAAATCCCCGCCATGATCTAATCTCTAACCAACAAAATGAAATATAGGGTCCTATAGAAACCACAGCGTCCGAACGCAATGGCATCGTAGGTCCGCACTGTACTGCAAACAAGGACTTGAAACTACAATGAAAGAGACACAAAACAACAGAAAGGGTGGCGAAGAAGGCAGCATCAATAGACAATATAAGTAAAACACAAATATGCTCGTGTAATTATATTACAAAAAAACAAGAGCCTAGAAAGCCACAATGAAGGTACTCAATGACTTGGCAGAAGCCAGAGCAGTAAGAGAATACATTATTAGGGGCACGACAAGAAAGATCATGGACAAACATCAAACGCCACCGTCCCGATGGGCTTTAGGTAGGCGTCATCATAGGGTCCACAGCCTGTCCGGACATCGTACAATTAAAGAGGAAAGCATAGTGGCGAACTGTAAAAGGGTCGAACACCAAGCATGCAGTACGTTGCAAAATGATAGGGTCATAACCTCTTTTGATAAACTGTTTAAAATAGTATGAAAGTGATCATGACCAAGAATCTTACGAAGTTTATAAATCACATCACCATAGAAGTCGGGTTGTGATAGTCCTTGTCGCAGAAGAGTCGTTAAGCTACTTTTATATTTAGAAAGAAGATCAGGGTTACGATAATAACATTGTGCAAAGGTTTTACGAAGTTTATGGTAACGGTAACCCTGATTGAGTAACTTTTTAGTTATACAAAGATTACGAATATTAAAGTCCTCAACTCGAGTACAAGCTCTAGAAAAACGAATAAGTTGAGACACATACACCCCATAAGATGTTGCTCGGGGAACATCCCCATCCAAGTGGGGATAATTTACAATGTCAAAATTAAAATCATCTCTCTTGTCATAGATTTTGCTAATTATTTTACCATTTTCAATCGAAAGATCTAAATCAAGAAAAGAAGAGTTATTATCGGATATATTAGCTTTGTTAAGCTGAAGTTCTTGAGGATAAATATAATTAACCATAGTTGGAAAGAAAGGGTTGCCAATGTTCAATATGTCATCCAGATACCGAGAGGTGTCATTAAAGGCTTCAATAACATCTGCCTGGGTATCTGGTGAAAGACTCAACATGAAATCCCTTTCATAGTAAAACAAGAACAAATCTGCGACAAGTGGTGCACAGTTCGTACCCATAGGGATACCAACAATTTGTCTATAAACGGTGGTTCCATACCTGACGAAAATATTATCTAATAGGAAGATAAGTGCTTCACAAACTTCATAGCAAGTCCACATAGTAGAATTGCCTAACTACCGTTAGTAAAAAACGCTTTTATATTGTTACATGCCAAAAATGTAGTATTTTCTCTAGGGAATGTTTTTTGAATAAGAGAAATTAGCTTGTCTTTAATAAGGTGATGTGGTAAGGTTGTATATAGTGTAGAGAAGTTATAAGTGCTTATTGATGAAACTTGACCTTTATTGAAAATTTTATGAAGAACGTCTCCTGATTTTTTATAGACCAAAATAAATTAATCCCAGAGTTTTCATAAGTTTTATCACAATTTAGTTTAACGTGATCTATAAAGGCAGTAAGACAAGAAGTTAAAAGTTTGGAGATGTTTGTTGTGGTGCAGGCACTAGAATTCGAAATAAAGCGAGCCTTATATGGATTTTCATGTAATTTAGGAATCCAGTACATAGGGATCCGTACACCGGATCTTGGACAAGACCCCGTTCACTAGTATGGAGTTGTGGTCAGCCATGTTGTAGAAAACGCACGGATAACAACAGCAAAGGTATGTTAACAACGTTTTTCTGCTATTTTTGTTCATTTTATATGAATAATCAGTATTGCTATATGGTGCGGAAACATTTCCCCGTTCAAATATTACCGTACATTGTTGACAAATTACTTTAAATGCTACAATTCGGATCAAAGAAAACCAATTGCCGATGCTGAAATTCGCCCAAAGTACCCTTCTGCAATAAATATCTCATTAATTTTCAAGTTAATGAAAATTTTGAATTGGCAGGTTTATTTGTTTTTCCAATATACGTGCATGTTCAAATGTTCAACTTCAAAGGGTCCACCACCAAGCATGCAGTACGTTGCAAAATGATAGGGTCATAACCTCTTTTGATAAACTGTTTAACAAGTTTAACAAAGATAGTATGAAAGTGATCATGACCAAGAAGCTTACGAAGTTTATAAATCACATCACCATAGAAGTCAGGTTGTGATAGTCCTTGTCTCAGAAGAGTCGTTAAATTACCTTTATATTTGGAAAGAAGATCAGGTTAAATTTTGCAAAGGTTTTACGAAGTTTATGGTAACGGTAACCTTGATTGAGTAACTTTTTAGTTACTTTTTAGTTATACAAAGATTACGAATATTAAAGTCCTCAACTCGAGTACAAGCTCCAGAAAAAACGAATAAGTTGAGACACATACACCCCGCAGGAAGTTGCTCGGGGACCATCCCTATCCAAGTGGGGATAAGTAACAACGTCAAAATTAAAATCATCTCTCTTGTCATAGATTTTGCTAATTATTTTATCATTTAAAGTTATTTTATGTATGCAGTTGTGGAAATTTACTGCACCCCAGGTAATAGCGATCGATAACTAGGTCAGTAGTTGCCAAACTGGACAACACCTTTAATGTAAACACATGCTGCAGGTTGTTGTCAGTGAAATACACAGACGGTTTGTGTTTGCATACTGATTTGTTTGCATCTTTACTGCCATATAATTTGATAGAAATTCAAAGGATCTCGACAGTTAGATTTGCCATGTATTGTATATTTGATCATCAAAGTAATAATTTGAATGAGTGATAAAATCAGTCCATTATTGTTTGATAATTATTAATTTTAACATGACTGAGCCACACAGTAAGCATTCGTACCGCAACAAAATAATCTGAAAACTGCCTAAATTGATGTGGTTATAACTATTGTTTAGAAAAAATCAACTTAAACTTGCACTCATGCCTAAACGTCCAACTACATAAGCCGATTCTGAACCAAGAGAAACAAAACTTGATGCAATCTTGATACTGTATACGGTACTTTTTATGCCCCGCCACGAAATAGTGTTACCCTTGTCCAGACGGACGTACGTCCTGTTTTTGATTTTCAGGTATTTTATTAAGTAAAGATCTACATACACTGGATTTGAAACATGTCTTAAATCTAATTTAACCGCCGAATAATAATTTACCCCTGAATACTTCCGCGTACAGGTAAGGTATTTTCACGCATGCGCATTCACGCTAAGTTACGCACCGTCTTACGAATTGATCAAATGTAAGAAAACCTAGTATACATATCGTTGTTAATTTATTTGTTTTGGGAAAAGTATTTAAGATAGCCGGCTATTTCAAAGACGAGTTGAAAACGAACTTAATAAGAACAATTACGTTCGTTTGACCGTATGTGAAACTGCGACAGTGACGTGATTCGGCAAATTTAAAAAACATATATATACATATTGTTGCTGATTTGTTTATTTCGGGAAAAGTATTTAAGCTAGCTGGCTAATTCAAATACGAGCTGAAGGATAATTCTTTATTCTATACAGTGATGTCTGTTTAAGCTTTACTAAAAACGAACTAAATAAGAACAATTACGTTCGTAATTGACCGTATGTGAAACTGCGACAGTGACGTGACTCGACAAATTAAATATAAATATACACATATCGTTGCTGTATTATTTCTTTCGGGAAAAGTATTTAAACTAGCTGGCTAATTCAAATACAAGCTGAGAGATTCTTCTTCATTCTATAAAATGACTTCTGTTTTAACTTTAATAAACGAAATAAAAAATATGACCGTAGGTGAAACTGCGACAATGACCATGTGACTCTGCAAATTGTACATATACATGCATAATGATACATGTAAGTACGTAGGTTAGCTGGCTCATTAGGTAATTCGACTTGATTTTGGCTTCAGTTGTCTTGTTTAATTAAACTATAATGGATTTAGTTATCTATTGTTCCATATTGCACGTCTGGCGCCTTCTAATTAACATCGTTCGATACCGAATATACAGTGCGGTCGACGTGTCTGTGTCGGCATTTTGTATTTTCATACAATTCAGTGTTGTCACCATTTGTGCCAATAAACAGGATGTAATAATCGGTGGAATGCTTTCCGTTTGTTTTTATTACACCCTTCCACCCCTAAGTCAGATGTGTCATACCGAATATACAAGGTGGTCGTGCGCGATATTTCGGCATATTGTCCCATTAGAAGGGCGGTAACAGATATAATTCAAAGGGTTCGTTTTATGTTCCAAATAACAGGATGTTGGTGATCGATATAATATTTCTGTTTTATTGCACGCAAGTACCCCAAAAGTCAAACGTGTCATACCGAACACACAGGTATCGCATCGTAATACTATTTTTCAACCAACTTAAACAGCACAATTTGAGACGAAAACAAAGGGCTATACAGATATCCAAGGCCGTCATTCAAATCTACACAATAATGGCAATACAAAGGAATAATTATTTTGAATATCGAACCATAAATAAAACAGGAGTTTCACTTAGAATGTGTATACATTTTTATGAAAAATAAATGCGATTTTATTTATGATTTTTCAACCAATTTCAACCAAATTCAACTGCGTAATTTGAGAACAAAACAAAGGCTATACAGAAATCAAAGGCCGTCATTCAAATCTACACAATAATGGCAATACAAAGAAATAATCATTTTGAATATCGAACCATAAATAAAACAGGAGTTTCACTCAGAATGTGTATATTGGCGAAAACTGTAGAAAAAGAAAATCAACACAGCTATCGGGCGTATTTTCGCCGCTGAAACCCAAGTTATAGTATGAATTTCATCATTTTTTTCAATGAATTAAAAACATTACATGCAGATTTAAATAACTTACCTCGATATTTGAAACAGATCGTGAAGTAATATGTTAATAATTCACTTGTAGTTCAGCATCAATTCATTTCAGGATAATCGATCGCCTCAAAAAACGGCCGCCGCACAACCCTGTTGTTTACCGCAGAATAATCAGGGAACCAGCTTATTGGCCATTCGGCGGATAAATCGAGAATTAACAAGGGGCGTTTATGGAGTTTTAAATCCATGGTACCTGTATATCCATGATTAAGTCAATTTCTCGGATACCAAAAGCCATACAGTTTTTTCATACAAACTTACATCTATATGGCAGCAATATGTTCCTTCCCAAATCAGGTCATAATAAATGACCTTGGCCTACTTTTACACTTTGTTAATTTACATTCAAGTTTGATACATTCAATTTCTTTGTAAAGTCCATTTTTTCAACAACAGATGCCTTACAGCTTTCCAAATGTACAAATGTTAAGAACTACATGAACTACTTCTGGCACTTTGTTAATTTACATTAAAGTTTTTTATTATGTCCATTACTCTGAAACCAGAAGTCGTACACACTTACATCTGTATGACATCAACATGTTCCTACCTAAAAACCGGTCAGTATCAATGACCTTGACCTAAATGTTTAACTTTGTTAATTAACATTACCATTTTCATTCAAGTTTTATATTATGTCCATTACTGAGACACCTAAAGCCACACAGATTTCAAACTTCATACACCATTACATCTCTGTATGACATCAATAGGTTCTTGCACAAAAGCAGCTCAGTATCAGTGACCTTGACCTATTTTTATTTTTTATTCATTTACAGTTAATTTTCTATTTTAAAATTTTCAAGTATGTAATTATTAATATTTCACTCTAGTGTTTACTTGGTAAAGCACTTTCTCACTGAACTAAAAAATAGTTTGTCTTCTATAACTTCTGGCCTCCCATCATGCCCATGTTGAGATTCATTATAGCATTATCTTATTAGATGGATGCGTAAGGCGCAAATGAATCATCAATCATCATAGATTCGTTTACATAATCATGCAATCTGTTATAATGACCATATGTGTTACTCTTCTTATTCTTAGCTGAACTATATTTAGGTATGACCTCCCCCACCCACACCTTGGTGGGGTCAACAATTATAATATATTAGTAAATAACACATCATATGAAATGTGCAATAATTTTGGTAAAGGTGAAACATCCAATCTGTTGTTACTAAACATATGTTTTTTACGCTTCTTATTTATTAATAGCTAAACGATATATTTGGGTATGGAGTCCCCTCACATAGAGGACATGGTGCTTGTTGGTGGGGGGATGCTTAGTCAAGAAGCACATATCATTTCGGCGTCCAAGTCGGCCCAGTATAACCACAGTTATGGCCATTTCTTTGTCAAATTTTACATAAAAATGACTTGTTTGTCTATCTCTTCCCACATTTGTCCAGTGATTGTTATGAAACTTTACGGGAAGCTTCCCATTGATGTTAAGATTTGATTTCGTTTCGGTGTCTAAATCGACTCGGTATCACCGGAGTTACGGAACTTTTTTCCTTTCTAATTTTATGTTTTTTGACAGTTTTCAGTGGGACATCCGTGTCCTATGGACTCATTTCTGTTTTTTGTGTCGCCTGCATAGCATGACAGACACCTAAGGATCATTTTGTCCATCGTCTGTTAGTCGCAGTGTAACCTGCAACCTAATCTTGGCCATAACTTGAAAAATATTTCACTTATGAAACTTCACACACGTCTTCATCTCACCTCAAGGTATGTAATTAAATAAGTACAATAACTCTGACTTTCAATGAAGATGATTTTAATTTTGACATTGTTAATTATCCCCACTTGGATGGGGATGTTCCTCGAGCAACTTCTTATGGGGTATATGTGTCTCAACTTATTCGTTTTTCTAGAGTTTGTACTCGAGTTGAGGACTTTAATATTCCTAATCTTTGTATAACTAAAAAGTTACTCAATCAGGGTTTCCGTTACCATAAACTTCGTAAAACCTTTGCAAAATTTTATTATCGTAACCCTGATCTTCTTTCCAAATAAAAAAGTAATTTAAGGACTCTTCTGCGACAAGGACTATCACAACCTGACTTTTATGGTGATGTGATTTATAAACCTCGTAAGATTCTAGGTCATGATCACTTTCATACTATCTTTGTTAAACTTATTAAAAAGTTTATCAAAAGAGGTTATGACCCTATCATTTTGCAACGTACTGCATGCTTTGTGGTGGACCCTTTTACAGTTCGCCACTATGCTTTCCTCTTTAATTGTACGATGACCGGACAGGCTGTGGACCCTATGATGATGCCTACCTAAAGCCCATTGGGACGGTGGCGTTTGATGTTTGTCCATGATCTTTCTTGTCGTGCCCTTAATGGTTTATTCTCTTACTGCTCTGGCTTCTGCAAAGTCAATGAGTACCTTCATTGTGGCTTTCTAGGCTATTGTTTTTTTGTATTATATCTACACGAGCATATTTGTGTTTTACTTATATTGCCTATTGATGCTGCCTTGTTGGTTAGAGATTAGATCATGGCGTGGATTTCTTTATTTACACTGTCCTGTTTAAATGGGATGACAGTAGGGTAAGTGTGAGGTTTGGTGCACCCTAGAGCCGGTTTAAACCCCCCAGTGGCCTACTTTGCCACTGACCGGTCCAAGACGGTAGCCCTATTGTCAACCATTTTTGTGTTTGTGATGTCGTTTGCATTTATTATTGCTTTTGCCTTCTTGTTTGTCTGTTTGCGTGTTTGTTTCTGTGTTTTGTGGTTTACTGTCCTCCTTGAATGCTACTTTCCCTGTCCGATCTTTTTATATTTCTTTTCATTTTGACAGCGTTATGCCCCTTTTCATATAGCTTAATATCTGGTCCATAATTCATGAAGTATTTCACCCCGTCTACAAACTTTATAGTTACGCACGCACTCGCCCCCCAATCTCACCTCAAGGAATGTAGTTAAATAAGTCCAATAACTCTGACTTTCATTTTGACACCCCACAACCTCACCTCAAGGAATGTAGTTAAATAAGTCCAATAACTCTGACTTTTACTTTGACAGCGTTATGCCCCTTTTCATATAACTTAATATCTGGTCCATAATTCATGAAGGATTGCACCCCGTCTACACACTTTATAGTTACGCATGCACCCCCCCCCCCCCCCCACACACACACACACACCCACCCCCCCCCCCCACACACACACACCCCACAAACACAATGAACACAGAAAACCCGATTATTATTATTTTGTCTCGCCTTTTCGAAGAACGTTTGATACCCGTTACATTGCACACAGTGATTTCTTTTTACAGTAATTAAGCTTTTTAATGCACATATAAAAACTTGCACATGCATCTACATTTGCCTTTTAATATTACACATAACATTTTGTTACTCCATTTGATAAACAACCGATGACCCTTTAGCGGGGAATTCGTGTCCCATGGACACAGTTTCTGGTTATGTTTGAAACTTCCCCTTTTTATGACAAATATATGTAAAATCCCCCCTTCTAAAGGCCTCATTCTCCTAAAATAGAGTGAGGGCATTGTCGTCTTGCTGTGTATTATCGTTGATTTTTTTCCTATTTTGCGTGATTTCAGATTTTCATTATATATTTTTTGTTCATAATATCATTTGTTTGTTTACAGACACCTTCAACCTCGCATTGCGCTGCAGCCACAAAGAGTCCATGGTATTGGCCGTCCACGTTACGTCATAACTAGAGAACAACTGTCATACTATGCTGACATTGGGTTTTCCACTAAGGCCTGACCTCCTGCATGTTTCAAGATCTGTTGTAAAGAGACGCTTCAGGTAAAATAAATAAACAAATAGTTTTCATTTGGAAATTCAGAGCTGTAGATAATTTTTGACTGCAATGAGTATTTACTCAGATTAAAAATGAAGGAGTAAAGGGAACTCGTTCATAGTAAACACTTGCTTTAAATAGTTCATGCTTTTAAAATGGATGTGAATTAATACATTTTACAAGAACAAACTATTCTGATTAAATGGAAGTTAAGTAAAAACAATAGAATCACTGTATGACCTTAATATTAGACACGTGATTAGAATAATTTTCATCATGCAACTATGGAATAAACTGTTCCACAGGACTATACATACACATATAATACTTGTGATTTTAAAAGTTGTGAGTCTTTGCAGTAAGTTGATGAGTAATGATACTGAGAGTTTTTGTAAAAACATGATGAGTAAAAGACTCAAAAACGCAGCTTATCTACAGCTCTGGAAATTAAACAAACCCGTATAAAGCATCAGTTTGAAAAAAAAAAGTCCAATGAATTTTAAACAATGCTCCAAGCCTGTTGATCATTAAATATGTATCGAATGATTATGAAACTGTTTAATGAGAACACTGAAACCTTAAAAAAAAACTTAGTTTGTTTCCTGTTTTCCTACCGACCCTAAATTTGAGCCGCTATGCTAACGCTTTAAGAACCTTACCCTTTCTGTTTATTTGTTTCTATTGTGCATGTCTGTATCTTAAATCCAAATACAAAACCTTTTCTTTTCTAATGTCTGGCGATACAAAATATTGCTATATAATACTGACTATAAAAAATCTATTTTATAGTCACAGTTATTGGAGGAAACGAGTAATTGTTACGGTGCATTTCTTCGTATATGTACACCGGCATGTTGATTTGTTCACAAATAGGTAAGATTTGCTTTAGAACCTGGGCAGGTTGCAAATGGTATTCTAATAACACGTCATGCAATTCAACAACCTCATCTTAGGTTGTCATACAGGAAGGTGATAATGAGGTAAATGCCATTTCAATAGCCAGAATCAAATCACGATGACATCATCTTTATGTATTAGTTAAAAGGAGTTTACATAGTTTTGCGGCTAACCTTTTAAATGTGGACTAATTTCAGGGTTTGAAATTAACTTTTTTCAGCAACTACTCCATAGGACAAGTAACTTACACCATTTACTTGTCCCCAGTCAAATTTACTTTTCCTAGCACTTCATGTAAAAGTGATACAAAAAACAAGATCAATCATGAAAGTGACATTACATTCCCTCAGTTGCATTCCACCAATGACAACAAGATGGTTTTTATTTGTCATTTACAATGTGCTCGCCAATGTTTTGACATTTTTTCAGCCACAAGTTTTAAAGATGAAAAATTCATTTCTGTTAAAAAATTTAGTTGTCCGTAGGACAGGTCACCTGGGACAATTAACTTGTCCCCAGTAGAATCTATATCGCACAGGACAAGGAGACAACTGTTAATGTCGAGCCCTGTATTTACTTGAAATGGATACATGTTCTTCGTCTATTGCTGTTGGAGTGTTTGGATGGATCAGCTTTCAGATAGTTTTAGATCGTTATGAAAATACTTGCTATTTCTAGTGTGGCTAATAAAACAGTGGAGCAATGACATCAATTGAGAGTTACTATATATGGCTTGTACACAGACATGTACCGATTGATTGACTAGCTGTTCATCAATTACTTAGGCCTCTGATGATGATGATGATTGATACAAAATTCTAAACACCGATCGTAGGTTAAAGGTAAAAATGCAGTTAAAGACCCGTTCACAATAGACATAAACTTGATTATCAAGGAGGCAAAATGTAAATTGGGAAATGTGCATAGTATATACGAACAAATGTATATCAGTTGTTTGCTGACTGAAATGAAATAATAGTGGCACACGAAACAGGAGGAAAGGACACATCCTTAATCAGAAATCATTCAGTGATTCAAGGTCTGACACTGAGTAACATGTACATGTTGCACTTCATATTATTTATATTTCTGATGCTAATTTATGACAGCTTCGAAACGTTTAACAGTCAATTTGTGTTTGGCGCCACACATTAAAGGTTACAATCTTCCTCCAACATTTACATACTGGATATTGTTCTGACATTTATTTATTTTGTCAATGTCTGATGCATCAACTCATGTGGTCCTGGGGAATTGATTTAGAGAAATACCCATTAAAGGTTCTTAGAAAGCATGTGAAGCTTCTGACCGAGTTTTTAGGGTCAATTTACATAATGTAGTCGTTATTTGGTCTCACATACTTCCTAGGCTTTCATGGCGTTAGCCTAACCACCCTTTTGAAATGGAAAGGGCCAGAAAGAGGCTAAACAGTTATGCTGCTAAGGCGATAATAGTTATTAGGGTCATTATCTGCTATACGAAGACATTCAGGCTGATGATACCTGTCTTGAACCGAATGGTGTTCATTTATCAAATGTGGGGAACAACTTGTTTCTTAACCAGTTTTTGGCTGGATTTTAATGTTTCATTAAAAGTGGGCAGTGCTAAGGAAATATATACTTTTTTGGCACCGTTTCTGTTTTGGGCGTGGCATTTGGATATTTTGCTTTTGATACGCACTCTTCGCTGCTGCCAAAAATAAAAATGTTTCCTCCGTTTTTGGCGGTGGATCGGAGCCTGGACACTCCATGATGGGAGTGTCCGGGCGCCCATCCATATGGCGGGCAGCGAAGGTGTGAAAGGAAGGACATATAAGTTTGAGTTTAACTTTATTCAGCTCCTGTATACCCAGAGACTGAATTGTAATCTAAACATAAATTATATACAAATTTGCTGTCCGTACGAATTGCTAAAAATCATTTGAATTGATTGAATTCGGTGCACTTGTAATTATGCTTGAATATCAACCTTGCTTTCAACATTTGCTTAAATGCTTATCAGAAAAGTTGCTTTCACAATGAACATTTAATTTGGTGCACATGTATTTATGTCCTTAATATTGTAATATTCCATTTGCTTTATTGCTTAATGCTTTCTACTGTAAGGGCTTGCCATAATGGTATTTTGTGCTTACCGGCAGCCCAATTGTTAATCCCCATGATTGGGGCTTGTTAATCAATCCATGCCACGCCCAATATTTGCCAAATCTATTAAAGTTTAAAAAATAGTTTATGTGTTGTTATTACAGTGCTCTCCAATAATACTGACTATAAAAAATCTATTTTATAGTCACAGTTATTGGAGGAAACGAGTAATTTTCACGGTGCATTTCTTCGTATATGTACACCGGCATGTTGATTTGTTCACAAATAGGTAAGATTTGCTTTGAGCTTACATTTAAAAACTTAAATTCCCTCACTCCCTGCCCACAGGATCATTTGATTTAAATCGATAATATTGTCTTTCAGTTGTATAAGTAAAACAAGTTCATCTAAGACAGTCTAAATGTGTGTCAATACTTCTATTCAAAAGATAGCATTTTATGTTGCAAGATCATGTTGCTTTTTCTGAGTTATATATTTTCAGTTGATGCCTTCACCTGGATCCACTTACCTAGTCAACAATTACTGGTGTGGCATGAACATTCAGTGCACTTACATACTTGATGGAACATTTGGATCACAACTAGTTGATGTGTTTCAGTGTTGAAGTGTTTAACGGCGGGCAGCGAAGGTGTGAAAGGAAGGACATATAAGTTTGAGTTTAACTTTATTCAGCTCCTGTATACCCAGAGACTGAATTGTAATCTAAACATAAATTATATACAAATTTGCTGTCCGTACGAATTGCTAAAAAACATTTGAATTGATTGAATTCGGTGCACTTGTAATTATGCTTGAATATCAACCGTGCTTTCAACACTTGCTTAAATGCTTATAAGAAAAGTTGCTTTCATAATGAACATTTAATTTGGTGCACATGTATTTATGTCTTTAATATTGTAATATTCAATTTGCTTTATTGCTTAATGCTTTCTACTGTAAGGGCTTGTCATAATGGTCTTTTGTGCTTACCGGCAGCCCAATTGTTAAGCCCCAATGATTGGGGCTTGTTTATCAATCCATGCCACGCCCAATATGTGCCAAATCTATTAAAGTTTAAAAAATATTTTATGTGTTGTTATTACAGTGCTCTCCAATAATTATCTGACTGTAAGTGCGGTATCGTGATAGGTACTTGTCTGACTATAAAGTGTGTCTGTGGTCGATGGGTAAAGATGCTATGTTTGAAACATTCTTGCATCTCCCCGCTGCGGGTTCAAATCACACTAGGAGCTTGACTTGTATGTGAGAAAGTGTTGATTCTTACGAATGGTGGGAGGTATACGGTACTGGTTCTACCCAGGAATAAATATGTGGTCTGCCTCTACCACTAAAAATCGACAGTTGTGCATAGCCTTTAATGTGTTGGAATATAATGATGTTAAACACCAAACAAATTGTCTGACTATACCATATGTATAGTGATATAAGTCTGACTGTATAATACACATTGCGATACTTGTCTGACTGTATGATACACATTGCGATACTTGTATGACTGTATGATACACATTGCGTTACTTGCCTGACTGTATGATACACATTGTGATACGTGTATGAATGTATGCTACACATTGCGTTGCTTGTCTGACTGTATGATACACATTGTGATATTTGTATGACTGTATGATACACATTGATGACTGTATGATACACAGTGTGTTACTTGTCTGACTGTATGATACACATTGTGATACTTGCCTGACTGTATGATACACATTGCGATACTTGTATGACTGTATGATACTCATTGCGATACTTGTTTGACTGTATGATACACATTGTGTTACTTGCCTGACAGTATGATACACATTGTGATACTTGTATGACTGTATAATACATTTGCGTTATTTGCCTGACTGTATGATACACACTGTGATAACTGTATGACTGTATGATACACATTGCGATACTGTCTGACTGTACGATACACATTGCCTTACATGTCTGACTATGATACACATTGCGATGCTTGTATGACTGTATGATACACATGGCGATACTTGTATGACTGTATGATACCCATTGCGATACTTGTATGACTGTATGATGCACATTGCGATACTTGTATGACTGTATGATACAAATTGCGATACTTGTACGACTGTATGATACACATTGCGATACTTGTTTGACTGTATGATTCACATTGTGTTACTTGCCTGACTGAATGATACACATTGTGATACGATGTAAAGGCCGACAAGGAAGAAATCTTAAACATATTAGATTAATCATACATTAGATTTATTTCAAATTTAGAAAAACGCTGAAAGCAAACCAGAAATGGGTTAAATGTAAAGGTACAAACTATTTCAAACACAAATTTTAAAAGCTCTTAGAGATTATTATTCTAAATTATGCACAGAAACAAAGCAAACATCTTCGGATAACGATTTCTATAATGACTCCATCATTCCAAAACGGAATGAAACTGAAAAACAAAAATGTGAAGGAGTATAATACTTTTGCTGCATCTTTAAAAGAAATGAAAAAGAAAGCAAAAATGTCCTGGTTCTGACGAAACAAACAAACTCCTGGAACAGATACAACATTTTTAGACAATTGGCTGTCAGTGTCGTCTTCTAAATACAGATTATAAAATCAGTATAAAACATTTTCGCAAAAAGACTAAAACGCATCGTATTAACTGTAATACAGAGCTCTCAAAAAGGTTTTATAACCGGAATTTCAACTAGTTGTAAAACCTGTATTTTAAGTGTCTAGTAAGTCGTGAATACAGTCGGTTATAAACGTTTTCTTGTGTAATAGGGGTATAAGTATGCAACTTTTATATGCGATACTATAATAACAGATTAAATAAGTCTATTTAAAGTTGAAAGAGTAAACGTGATTTCTTTTAAAGGGAGTACATCATGATTTTTCTAGAAATATCTTAAATTATAAAAATGTTCCAATTCATGATAAAACACTTATATCAATCAAAACAGGATGTTGGAACCATATTGGTAAGGTTTAAACTTCGAATACACCATATAGCTAGGACGGAATCGGGCATAACATCCTGAAATTAACCCTGGTGGGTAACCTAGGATAGCACGTATTGCTGTACAGAATGAGTTTCCTTGTAACTAAGGGGTCATTTTTAGGATCATTCATTATGTTTAGGCGCTTTAAAATAGAAAATATCATTATTTGTCAATTTTCAGTCGGACCCCTAGAAAAGCCTGATGTACTCCCTTTAAGACTGCGGTGCATTAAAAAACCGTTAAAACTCATTCATATTTTTGTTATTCAGTTTTATTCACTTTCGGTATGAAATCATTATAGAACAGAACATAATGTGTATTCAATTAAGACAATATTAAGACAACATACTGTTTCTCGTCAAACGTTTCTCGTCAATAATATATGTTGACCGTAACATATTTGGTTCTCTATAATCGGTTGTATATTGGAAGGTTCATGAAATAAAATCCATGATTACATTTCCAGCCTTAACATATAAAACAAACAATTCACAATTTAATGATTGTATACTTTTTTTGTTGCTATTGATGTCACTATAATTCGCATGCGTTGCATTTCATTTTTGTGTGTAGAGTGAATTCCCGTTGTGTTGACGTAGGACTGATCCTCAGGTGCGCTAAATTAACTGTGTGATGCTCCAGACTAGTTCCTGCGTGCTGGTTTTTTGTTCACGACATAGTACCTCAAGAAGGCTTCAGTTGACCGCCTCCCTTGCTGTATAAACAAGAAGTATTCTTGAAAAATAGTATAGAAGTTCGAGAAATATTATTTTGACCGTCATCATTTTTGTACAATTGGAATACCACAGTTTGTATATTTAATAAAGACCACTTTACATAAACGCATTCTTGTCATGTCTAACAAATCTTAGAATTATTATTTATTATTGTAACATTTTTACTTCAGTATAGTGGATTGAACAAAGCAAGTTATAATATAAATACAATGTAACAATGTTTATCTTTAGCAGAATTAAAAGAAGAAGTATGAAGAATACGCCAGCAAACTTTGTAAACGACTTTCAGTAAAAAATAAACTCATTGGAATGTATTTGACGCCGGGGTAATGCCATTGATGATTTTAATCTAAAACAAACCGGTTTTACAAAACTGTTTGCGTTTTCATTTTGACGCTTGTGGTAGAGGCAGACCACACACTTTTTCCTGAGTAGAACCAGTACTGTATACCTCCTGTCATCCCTAAGAATAAAAACATTCTCATTTACAAGTCAAACTTTCAGTAGGATTCGATCCCGCAGCGATAAAAACGAGAATGTTTCGAATGCAGCGTTTTTACCATACCGGCTTTTGTATCGTTCCAGTGAAACAGTTCTAGCCTTCAACTTGAACAAAAACATCGATCATGGCGAATGAATTCCAACCCCTCGACCCACACCCCAACCCTCAACCACATCAACATCGACCTCCCCCACTCCCAACACACAACTACAGCAGCAACCCCGACCTCCCCGAAATACCCTGTTTTTACTATATAGAACTTACATTAATGGCATATTTTTTGTCCAGCTCCTCCATCGTGAAATCTGTTGTACCCACGTGACCAGTGTTTATGCCGACTGATCTCTCAACATCGCGTTCCTGTAAAGTAGTGAAGCAGAAATGTGCACATTGTATAAGGGTTACATGATAATAAACAGCTATAAGTGTACATTTGTACGTCACCTAATTGTACTAAAACTTCTTGAAATATCAGGAACAAAACTAAACGCTGGAATTTGAAATAAACGGGCGAAGATTCAACAACCTCCGATTATTCCAAAGAACAGCTGTTAATGCGTAGCTGCAACATCCTTGAAATATTTAAAATGCTTAGCTGCAACCTTACACTTGAAACGGATAAAAATGTTTACACTTGCAATAGTTTCAAATGCTTTGATAATATCTCACACTTTTAGATAGTTTCAAATGCTTTGTTACTCTCCTATTTGAAAAAGTTCCATATGCTGATTTGTTACTGTCTTACATTTGAAATAGTTCCTAATGCTTTGTTGCAAGATTTATACACATGAACTAGTTCCGCATATAGCTGTGTTACTATATTACACTTGAAATAGTTCCTAAAGCTTTGTTACTATCTTATACTTGAAACAGTTCCACATGCTGTTTTGTTACTATGTTATATTTGATATATTTTCACATGCTGTTTTGTTACCATCTTACGCTTGAAATAGTTCCTAAAGCTTTGTTACTATCTTACACTTGAAATAGTTCCTAATGCTTGGTTACTATATTGCACCATAAATAGTTCTACATGCTGTGTTGTTACTATCTTGCACTTGAAATAGTTCCTAAAGCTGTGTTACTGTCTTACATTTGTAACAGTTCCAACTGCTAAGCTACATCCTTGCATAAAACAGTTCCAAATGCTTAGTTATATCCTGTATTAAAATAGTTTCAAATGCTTAGTTATATCCTATATTAAAATAGTTGCAAATGCTTAGTTATATCCTATATTAAACTAGTTTCAAATGCTTAGTTACAATCTTACACTTGATATAACTTCAAAATCACGTATAAAATACCTATATGAACAAGCTAATTCATTCTAATCCATAATAATATTCTTATATTGTACATGTTTATACTTTGCTCATAGTAAAATCATAATTATATAAAACAAATGTGTTGTAATGAAACACTGCTCGAAGTAGTTTCAAATGATTAGCTATAAACTGTAAACGTTAGCGGAAAAGCATTTTAAAATAGTTAAGTTTAAAAAATTTCAATAAACATTAATTAAGTAAATAATTTAAAATAAATTAAGTTTAAAATGAAACACGACACTCTTGATTTTGTTGATCAAACACACGGCGTCTTACTGTTTTTTGCTTAACTTCAAATCCTTGTTATTAACCCTTAACTCTCTACATCTATATAACGGACTGTTCATTCGTTGAATTAAGACCATTTCATTTATGTGACAAAGGTGTGTTTTGGGGAAAATAACTGATGAGCAGCCGGACATTGTAAATTAGCGTGCTAGTTACTCGCATGCTGATCTGGGTTTACAATGGAAGCAAAGGCTATTCTAGTCGTGCTTAGCGGGTTAAGGGTTAAAACCAACACGTCGTAACTGTGTTCTATTGTAACAAAATGTATATCAAACCATTGAAATGTATTAAGTAATATGTAAAATACTCTACCTCAACATATATCCCAGTAATAAATAAAATATTCTACCACATATAGTCCAGTAATAAGTAAAATACTCTACATCAACAAACAGTCAAGTAATATGTAAAATACTCAACCTCAACTTATAGTCAAGTAATACGTAATATAGTCTACAACAACATACAGTCCAGTAACAAGTAAAATACTCTACCTCAACAAACAGACAAGTAATATGTACAATACTGAACCTCAACATATAGTCCAGTAATAAATAAAATACTTTACCACAACCTATAGTCAAGCAATACGTAATATACTCTACCATAACATGCAGTCCAGTAATACGTAAAATACTCTACCTCAACATATAGTCGAGTAATAAGTAAAATACTCTACCACAACATATGGTCCAGTAATAAGTAAAATACTCTACCTCAACACAAGTCCAGTAATAAGTAAAATACTCCTACCTAAACATATAGTCCAGTAATAAGTAAAATACTCTACCTCAACATATAGTCCAATAATAAATAAAATACTTTCCCTCAACATATAGTCCAGTAATAAGTAAAATACTCTACCTCAACATATAGTCCAGTAATAAGTAAAATACTCTACCACAACATATAGTCCAGTAATAAGTAAAATACTCTACCTCAAAATATAGTCCAGTAATAAGTAAAATTCTCCTACCTAAACATATAGTCCAGTAATAAGTAAAATACTCTACCTCAACATATAGTCCAGTAATAAGTAAAATACTCTACCACAACATATAGTCCAGTAATAAGTAAAATATTCTGCATCAACACATAGTCCAGTTATAAGTAAAATACATTACCTCAACATATAGTTCAGTAATAAATAAAATACTCTACCATACCATATAGTCAAGCAATGCGTAATATACTCTACCACAACATATAGTAAAGTAATATGTAAAATACTATACCTAAACATATAGTCAAGTAATAAGTAAAATACTCTACCTCAACATATAGTCAAGAAATAAGTCAAATACTCTACCTCAACATATAGTCGAGTAATATGTAAAATACTCTACCTCAACATATAGTCCAGTAATAAGTCAAATACTCTATCACAACATATAGTCAATTAATCAGTAATATACTCTACCACAACATATAATCGAGTAATAAGTAAAATACTCTACCACAACATATAGTAATGTAATAAATAAAATACTCTACCACAACATATAGTCCAGTAATAAGTAAAATACCCTACCACAACATATAGTAATGTAATAAATACAATACTCTACCACAACATATAGTAAAGTAATAAATAAAATACTCTACCACAACATATGGTCCAGTAATAAGTAAAATACTCTACCACAACATATAGGTATGTAATAAATAAAATACTCTTCCACAACAAAAATTCCAGTAACAAGTACACTACTCTACCACAACATATAGTCAAGTAATATGTAAAATACTCTACCTCAACATATAGTCCAGTAATAAGTAAAACACTGTACCACAATATATAGTAATGTAATAAATAAAATACTCTACCACAACATATAGTCCAGTAATAAGTAAAATACTCTACCACAACATATAGTAATGTAATAAATAAAATACTCTACCACAACATATAGTCAAGTAATACGTAATACACTCTACCACAACATATAGTCAAGTAATAAATAATAAACTCTACCATAACATATAGTCCAGTTATACGTAAAATACTCTACCACAACATATAGTCCAGTAATAAGTAAAATACTCTTACCTAAACATATAGTCCAGTAATAAGTAAAATACTCTACCTCAACATATAGTCCAGTAATAAATAAAATACTCTACCTCGACATATAGTCCAGTAATAAGTAAAATACTCTACCTCAACATATAGTCCAGTAATAAGTAAAATACACTACCTCAACATATAGTCCAGTAATAAATAAAATCTTCTACCTCAACATATAGTCCAGTAATAAGTAAAAAACACTACCTCAACATATAGTCCAGTAATAAGTAAAATACACTACCTCAACATATAGTCCAGTTACACGTAAAATACACTACCTCAACATATAGTCCAGTAATAAATAAAATACTCTACCTCAACATATAGTCCAGTAATAAGTAAAAAACACTACCTCAACATATAGTCCAGTAATAAGTAAAATACACTACCACAACATATAGTCAAGTAATACGTAATATACTCTACCACAATATATAGTCCAGTAATAAATAAAATAATCTACCTCAACATGTAGTCCAGTAATATGTCAAATACTCTACCTCAACACATAGTCGAGTAATATGTAAAATACTCTACCTCAACATATAGTCCAGTAATAAGTAAAATACTCTACCAAAACATATAGTCAATCAGTAATATACTCTACCACAACATATAGTCCAGTAATAAGTAAAATACTCTACCACAACATATAGTTATGTAATAAATAAAATACTCTACCACAACATATAGTCCAGTAATAAGTACAATATCCTACCACAACATATAGTAATGTAATAAATAAAATACTCTACCACAACATATAGTCCAGTAATAAGTAAAATACCCTACCACAACATATAGTAATGTAAAAAATAAAATACTCTACCACAACATATAGTAGAGTAATAAATAAAATACTCTACCACAACATATAGTCCAGTAATAAGTAAAATACTCTACCACAACATATAGTCAAGTAATATGTAAAATACTCTACCTCAGCATATAGTCCAGTAATATGTAAAATACTCTACCTCAACATATAGTCCAGTAACAAGTAAAATACTCTACCACAACATATAGTCAAGTAATATGTAAACTACTCTACCACAACATATAGTCCAGTAATATGTAAAATACTCTACCTCAACATATATTCCAGTAATAAGTAAAACACTCTACCACAATATATAGTAATGTAATAAATAAAATACTCTACCACAATATATAGTAATGTAATAAATAAAATACTCTACCTCAACATATAGACCAGTAATAAATAAAATACTCTACCAAAACATATAGTAATGTAATAAATAAAATACTCTACCACAACATATAGTCCAGTAGTAAGTAAAATACCCTCCACAACATATAGTAATGTTATAAATAAAATACTCTACCACAACATATAGTAAAGTAATAAATAAAATACTCTACCACAACATGTAGTCCAGTAATAAGTAAAATAGTCTACCACAACATATAGTAATTTAATAAATAAAATACTCTTCCACAACATATAGTCCAGTAACAAGTAAAACACTCTACTACAACATATAGTAATGTTATAAATAAAATACTCTACCACAACATATAGTCCAGTAATAAGTAAAATTCTCTACCACAACATATAGTCAAGTAATATGTAAAATATTCTACCACAACATATAGTCCAGTAATATGTAAAATACTCTACCTCAACATATAGTCCAGTAATAAATAAAACACTCTACCACAATATATAGTAATGTAATAAATAAAATACTCTACCACAACATACATGTTTAGTAATGTAATAAATAAAATACTCTACCTCAACATATAGTCCAGTAACAAGTAAAATACTCTACCACAACATATAGTAATGTTATAAATAAAATACTCTACCTCAACATATAGTCCTGTAATAAGTAAACTACTCTACCACAACATATAGTAATGTAATAAATAAAATACTCTACCACAAATAATAGTAAAGTAATAAATAAAATACTCTACCACAACATATAGTCCAGTAATAAGTAAAATACTCTACCACAACATATAGTAATTTAATAAATAAAATACTCTTCCACAACATATAGTCCAGTAACAAGTAAAATTCTCTACCGCAACATATAGTCCAGTAATATGTAAAATACTCTACCTCAACATATAGTCTAGTAATAAGTAAAACACTCTACCACAATATATAGTAATGCAATATATAAAATACTCTACCACAACATATAGTAATGTTATAAATAAAATACTCTACCAGAACATATAGTCCAGTAATAAGTAAAATACTCTACCACAACATACAGTCAAGTAATATGTAAAATATTCTACCACAACATATAGTCCAGTAAAATGTAAAATACTCTACCTCAACATATAGTCCAGTAATAAATAAAACACTGTACCACAATATATAGTAATGTAATAAATAAAATATTCTACCACAACATATAGTAATGTAATAAATAAAATACTCTACCTCAACATAAAGTCCAGTAACAAGTAAACTACTCTACCACAACATATAGTTATGTAATAAATAAAATACTCTACCACAACATATAGTAAAGTAATAAACAAAATACTCTACCACAACATATAGTCCAGTAATAAGTAAAATACTCTACCACAACATATAGTAATGTAATAAATAAAATACTCTTCCACAACATATAGTCCAGTAACAAATAAAATACTCTGCAACAACATATAGTCAAGTTATATGTAAAATACTCTACCGCAACATATAGTGCAGTAATTAGTAAAACACTCTACCACAATATATAGTAATGTAATAAATAAAATACTCTACCACAACATATAGTCCAGTAATAAGTAAAGTACTCTACCTCAACATATAGTCCAGTAATTAGTAAAACACTCTACCACAATATATAGTAATGTAATAAATAAAATACTCTACCACAACATATAGTAATGTAATAAATAAAATACTCTACCACAACATATAGTCCAGTAATACGTAAAATACTCTACCACAACATATAGTTATGTAATAAATAAAATACTCTACCACAACATATAGTAAAGTAATAAACAAAATACTCTACCACAACATATAGTCCAGTAATAAGTAAAATACTCTACCACAACATATAGTAATGTAATAAATAAAATACTCTTCCACAACATATAGTCCAGTAACAAATAAAATACTCTGCAACAACATATAGTCAAGTAATATGTAAAATACTCTACCGCAACATATAGTGCAGTAATAAGTAAAACACTCTACCACAATATATAGTAATGTAATAAATAAAATACTCTACCACAACATATAGTCCAGTAATAAGTAAAGTACTCTACCTCAACATATAGTCCAGTAATTAGTAAAACACTCTACCACAATATATAGTAATGTAATAAATAAAATACTCTACCACAACATATAGTAATGCAATAAATAAAATACTCTACCAGAACATATAGTCCAGTAATAAGTAAAATACTCTACCACAACATATAGTCAAGTAATACGTAATACACTCTACCACAACATATAGTCAAGTAATACATAATAAACTCTACCACAACATATAGTCTAGTTATACGTAAAATACTCTACCACAACATATAGTCCTGTAATACGTAACGTACTCTACCACAACATATAGTCCAGTAATAAGTAATACACTCTACCACAACATACAGTCATGTAATAAGTAAAATACTCTACCCCAACATATAGTCCAGTAATAAGTAAAATACTCTACCTCAACATATAGTCGAGTAACAGTTTAAATACTTTACCTCAACATATTGTCGAGTAACTATTTAAATACATTACCTCAGCATATAGTCGAGTAACTATTTAAATACATTACCTCAAAATACTGTCGAGTAACAATTTAAATACTTTACCTCAACATACAGTCGAGTGACGTTTTGAAGCAATGATGACAGTAGCACTTGAAAGAATGAAGAAATTCCGTTAATTTCCTTTCTTGAGTAACCAAGAAAACTATTCTGAAGGGACAAACCGTTCCTTTCGCTCAAACGAGCAATCTCATTCATGTCTACCTGAAATATATAATACATGTGTAAAGAACCCTAAAACGTAACGTAAGTCATGTGAAATATAAAATCAACAAGTTTGTGGTAAAATAACAATTCGAGTTGAATTCACCTGGATTTGAAAGAAATAGGTCGTAAAGTTCTTTTTAAAATTAACCCTAGTGTTTAACCTAGGGTATCACATCTTACTGTGAAGAAAGAATATTCTGGTAAATAAAATCAAGACTAGAAAGTATTGTTATTTGACAATTATACGTCAGACCTCCAGCCTACCAGGAAAAGATTGATGTACCACAAGTAATGTATGATCGAAGATGCTTGTTATGTTTCCTTCACCATAGGGGCAAAGGTAACTCGATATGTCAATCAAAACATCGTGAACGCAAGAGCACAAATAACAATATATGTTGGAACACGACAACTGCCTCCGTGGCCGTGATGTTAAATACGATGCGTTTGGATCAATCTCGCCTCTTACTGCTGCGGGTTCGAATGGTGAAAGGTATACAGTACTGGTTCTACTCAGGAACACGTGTTTGGTCTGCCTCCATCACTTATCAACACACTAAATCATGTTGATCTGCCATCTTTCGTTGTTCCTTTGGTACAATTATAATAAATTGGTAGGGTTTTAACATGCATATTTCTCTATAAAAGATTCCGTACATTTCTTTTAAACAAGACATTTCATTTGTCAGTATAGTTCTAAAATTGTTGTGGTGTGCTTTGGAATGCATACTGTTAATAAACTCTTAACCCCTTACCCGCTAAGCACGACTATAATAGCCTTTGCGTCCATTTTAAACCGAGATCAGCCTGCAGTTGATCAGTGTTTACAATGTCCGGCTGCTTTTCTCCAAAATACACCTTTGTCACATAAATGGAATGGTCTTAATTTAAAGAACGAACGGTCCATTACATGTATGTAGCGGGCTAAGGGTTAACTATTTTGTTTCCAGGGATCAACTTGAGACTAGTGTATCTTATTCTTGACATGTATATGGTTAGATTAGTTTCACGTTTATTCCTCGAGTTGTCTTTTATTCCAATACTTACTACCCCGTTGTTATTCTCGTCCAGGGCGGCCATTGCTTGATCTACAGTGACATCTTTTCCAAATAGCCTCTCAGCATAGCGCTTTGGGAATACTTCAGTCTATATAAAATTAAACTAGTCTCATAAGTTTTAAAATAATAATAATTCAACACAGGTCTTCTTGGACGGCTTAGTAAACTTTCCAACCTGTACTCAGTACATTTGAAAACGCAACTCTTGGTATTTTAAGAATTTCTGGAGATGTTAAAGAACTAGACTCAAATTTGTTTAAACTGAAAAAATAGAGTAAATGTTATGCAACTGTTTATCACCATATGTTAACCTTTCGGACAAAGAGACTTGTGCACTAACATAAAGTAACCCTGTCTTCACCACTCTTTCTGTTGTTTGTTGTATCTTTCTTTGTATTATCAATTCCTTGTTTGCAGTACAGTGCGAACCTACAATGCCATTGCGTTCGGACGCTGTGGTTTCTATAGGACCCTATATCTCATGTTTGATTTGAACAAAAAACAGCGGACTACACATAATCGAAAATCAGACATGTTGCGGTTTTAATGTACTGAGTGTAGTTTCTGTGTTTTGTGGTTTACTGTCCTCCTTGAATGCTACTTTCCCTGTCCGATCTTTTTATATTTCTTTTAAAGTGCTTAGAAAACCCCTCAGTCTAGTTAAAGAGTGTTTGAAACTGTCCTACTAGTTAAAGATGTTAGTAAAATCTCTTCTAGCAATACTGCAATTTACAAATTCGATAAAAACTAAACTGTAGAAATCCCACCCTCGAATCCCTAAAAAGCACAGTTTTCGATTTCTTATTTTTCAAAGTTTGGAGGTTTTAATCCTGTGCGCGCATTCAAGTATATGCTTGCTTTGCCTCACGCAATTATTTGCTCACGTGCTTTTTAAAGAAGACATTTACATTTTTTAAATTGGTTATAGCAAATGTTTTCTTTAATAACGTAAAGTATTGCTAAAAGTGTCTACGCGGCCGGGATAGTAAAGACGCTGCGTCCAAAACGTTCTCGCCTCATACTCCTGCGGGTATCGAATCCCACTGGGAGCTTAACTTGTCAATTGAGAACGTGTCGTTTCTTGTGGATGGCGAGAGTCACACAGTACTGGTTCTACCCCGAAAAAAGGGGTGGTCTGCCTCTACCACAGGGGTGGTCTGCCTCTACCACAGGGGTGGTCTGCCTCTACCACAAAAATCCGACCGTCATATATGGCTTAACATGTGTTAAAAATTACGTAAGAAACATTCAACAAACAGTAAAAGTGGCACTCGAAACATATGTGGTTTCGATAAGTAAACGTCAGAAAAACAAAAAGTCACAAAAAGACGATCAGTATGACATAATTATGATGGATTTTAAACTCAACCAGAAACACAGGCAGGAATTAAAGAACATCATTTTGTGATTATTCAGGTAAGCAAATTACTTTAAACCTCTACTTCTATTAATATTACATTACATTATGGCAAGACATTCTTCCTTTATGTTTATGGTTGCTAATTGAGAAAGCTCTGAAATTAATTGTTTATTTTCTTTACTGAAGTTAATGTTTCATCTGTTTCGTGCGTATATCTTCATCTGTATGTCTTATATAAGAACAGTGATAATTTGCAAAGTGGAAGTAGAACTCATGCTAATTTAAATTTCTTTCAGCTGATCAAATTAAGGATAACTCCTGCTGATTATGTCTGACAGTTGCACAACATTGAAGTTTACATCAGGACCATGACTAATTTGATTTCTAATCACATAATGGAAAGTATAATGGTTGTTTAAATAATCTTTTGTATGTACTTAAAAAAAACTTGTATGACAAGATGTGAACTTAAGGTGTTGGTAACATAATAGTTGACTATATGATGTAATTTGATGAATTCACTGTTTTATGACAGTGGTTATATTACTCATAATATATGTTCCTTATATACTTTATACCATACCAACCTACAAATTATTAGAACTCAAATAATTATGCCAAAAGTGTAATAGCATGATAGTTTAACAATTACTATAATACTTTAAAGCTGTATATTTATACATTTTGAATGCCTTATTAACAAAAATATTATAAATTCATAAACAAATATTTCCACTAAATATTTCATTAACTTTCAGGTTTGAGATCTAGACAACAGTCTTCAAGCTGAATGGAAGAATGGATTCAGTGAAAATGGATTTTCCATTGGATGCAAAACTGTTTATTTTTATTTTTCACAATGTATTTTTTTCGACTAATGCTGTAACAGTCAAAGTTCCACATGAGTTGTAGAGATAATGCTTGTGACTGTCTAAAGTAAAAGGGATAACACATTATTTTGAAGCAGTTTTTAATGTTAATGTCTATCAGTAGGTTGTGTTCAGTTTTTTAATTTCTTAACGTTTACTTTATTTTTTGCCGTCAAAGACCATGGTCACTCTTAGGGTCAGAGGTCACACATGTTTTGGGGGCATTTGTCATTATTGACATTTTGTCTCCTTGGTTTATTGGTTTGATGCGTGATATACACAAAGTGTATACTCAAAGTTGTGAAAGTTCTGACTATTTTTTTTACAGATTTTGTGTGTGTTTTGTTAAATATATATTTTTTGTATTCATTTTGTTAGTGTTTTATTAGTATTTTTTAATAGTATTATATAGGTGTTTCGTTGAACAGTACATCATTAGTGTTTTGTTAACAGTGTTTCTTTGATGTTTTGTTAAGAGTTGCATTGATGTTTTGTTAACAGTGTTCCATTGATGTTTTGTTAACAGTGTTGCATTGATGTTTTGTTAGGAGTCTTTTATAAGTGTTTTGTTTCAGTAGTTTATTGGTGTTTTGTTAATATTCAGATTTCAGTACAGCATTAGTATTTTGTTATTAAACAGTGTTTTGTTGGTGTTTTGTTAATAGTGTTTTGTTAGTGTTTTATTAGTATTTTGTTAACCTCATTTGCATGTCATTTGTGACACTAATCCTGCACTAATAAAAGACTAGCATTGCATTCATGTTTTGTTATAGTGTTTTGTTACCCCTTTTTTTCCATATGGGTATTTACTCTGTCAGCCACAGCTGTACATACATAAACGAGACCCTATATATTGCATATGCCGAATCAAGCACAATTGACCAAAACATATTAACAATACAGAACAAAACTAGATACAAACACCTAAGAAAGCTGCCATATAGCACGCGTTAAAGACAAAAACTACGTAAAACTAATAAAAAAGAAACTGCTTATCTCTAACTCCGATCCATTAATATATATTTTTTTCTATTACTCGTATCAAACAATCCTGATTTCACAATTATCAACCAGACTATGTGCATGAATTTTAACTCTTGTCTGTGACAAAAGATTGTCTGTGACAAAAGATGTAAATATCGAACGCTAAATGTACCATTATTGTTTTGAGTGGTTTGTAACCATAAACTGTTATTACACCTGTGGTCTTGTTTCTGAGTTAGGGTTTACCTACGTCATTAAAAGCATTACTGAGCTCCTGCCTGTTGATCTTGCCATTCTGGTCTGCATTGTGTTTACTAAGAACCTGAAAATAGATACATATATAAATCCTGAATAGTGGATCCCTTGGAAGCAACAAAAGCAAACAAGAGATAAAGATAGCAGCATAAGGTCAAATATTCAATGCAGCATTCAAGAAACCCATGCAATCAAAAACACGCATCCAAACAAACGATAATTACAAAGTTAAATATATAGAGAATATTTGTTGGTTTGGAGTGAATATAGGATTTATTTCCATTGAGAATTGAGTAAACATATTTTCACGAGTGCCTTAGGACGATTGAAAATATTTTGTTTTTCTCACTACGAGATGAAAATAAATCCTATATTCACGACAAACCAACACATATTATATTTATTATATACTCACAACAGAAAAAAACATAATGCGCCAGAACAATGACGTCAATAATGTCAACAGCGGTTTTACGTCATTTTCGGTATTTCAAATGTCAGTAATTTTTGGAAGTGGGGCCAGGGGCCTTTTGAATTGGGCAAAAATGCGACGAAGTACAAGTCTGCAACAAATAAATTGTCAAATAGGGCTACATGTTATATATATATATATGTTTTTTTTTTGTTGTTTTTTTTGTATTTTGGAAAATATTTTGCTTTTTTGGATTGGGATGGGGAAAAATCCCTTCAAGTGAAATATAAACAACGAAAATATAAGGTTTTATTTTAATCATAAAATCCACTATTTATAATAAAGGCACGGTATATGACGTCACAACATAAAGGGCTGACAATAGGGCTACCGCCTTGGAACGGTCAGTGGCAGAAAAATCGGGTTCTTGGGTGAACAAAACCTCAATCTTACCATATTGATATTTTTATAGAATTTATAAAAATCAATATTTAACAGCAATTTCTTAAAGTTTCACATATTGTGGTCAATGCATTTATTCATAAATGTTATTCACTATCAATATATCAATAGACGCTAAATTTAAATTTACCCCGAAATTAATAACTCTTGACATTTTAAAACAGAACAGTTTTGAAACACGCTGAATAATTATCCCATTTATAGTTAAGTGACATGTCAGGTTGCAAGCCTATGTAGGAAATAATTACGCAAAAAAAAACAGCACTCTACTGCAATATCAATATTGCAATGCTCAAACTTCCCCAGGAATACATAAACACGAAATATTTGTTTATATGCGACGTGTATTTTAACTCGAGTGATGATTCAAATACTGACTCTAATGAAATAATAAGGGATGTTTCTACAGTTGCTTTGAGGAGTATATTTACAAATGCATAAAAGGACTTACTTTCATGAAGGCATTGAAGGCGCGAATAACTCGCTTATGTTTCCCTATCGCTGTTTGCTGCTTTTTCATCTTCGGCAGTTTTTCTCTAAAAGAATTTAGTAAATTTGTATAGCACTGACATTTGATTTATAGCATCATGAAAGCATACACATAACAAGAAAGCGATACACTTATATACTCAGTACATTTAAAAACGTAACATTTTTGATTTTCGATTATATTTAGTCCGCTGGTGTTTTGTTTAAATCAAGATTGTATTTTATATTAGTACACAAGTCTCTTTGTCCCAAAGGTTAACATACGGCAATAAACAGTTGCATACGATGTGCTCTGCTTCTTTCAGTTAAGTGTTACGTTTTCAAATGTGCTGAGTGTATAATGGAATTTGACAATACGTGTATTCGACTGGCCATTGCCGTTGATGTTTGTTTCCGTTCAGCAAGTTTTCTATTCGACTGTGACAATTAACTGTGTGTGTCAAGTACTTATTCCACACAGCAAATACACACAGCAAATACCCCGGTTATGTCCACAGATCAAATCAATTCAAAGAATTGTTCGAGATGTAGCGAATGAATTGTTTCCAAATTCTGATTGGACAATACGAAGGAGGGAGAAAATTAAACTAGAAATGTGTCCCATGACACGGATGCCACCACTGAAAACAGTATAAAACATAAAATTTGAAGAGGAAAAGATATTATTTTCACGTAAAATTTAACGAAAAAAGGGCCATAACTCCGGTAACACTTGGTCGATGTTGACGCCAAAACGCTATGCACATGTTGACATCATAGGTAAGCATCCTGTAAAGTTTGGAAGCAGTCGGTGGAAAAGTGTGGGAGAAGATAGACACACAAGATATTTTCACGTAAATTGGACGAAAAAGGGCCATAACTCCGGTAATACTGGGTCGATGTTGACGCCGAAATGATATGCACATCGTGTCATCATAGGTAAGCATCCTGTAAAGTTTCGAAGCAATCGGTTGAAAAGTGTGGGAGGAGATAGACACACAAGATATTTTCACGTAAATTTGGACGAAAAAGGGTCATAACTCCGTAATACTGGGTCGATGTTGACGCCGAAACGATATGCATATCTCGCCATCATAGGTAATCATCCTGTAAAGTTTCGAAGCAATCGGTTGAAAAGTGTGGGAGGAGGTAGACACACAAGATATTTTCACGTAAGATTTGACGAAAAAGGGACCATAACTCCGATAATACAGGGTCAATGTTGACGCCGAAACGATATGCACATCTTGACATCATAGGTAATCATCCTGTAAAGTGTGGAAGAGTGTGGGAGGAGATAGACACGCAAGATATTTTCACGTAAAATTGGACGAAAAAGGGTCATAACTCCGGTAATACTGGGTCGCTTTTGACGCCGAAACGATATGCACATCTTGACATCATAGTTAAGCATCCTGTAAAGTGTGGAAGCAATCGGTTGAAAAGTGTGGGAGGAGGTGGACACACAAGATATTTACAGGTCAAATTTGACGGAAAAGGGCCATAACTCCGGTAATACTGTGTCGATTTTGACGCCGAAACGCTAGGTATATCTTGACATCATAGGTAAGCATCCTGTAAAGTTTCGAAGCAATCGGTTGAAAAGTGTGGTAGGAGTTAGACACACAATATATTTTCACTTAAGATTTGACGAAAAAGGGACCATAACTCCGGTAATACTGGATCAATGTTGACGCCGAAACGATATGCACATCATAGGTAAGCATCCTGTAAAGTTTCGAAGCAATCGGTTGAAAAGTGTGGGAGGAGATAGACACACAAACTGTTCTGGACGGAAGGACGGACGGACGGACGTGGCTAAAGCTATATGGAGGGAACTGTAACTAATGTTGTAATAACTTGTAGTTCAATCCATTTGCATATGTTTCTATGAATATTGTGATGTTGAATTGATGTATTGTACCATATCTGCAATAAAATATTATTAAACTAAACCTGCCAGTTAAGTCGAATAGGTGTACTACCTGCCAGTTAAGTCGAATAAGTGTACTACCTGCCATTTAAGTCGAATACGTGTACTACCTGCCAGTTAAGTCGAATACGTGTACTACCTGCCAGTTAAGTCGAATACGTGTACTACCTGCCAGTTAAGCCAAGAGCCTTACTGCAGTTAGTTTTACGAAACAAGGGCAATAAACCATTTGCAATTAATTTGAACTGTGTACCTGTTCACTGTGCTCACCTCCAACTGATGGTTAAATTATAGTAATAAATACTGATAAAGGTGATCCTTTGAGAGCAACAAACACAATTAAGAGAATAAAGCAGCAGACTCGGTTTTATTGAGAAGTAATGAAAGAAGCAACACTTCTCACGCCCCCTAGCCTATTTCGTCTCAAGATAATTAAATCAGATTCAGAAAATAGCTGTAAAACTATACACATGATGCAAATGGACAGAGTAGGAAAGTATATACGGTACAGTACCAAATGGACAGAGTAGGAAAGTATATACGGTGCATTAATAAAATAATTATAATCAATGCATAATGAATAGAGGTGTTGTATACGGTGCATTAATAAAAAATTATAATCAATACATAATGAATGTAGGTGTTGTGTAGCGGCTCATCAACACACAGTCAAGGCGCCTCAGAGTGACGGGTAAGTTACATAGGAACCCGGGAACCGCGATCTGATCTTACTATCTAGGTTATTTCAATGCGACTCAGAGTGACGGGAAGGATACATAGGAACCAGGGAACCGCGACCTGATCTTACTATCTATGTTATTTCAAGGCGCCTCAGAGTGACGGGAAGGATACATAGGAACCCGGGAACCGCGACCTGATCTTACTATGAAATAGAATCCTATGGCTCTTTACTATATGTTGGAGGATAGACTCTGATACACGGTACTCCGATACACGGTACCGCTTGGTTTACCGTCCCCATCCGACGGACGATGCTAGAGAAAGTGCCTTGTCTAAGGACACAGCGCACAATGAGCGACCAAAAGTCGTCATACTACTTGGCAACGTGATAGTAATTGGGCGTCAGCCTCGCATACTGAAGTTGTTAGTTCGGCCTTGGGCCGTGTCACACCAGAAACTTCAACAAATGGAATGTGTAGCTCCCTTGCTTGACGTTCTGTATACATTAGTAAGAGAAGTGCTAGGACTGCCCTGTGTCAGGATAAATTGACTGGGTGTGATATCACGTCTTGTGTCTACTTCGTGGTTTCCAGTGTTGCAACATTATAAAGTTAAGCATTGAGATCATTGATGCAATTACACTCAGTCGTGATATGATTGAACTTATTGTTCAATCAACGTTTAAACAACACTTCTTTACTTCTAAGGAAGGTCAATTGTACTAATTAACAGATTCCTGCCATATTCCTTTCGCTGGCATACCACATTGTGTGTATATTCCCTTGGTCCATGAGTTTCTTATAGCCCAGTATACTGAGGTAAACTTGTTTGTATCCAGTTACTTCCCTTTGTCCATAAATTCATCAGTCTTATAAAATTATGCTCATTACCTGTATTTAATTCGTTATTGTAAATGTGTTATATACTTAACGCCATTAAAAGTGCAAGCTATTTTTTTGTGTTTATTTCTAATTAATATGTCTCCAAGATCGATTGCATAATTCCGATTTTACATTTTTCAATACATGAATTTGATCGGTCACCAGATTTATAGGGAATGTGGATAATTTCTAACATGTACATAACACTACAATCGATATTGTAAATAAACACAACATAAACAAACTTGCACTTTTAATGGCGTTAAGTATATATATATATCACTATTGTATTGCACATTAACTTCACCAGTGAGTATGAATAAGTGTATTGTAAGCTGGTACCTTAAGTAGAGTGTTGTTAATTTAAGAGCTTAAAACTGTACAGTCCCTATTTTAACTAGTCATAACTCATGAATATGAATGAGTCACGTGTGAAGTAGTTTCAAATCGACGAACACCTCAAAAGTCGGTTTATAAGGAGAAATCGATACGCAAAATTTCACATTTTTATTTAGCTTCCGTACAGGCAACATCGATAAATATACGGCTCTAGAATATATGTGATTAAAAAATAGTTGCCCGGAACGGGATTTGAACCACAGTCTTGCACTTGTAAGATTTAAAAGATGTACGTTGAACCTCTAGACCACTGCTATTTATTGGTATTTTGTAGCATTTTTAACACTAAATAGGCATTACATAATAACAAGAGCGCGCACACAAACTCATCAAGCGCTAAATAACAAGTCGATATATGGTTGATTTGAGACGAAGTATTAGTTTCATATTGATAAGATACAGTATTACACCAGGCAATGTTAATTTACACAAATGCGACAATATGGACTGCATATTTATTGATCCGTCTTTAGTTGCGTTCAAATATGTTAAGTTATTTTGCCTCATAATATATGGTAGTTAGTATACTATTTTCTCAAGTAGTGTTTTAGTTCAATGGATAGAGCACAGGACTTGAAATCAGAAGGACGTGTGTTCGAGCCCCGAAAGAAGCTAAGTTTTTTTTTCGGTAAACATTACTGTTACCTGTGTATAGGTACGATGTGCACAGGTCGATGTACATACAGTAAATGATTTCATGTGTGTGTGTGTGTGTGTGTGTGTGTGGTTCTAAGGTTTAGATCCGTCCGCCAACAAACACGTCGAGGTAATCCTGACGCGATGGGCACAATATAGTCTTGACTTAATGATTGCATGCGCTATATTTGCTCGCTTAAATACCCGATTTCGACATGAGCTGGTGAACATAAAGTTACAAATAAAGACACGCCTACAAAGAAGAAATTGATTGATATAGGGCGTCTGTAGTGTTAAGCCTAATAGTATTATTTCCCGCTCAAATAAGGGAAACGGAAGTTCCTGTTATAGGGCCATGGCAAGGGTGTGCGTAGTTGCCTTTTCCGTTCATTATAGAACAGGGTTCGTATTCATGAAGCTTCTAAGCAAAAACTTAAGTCAAATTTTATCAATTTTTTAAACACCATTTTCTATCGATTTAAGACGTTTTCTTAATATTTTCAATAAGGTTATGTATAAATAAAACCTACATATAAATATATATCTTAACATAGATGATTTGTAATGTTCCTGAGAGGTTAATAAAGGATAATTTAAAAATATGTAAAAAGCATAGCTTCGATTTGAGTAATATTTCCCACTTAAAAATGTGATATAGGGTCCTATAAAAAACACAGAGTCCAAACGCAATGGCATCGTAGGTCCGCACTGTACTGCAAGCAAGGACTTGATAATACAATGCAAGAGACAAAACACAACCGAAAGACAGGGTTACCGGCTTGGAACGGTCAGTAGGAAATAAGGCCTACTGGTTAGCTTGAATCGATTTTATATGCGCACAATCCTCGCTATTATCCTGTCTTCAGCGCCCAAATAGACAAGACAGAGTAAAAAAAACTACATCAAATTAAAAAGAGTTCTCTAACAATAAAGTCCACATCCAGAGAAACTAACTAAAGAAACACATACAAAATAATAAACATCTCAGGATGTATCCAGAATCGTACTGAACCATAGTAGCTGCAGCTAAAGAGAAAACCAATCTAGGGTACGACCAGAAAACCTGAGGGACGAACGCTCATGCACCCACCTCCCTTAGTTGGGGTTTCAGTAGGTACACTCATAGAGTCCCAAGAGGTAGTCCAGTCATCGCACAAGTTAAAAGAAGCGTAATGACTGACTGTAGAGGTTCAAGCACTAAACATGCAGTGCGCTGTAAAACCAAAGGTTTATATCCTTTTCTGACGAACTTCCTGATTAAATTTGTAAAGCGGTCAGGAAACCCGTCAGACCCTTTTAACTTTCGAAGTTTATAGACCACATTTCCATAAAATGAGGGTTGTGATATGCCTAGTCGCAGAAGTGTTTTAAGATTGGTGTTGTATTTTTCCAACAGACCCTCGTTGCGCCGGTAGAATTTAGAGAAAGATCAGCGTAGTTTGTGATAACGAAAACCCTGCTGAAGAAGTTTACTTGTAATAACTTGATTTCGATCATTGAAGTCTATAACATCATTACACGCTCGAATGAGCTGTGATAGATACACCCCGTATGAGGTAGCACGAGGTACATCTCCATCCAGGTGTGGATAGTTAACGATGTTAAAATTTAAAACATCTCTCTTATCATAGCTTTTAGTATGAATACAATCATTTGAAATCGAGAGATGAAGATCGAGAAATGCTGCTAATGTATCCTAACTGTTGGCTCTGATGGATAAATGTTAGTTACCATATGAGCAAAGAACGGATTATCAATATTGAGTATGTCATCAAGATACCTTGAAGTATTATTAAAGGAAATAATTTCACCCTGGCTAGCAGGTAACAAACTCAACATAAAATCTCTTTCATAGCTGTACATAAACAAATCTGCAACAAGTGGCGCACTGTTAGTACCCATAGGAATACCAACAACCTGGCGGTAAATAGGTTTATCGTATCTTATAAAGATGTTAAGCAGAAAAAAAGATAAGGACTTACAAACATCAGTACAAGTCCACAAAGTATACTTATCAATTGGGGCGTTAGTAAAGAAAGCCCTGACATTATTACAAGCTAGAAACGTTGTTGCTTTATGAATACGGGCGCTGAACCCGTCAGTTTTACTATTCAAGTTGTTTTTCAGTAACTTAAATATACCTTTTCTGTTTGACCATGACATTTGTAAATGGCCAAATAACTTTATAATGGTATTTACTTTGTATTCTGTAATGCATTAAATGTACGTTTTGCATACTCGATGAGAAACTAATATTTTTTGCTTTGGCCTATTCAATCTGACTGCCACCAAAAATTCAAACCCAGTCCGAAGCGGTGTGTTCTTGGGCAAGACACTTTCCCTTAACCTCGTCCGTCGGATGGGGACGTAAACCGGGCGGTTCCGTGTATCGGTCTATCCTCTCCAAGCACGTTAAAGAATCATAGGAATCTATTGGATAATAAGAGTACGGCAGGTTCCCGGATTTCTATGTATCCTTCCCCTCTCTCTGGGGCGGCTCTAAATTACCTATACTGTGTTGAGGAGCAGTTAAACAACATTTAATTCAATTCAATTCCAACTTTTCATTGATCCGTAACGTCTGATGTTATGAATTTGTACTTACAGTTAAATTCATATATGTCATTCATTTTGTAATAATATTGTAAGCTGCTAATATGTCATTGTATAGGCCATTGTTCATCCTTATAGAACAGAAAGTGACTATTTATTTTTCATTAAAAATCAATATACCGTTTTTGTTTTGTTTTACAGGATAAACACTATTTGCCGCTATAAAGCACTTATCTATATATTTATCAACGAAACATGTGTACTTGATTAAAATATGTGTATAAGTATTAATGAGTCAAAATATGTGTATAATTGTGTCAAAAAAGGTTCTTACTGCGCCAGTTTGGTGTTGGGGTAGGAGGGTAAATCTCTTCCATCTCTGGTTTGAAAAGTGTTCCGAAATGTTTTTGTTTCATCATCGGCGTACTGAAAACATAAACACATCAACACATAAATAAGTCATAATGTGAACAGGGTTCAAGGTTTTCATTCAATAACCAAACTAAAACGTTAAAATTAAAACATAACAATTTTAAAATGCACTGCTTTTTTTGTAGGCTATATCTGCAATAATCAGAGCATAACCTCTTATTGCTAGTTTAAACAATATTTTATTTACAAATGTTTTACAATTTACATTGCTTATTATATAGACATTCGAAGTTGTTACAAGCCTGTGAAAAGGATTCGGAAGGAAGCTATATCCTTTTCGCATGTTTGTAACATCTTACTGTTAAAGCGGCTTTTCTCAAAAAAATCATAAATGGATGTTTGTATAAATAACTTTCAGTTTTTATATTATAATAATATTAAAATAATTGAAATTATTGACTAAAGTGACGTTTATGAATAATTACCACCATAAACCCAATCGTTTTTTCATTATAAGTTCCAAATCTTTCCTTCTTTTCGAACTTCTTGGGGTAATCCTCCAGGGGCTGCATTTTTGTTACGAAACTGTCCTGTGGTTTCATGGAAAGCCACCAACCTAGCAACATTTAATTCAGTATTTAAATCAAATAAATATCGCTGAATACTATATATACTATACATAAGCTGGGACGCATTGCAATCTTTAAAAATCACGCGTCCCGTATGCTTGTTTATGCTAATATTTTCTCAGATGAACACATATATAAATGGACAGCTCCAAATATTTGTGCTTTACTGTACCGCTGTTTGTATGTACGGCAAGTAATGGTTCTCAGCAACCATCGCCCACCTTTTAGGTGGAATTTCATAAATCAGAACTGTTAAAGAGACTTTCCCACCAAATAAAGGCAATATTACTTTACAAAACAGTGTATCAAAACTTTATCCAGGTGTTCAGGTCATATAATAATGTATATATTCCGATTAAAAGTAAAGATTGTGTTCATACCCATGATTGAATATGCGTAAAATGAATTATGAGTTGGTAACTGTTAATTCGATGGTCCAGTTTCGGGGTTTGGCATGGCTGGTTAAACCCGTTTATATAGTGTGTATAGAGTTAGTTTGGAATCTCAATATATGTACGTGATATATACCTCGTCGTCAATATGTTAGAAACGGTGTATGTATGTACATTTTGGCTGTTTTTTTGCGGGATATCTACTTAAAGGATAGACTTACCATCATAACAGTGGATGGGATAGTTGCAAAGCATTCCACCATCAACATACGTGTTTAAGTACCCATTGACCTCACACTCAACCGCTTGGAATAGGCCTGAATGATTGAACATTAAGGGTAATCATGACATACTGTTGACGTTAAGCATAAACTAAGATGTTCTCGCCTGACGCCAGGTCATCCAGTAATAAATCTCAACTGACGCCTGATCATTCAATAATAAAAAAACAAGTGATATAAACACACAGATAATAAACGGTTATATTTGATTGTCAAACTGTTGTAAATTGTTTTAAACTTCATGAATATATACAGGATGTGACCAAATTTGGCGTTAAAAGATAATGTTAGGCATTTATGTAAATAAAATACCAGCTAGACAATAACATACTCAAAACCCCAAAAAGGTTTACTGATTGCGGTTTCTTTTATTCTCCCAAATATAATACAGTCAGAATAGTGCATGTTTTTGTTTTATTTACATGACCACTGTCGTAAGGGCATTAAAAAGTGGTCCAAGTAAATCAATGTAACCAGCTATTATTAGAAATATCTTTCTTTATGCTATTTTCCATATTGGGATTTGTTTAAAGGTTACAAAACACAAACACTACAACACCCGTATCCACCGTATGTTGAAACACTTAGTTGAACAATAAGACTAACACAAAATATCTTAGGTTTCCAAACGTATTACGGAAATAAGGTCATAATAAGTAAGAAGAAAAATAGAGATTAGATTGGAACTTTTTGAATCTTCCATGAAACTCTTATAACTGTTGTTTCAATCGGTATGTTTTTGTATGGCATATTATTTCTAGATAAACAGTATAGGGGACTATGTACACGTGTACGACAATTTTACTGTATGGCTGTGTTTAATTTGTAAACTTACATTAAAGGGGTTGATGCACTATTTGCAAACAAGATTTATTTTAAAGGGCTTTGAAAAACGTTAAAAAACTAAACTATTATCAAAATGCCATGAAAAATAAAGGAGATATGACCGAAACATAAATGGAGGTGCTCGCGCCTTTTCACCATATATGGCATATTGACAAATACAACTTATACATTTTGCATCTGCATATTTATTTTTAATCAGTTTGCAGTGATGATCTTTGCTTTAAAATGTCACTTGTCAATATGCCATATATGGTAAAAAGGCGCGACGACATCATCGTTCCAAGATGGCCGCCCCAATTTATGTCCTTTACAAATGTTCAATAGGTCATATCTCCTTTATGTTTTATGGCATTTTGATAATTCTTTCAGCTTTTTTCAAGTTTTTCAGAACCCTTTTAAAACCATAGTGCATCAGCCCCATGAACTAACACTAAAAACTGGTTGTCATGCAAGTAGCTACCTGGAATGGCCATTGACATGCGCACTGCGACCCTGACTGGCACATCCGGTGTGGTTTTCTGGTGAAAATATGTTGTGGTCATTGCGTTTAGATTGGTAACCACGATGCACAATTCCTTACCATATCTCTTATAAACCTGAATAACAAGGTCATGAATACGTTTTACATTGGTACCAGCTGCGTCAGTAACGGATCTTCAAATAGTTTACATCGATAAGAAACAAATTTCTTGAGAACAGTATAAAACTGATTTCCTATGATATCTAGGGTTCTATGATATCACGGTAGTGTATACATCTATAAAATTATTTGCATCTTGAATATGATAGTTATTGTGTAGATGTGAAATAATTAAAAAAATGAGTATGTTTATAGTAAATAAATGGACATTTCTAAACTGCCGGATAACTGCCGGATAACAGCCGGATAACTGCCCAAATGTTCAATAATTAACATGTTACTACTTTAATCCTTTCAGTAGTAGTATGACCGTCACTTGCATGCACAATTATTTTAGTAAAATAGGTCAAAGTGGCTGAATGATTTCTGATGACCATATATATCTTTATTATATACTGATCCCATTGGTGCAGAGTAATACATAAACAACGGAATAGTATACAACTATTTAATTCCTTAGAAGGCAATGGTTAGAACTATTTATCAGAAGGAGTGACTACTGACCCATTAGGGTACTATTGCATAAGGCGGCACGCCGAGTGCAATAGTATCCTTCAACGGTCAGTAGTCACTCCCGAGGATAAATAGTCATAATCCATTGACTGCTAAGGCATTAAATAAGTTGTTTTATTATATATAATAAAATATAACAGTTTTGATTTTTTACTTTTACTTTTACTAATGTGAGCTGTGTAAACAATGTATCTGCTGCCTTTGTTCATTTAAACAAGCGCGTCACTGACGCAGATCGACTATTGTACGGTCACGTGACGCTGCGTCACTGATACAGATCGACTATTGTATGGTCAGGTGACGCTGCAGGTGAAGCTGCATCACTGACACAGATCGACTATTGTACGGTCAGGTGACGCTGCGTCACAGACACGATCCACTATCGTACAGTCACGTGACGCTTTGCAGTTTTTTTAAAACAGGAGGGTCAAGATGGCCCTTAATCGATCACCCGAGTCACCTGGCACAGCATCGAACTTCTTCTAAATTGTATTGTCATATACAATATGTGCAAGTTTGGTTAAGATTGTTCAAGAAATGTGGTCTCTGTTGTGCAAACAACATTCATATAAAGACACTGACAAAGTTTGGTAAAGATCATTGAATACAAAATGAAGGTACTAGAGTGTAACACCTGGGGTAGGGCCAAATAATATATGAGAGCTGTGTGCCTTGTGGTTTCAGAGAATAAGATTTTTTAAGTTTTTCCCTATACAAGTCTATGTAAAACATGTGAACCCTGGGGCGGGGCCAAATGCGACCCCAGGGTTATCATTTGGACAAACTTGGTAAAAGACCATAAGAGTATAGTAAATGCAATATATTAAACCTCTGGCTCTTGCTGTTTCAAAGAAGAAGACTAATGTTTTTCCTATGTAAGTCTATGTAAAAACTATGACCCCCGGGGCGGGGCCAAATTTGACACCAGGGTCACCATTTGAACAAACTTGGTAAAGGACCAAAATCTTATAGTGAATGAAAAATATTAAACCTCTGGCTCTTGTAGTTACAGAGAAGATTTTTTTCAGTTTTTCCCTATACAAGCCTATGTAAAACTGTGACCCCCGGGGCGGGGTCAAATATGACCCCAGGTTCATCATTTGAACAAACTTGGTAAAGGACCATAATTTTATAGTAAATGCAAAATATTAAAACTCTGGCTCTCGTAGTTTCAGAGGAAAGTAAGCGAAAGCTCTGTGCCTTGTGATTTCAGAGAAGAATATTTTTTAATTTTTTTCCTATATAAGTCTATGAAAAACATGCAAAATCTCAATATACAAACGTTTGACTCCCGGGGCACGGCCATTTTTGACCCATGGGGACTTCATTTGAACAAATCTGATAGACTTTGGCGATCATTTAAAAAAAACTGTTGAAATCTGTTCAGAGGTTCTTGAAAAAAGCATTTGTTGATGTTTCGACTATATATGGTAATGGCGGCCATCTTGGATGTCGCACTGACCTAAATTTAACAAATCTAAAAAGCATTCATCAAAGGATCATCCTTATGAAATTTGGTCAAAATTGTCCAAGCAGTTTCTGAGGAGAAGTCGTTTGAAGAAAAGTCAACGACGACGACATACGCACGGACGGACGACGGACTAAGAGTTATCCCAATAGATCACCTTGAGCCTTCGGCTCAGGTGAGCTAAAAAGCGTGTCAATGACAAAGATGTTATATTGCACGCTAAATTTACTATTGCACTGTCACGTGATGAACAATTGAACGCTTGGCATATTTCCAATGAGAATGGTCAAAACTAATTAATCGGCTTGTTTGTCAATTAAAACCTCGAAATACCCGAAAATTCAGACACATTGCTTTACGGTCCCACCGTCCGAGCACAATGGCAAGATCGACTAGTCCGCTCCGCGGACAATTACAACACCATATATTGTACTATTATATATCATAATATATAAGCGTTTTTCATTGGTCTAAAAGCAGTCACATGTACAATATCTGTCTTCATGTACAAGCCGCCGGGCAACCTTATACATGAATTAAGTAAGTGTAGCGTCCCTGAGTTATGTGGATAAAGAATCTCTGCACCAGGGTAGTCTAGTCTGGGTATATTTGTCTCTTCAGACTAGGGTACTGTTGTTGTAGATGACCGAGGCAATGCAAATACTAGTTGTTTAAATGTTTGCATAATTGTTTATTATATTTATGGAAATAACATAATCCAAAGTAAAATGGCATTCCAGGCCTATCATAACCTACAATTGTAATTATAACAGTCTCTGGCCATTAACGGACATCTCCGGCTACAATATTTGGGCTACCGTATAATACTTTCAATAGACTGTCAACCGGCTAACACCTGCTACAAATAAACGTCTATAATTAGACTGTTACCGGCTACCAGGACACCGATTACTGTGCCGGCTACCTGGGTGTATATAAAAAGAGGCGAAATCACTTTCACTCGTTGTTGACTGCTTAGTAGACCTGTACAACTTACTACGATAACGACTTTGACTTCAGACTAAATTCTAAGCACAAAAAAATGTTGGGGGCTGATCTCAAAGTTGTATAACAACCTGGATTTTAGTAGGCTCAGAGGGGTTTGTGTAGAAAAAGAAGCCAATAATAAATCAAATAAAAAATACATAATATTTCTATTTCATTTCTGTCAATATACGTCATATGCATCGACCTTTCAGACTATTTTTTCTCAATACAGTTTTAAAGGGGCTTGCCTGAATAAGTGATCACTAAAAACGTTTTGTGAGGAGGGTACACAGCAGATGCAGATCCAAGATTTTGGTTTGAGTATTTGTGTGTGGGAAGGGCGGTGGCGGGGGTAGCGGAAGCTCTTTCGAAATAAAATGTTTTTCTACATGACGTTTAGTGAATTCTGTTAAATCCAATGATGACTAACAGTAGAAATGGCGCGCGGCCCAGGTAATCCGGCATGCATAGGTTATACTTGTGGGATTTTAGAGGGTCGGGGTGCTGGGTTCGCCTTATCCCTGAATCCGCCTTAGTACATGATAAATACACTTTTTCTTGCATACCGGACAAGGATATCCGCCATTTTACCGTGCTAGATATTTCCATCTCACCCTAGGGTCGAGATAAAATTCACGCGCGCCAACATCCGGTATGCAGAAAAACATGCAAAACGTTTGTAGCTGGCGGCGTCAACGCACAACATGTCTCTGATATGCAAGAAAAAGAATCTATCATGGGTATTCGGTTCAGATAGGGAATTCCAACCCTCGGTATAAGTGTTTTAATCGGGACTCGGCAGAGCCTCGGTTCCGATGAAAACACTTATACCTTGGGATTGAATTCCCTATCTTCACCGGCTACCCATGAAATATTCTTATAATCCCCTATGTCTTACCCTAAAATTGCCGCCGTATCCGGGATAGTGAAGACGCTGCGTTCTAAATTGTCTCGTCTCTCACTCCAACTCTTAATGTGTTTTGTGTGGTGTGGCAAAATATTGATATTTCCTATTTTAGATGGTCTGAATATAATTAGTAAAACTAAAACAACCCATTTTTTACAAGAATATTCATTGCGGGACAGCAATTTGTGCTATCATAGGTTACGCACCAGGATACATTTAAAGAGTCAAACGGCAATTTTGCTCTTGCTCTACGGCATTCTGTTATTTTATTTTTTTAAACTTTTTACACATTTGAATAGTGCAAATAAATTGCTTTACATATTCCTAACTGTTGATTATTTTGCAACAATAAATGTTTTTAAACCTTTGGTAGTACTGAAAATTCAAATTGTACTACCTTTTATTTCAACATCTGACTTTACTTGAATACAAAAGCCTGTGGGGTTTTGAAAAACTGAAAGATCGTGCAGCGCGTGCGCTTATCGCCTTGAATGCACACTAGAACAATCAAATTGATCAGTTAACCCTAACATCGAAATGGATGAGGCCGCCACTATTGAAGGTTAGTTTTTTTCTTTTACAATGTATGTAATGTAACACTACCATACCCTTTAATAAGTAATAATAATATTTTAATAACAAGTAGTAGAAGTATATCACAGTTAATAGTAAATGACCATTATTCTACAATTTGGGATTTGCCAAAAAAAAGAAAATCCCATTCACTTTTTGTCTCACAAGTTGAGTGATACCTGATGTCGTTGGTCTACTATCGAGAAAGAAGCTTTTGCGATCCATTACGCTTTGCAGAAGTTAGATCATTTTTTACATGGGGCGACCTTCATAATTAGGTCAGATCACCTTCCATTGAAATATCTATTAGATTCCCCTATGCAAAATAAGAAAATTCAAATGTGGGCTCTCTGTATTGCCGGCTATGACTGCAAATTAGAGTTCATCCCAGGGGTGAACGACAGTGTCGCAGATATGTTATCTCGGTTGCCCTTAGATGCTGTACCCGAGGATGTCGAGGGTTATGACCCTGACATCAATGATAACACCTAGCATATTAATGCACTAAATTCGAATAGGTTTGAGCCAAGAAGGTATGTTAAGTGCAATGTTAATCTTGAAGATCATTTGCAGAATCCTAAGATCGAACCTGGCATAGACATGGTAACTGAACAGGAAAAAGATGACATTTTAGTCGAAATCAAGGCTGGACTTCGAAATGACAAATTAACACCTACCTTAGCAAATAGGCATGTTATTCACGATGATATATTGTACTATATCTCAAACGCTGATTCAGATCCTATCTTACGTCTTTATCTCCCAAGTCACTTAAGACCAGAGGTAATTCAGCAATATCATGACTCTAACGGTCATATGGGTGTTGACAAGACATATGACACAATTAAACAGAAGTATTATTGGCCAAACATGTTTAAAGAACTGCTAAATTATGTCTCTAGTTGTGTTACCTGTCAAACCAGAAACTTGCAAAAGATCAAACCTCCATTACAAGAAACCGATATTCCTCCGTACGCTTTTGCAAAGGTAGCTGTAGACGTTTCTGGCCCATATCCAACATCACTGTCTGGTAACAAGTACATCGTAAGTTTTATCGACCTATTTTCTAGCTTTCCCGACGCATTTCCCGTGCCCGATAAGAGCGGTGCGACAATCGCACATTTGATAATTGATGAAATATTTCCAAGATACGGGTCATCGATGGCTCTCGTCTCAGACAATGGCGGCGAATTTATAAATAGAACTGTTAAAGAGACCCTGGCTACTTTGAACATTCATCATATTACTACGTCCTATTACCATCCCCAGAGTAATAAAATAGAACGATACCACCGCGTGTTAGGTGATATTTTAGCAAAGAAATTGAAGGATAATTTAAATACATGGGATGTGTATTTGAATCAAGCTTTGGCTGCAATTCGCTTTAATGTCAGTGAGTCGTTGAAATTTTCACCATTCTTTCTATTATACAATAGGGATGTAGTGTTGCCGATAGACACAATTCTCAAACCACGCAGAAAATATGCGGGTGAGGATATGCATAAAATCGCGTTGGAACAACAACATAAATCATTTCTCTTAGTTCATCAAAATCTTAAAGACGCAAAACGCCGACAAGCCAAATATGCAAACAAAAATACTAAGCTAGTCACTTTTGAAGTTGGGGACCCCGTCTATTATAAAAACCACACTCGAAAGAGCAAATTAGAATCAAAATGGCGTCCTTATTATCGCATTATCAAACAAACCACACCTGTCACATACATTATCAAACGCCAGCTCGATGGGTCTGTCACTAAGGTACACACACACCACCTACGTTTAGCTAATGTGGATGAATGGCAGATACCAACAGATAAGTTAAGTCATCCAATTAGGAAAGCTAATTATGTAGTTCCACCGATAAGCGATCATACTTCAAACCCCACCTCAGATATATCTGACAGTAATGATGACGATGAACTGCCATTAGCTCAATTAGTTACCGCCAAGAACGTAATAGTTACCGCCAAGAACGTAATAATTCTGACGATGAATCTGACATCCCTTTGATGGAATTACGAAAACGCATTCGTGCACAACATAACTCAGATCATAAAAACTCTAATTCTGACACCAATGTTCCTCATTTGACACCTCCTTCTTTTTCGTCAGATGATAAGGAGATTGTTAAAATGGAAACAACACCCATCTCATTTTCATCAGGTGCCACCAAAATGAGGGAATCAAATTCGGATAACATGTCAGTTAGTTCAGATGAGCCAGATAAAAAGGGAAATGAAATTTCTGTTATCTCACGCAAGAAGCGTTTTTCACGAAAAAAATCCGACAGACAGACACAAAGTGAGAAAATGAGGAAGGTGGCAACAGCCATCAAAGCAATTAGTGGTTTGCTTTAGGCTTCAGATTTAAATTTTAATTAAGGAATCATATTTCTGTATGGTTCAGAAAAAGCTGAGAGTAATACTTTATAAGTATTAAGTACTAATACGTCATGCAAACATAAAGCAAACTGAACAGTGAACCCTGACCTCTTAAGCTTCCAAATAACAATACAGTCATTCCAATGCAACACCAAATTGGGGAATTGAAAACTCAACCTTTCAAAATTGGAGATTTTCATTTGGGACAACTGCCTTAATAGCTCTGGTCACTGGGGATAAAAATATAAAAACTCTGTTCTGCCAAAAGTTTTGTGTGAGTATACGGTGAACTCTCAGAGAAGACCGATGGGTTTAGATGCCGGCTCAGATTTCCGGGCAGCATGTTTTGCTGAAAATGGGTCAGCAACCCTTTCATCACGTGATAAGCCAATGGACATAACATACCGTCTGATCTTCACGACACGGTATCTGTGTAAATATCCGGATATATCGATATATGTAGAAGTGTAGACACACGTGTCATACGAGAAATTGTGTAATTATAAACATTGTATACTAATATATATACTTATATACACTGGTGTTATATAAACTGGTGACGTCAGTCAAAGAAACTGAATCTAGACTTGTTGTAAATAGAACATGTGTAATTTAGACGGACTAACAGTGGTTTAGCCCGAATGCTACCCCATACATAACTTTTACAATATGCAAGTATTTGAACCAATGTGTGTAAATATGACCCTGTCGGAAATTAATAGGAATTGTTTTTGGAAAACATTACACCTTTATCTTTGCTGCAGTCAATTACCTGTGTTACAGGAGAGGAACAACTAGACGCTAATAGACGCTAATCGTTTACCTATAGATAATTGGAATTACGGTACCAGTCGTTATCAGCAACAGGTGTTCGGAATTACCCATAGGAATTTACATGCTGATATTCTACAGAGTAGATCGATTAATAAACTCTCTGCATACAACTTTAAAGGGACTTGCGGTTATCTAAAATGGTACAACAAACAAATGGGACGATGCCATGGAACACGTTATTCTGAGGGCCGATGGTGTAACGTTTGGTGGAGCTTAACTGGACAATCCATGACGATACCGGGACAACGATGGCAGTGGACGTGGCCATATATATAGACGCTTCGCAGTGATTATTGTGACTAACTTTTGTGCTGTAGCATTTACATTTACCGTGGATTAATACCTTTCTTTATTCAATTTGTAACTGGATTTATTTATATGTATACAGTGACTAATGGCACAAACATTTAATCTTACATTTTAGTAAAAGAACTTGATTAGAACTGTTAAAATTCCATTATAACATTTCAAATTAAATATGGAAGGAATTTGTAACACTACCATACCCTTTAATAAGTAATAATAATATTTTAATAACAAGTAGTAGAAGTATATCACAGTTAATAGTAAATGACCATTATTCTACAATTTGGGATTTGCCTCTCAAATAGCAGATATTATATTAGCTTACTCAGGTATACAGGGTAGGCGGAGTATAGCGTTGATTCAATTGAATAAACGTGTCGAAATGCAATAATATTATGGCACGTGCATGCAGGTATATATTGGCATGTTAAGTAGCAGGAGAGAGTGTGTGAGAGTGTGTGAGAGTCGGAGGTTATTAGCTATTGTCTGAGAATGTAGAGATTTGATGAGTAACATCTGTTATAATAAATAAACACTATACGGATCAGAAATGGGGTAGTTTTAAAGATTATTAAAACGTGTGTTTAAAAGTCTGGACTTGTTAATTATTAATGCCCTGGTGACATAGAGTGTTACAGTAATACATGATTGCTCATTTATTAAGGAATTGTTTCGCATTTTCTACGGTGTTAATGCGGTTTTAAACGTCGATAGTAAATGGCGTAATCCACGAATCGCGTTATTGCTTTATGGTAAATTTGCCATTGATTACCGGCGTTTAAAACCGCATAAACGCCGAAAAAAATAGCCTTCGTGGATTTTGCCATTTAAAACAGGCAAATCCGAATAAACAGCGGGGGTAAAAGGCGAATTAATTGTTGTATTTACATTATTTTCCCGTCGCTATAATAGTATCAGCAACAATTCTAATGATAACAAAAAGAAAAAGAGAAAAAAGAGAAATCACTACTATCAATGTCTTTTCATGCAGTGGAATATCCTTTTTCTGTTAAGACACACCGAATGCAAGCGCAGTGTCTGCATGCATCGTGTACAGTTCGTTTACCTCATTGAAGCGAAATAATCACTTTCTATGCGTGCGCAGCCGAGCGTAAATAGTCCCACATACTTGAAAAATGAAGTATATTCGAGATTAAGCGCTATATTAGTTCAAAGGAAAGTATCAAGAAAATGCAAAAAATATTAAGTTAATTAAACTAGTTTGCAAAGATGGTATGAAGCGAATATCAAATTTATTAGGTAAGGCCTAGAAAAGGAAGCATGGCGAATAACTGGTCGTTTGTAAAAATGATATATAGCTCTGCAAACCATCACATCCTATCATGTATGCCAACTAGTTTAATTAATTCTTAAATAATGAGAATGTTTGGTTGAATTGTGGTGTTCGTTATTTTCAGCACATTTTAGGCTTTATATAACGGTAGACTTTTTGTAGAAGTGGCAGACAAACCACTTTTCCCTACAAGTTCATGCAGTGTCAATAATAAATTTCAGTGGCCTATATAGTGATGCGCAAACGCTTGGTCGAGCATTCAAGGCGTATTGCTTGTTGAGAAAACCCCTCTGTTTTAGTCGGTATTCCTTATCGTAATCCTTACCGTAATCGTTACCGTAGTTAGTTGTACAGGTCTCTTTGTAAGCAACGGATGAGTTCATACCTACTGAATGAAACCGGTCAGGATATATGGTTGCCCAGCTGACTAGCAGGAGTTCCATAAATCCCCTTAGCCTCTTTGTCTCTATTTTAGTAAAAAAATTAACTGTGTTGTGTGCTGTAGTATATTAGACACAAACCTGGCTAAATGTGATGTCGGCATTGCCAGTCTTCTCCATCAGAATCTGTCCCAACCATTCGGTTGCCTGGTTGCCGGGGTTCCATCCGTATCCTCTGTACAAGTTAGGAAGGAAGCTAAAGTACCCATAGGAATGATCTAAATTGATAATAATGAAGTATAAGCATGCAGTATAGTGTAAATATATTAATACAATTATTTAGTTGAATATGTAAAAATACTTGTTATATTGTTTACTGCTTCTGTATGTTATAACTATATCAGATGTTTTACGGTTTCTCATACTTTGATATATATGACATTGACAAGCAGCGGTTATGATTCTTATTTCAGTCTTTATGTATATGTATACAGACATTTGAAGCTGGGGAGAAAGTAGGTTATGATTCTTGTTTCAGTCTATATGTATATGAATACAGACATTTGAAGCTGGGGACAATGTATACATATGATTCTTGTTTCAGTCTGTATGTATATGTATACAGACATCTGAAGCTGGGGAGAATGTAGGTTATGATTTTTGTTTCAGTCTTTATGTATATGTATACAGACTTTTGAAGCTGGGAAGAATGTAGGTTATGATTCTTGTTTCAGTCTTTATGTATATGTATACAGACATTTGAAGCTGGGGAGAATGTAGGTTATGATTCTTTTTTCAGTCTTTATGTATATGTATACAGACATTTGAAGCTGGGGAGAATGTAGGTTATGATTCTTGTTTCAGTCTTTATGTATATGTATACAGACATTTGAAGCCGGGAGAATGTAGGCTATCCGGAGCAGGTAATAATTTCAACAGGGCTTTTTTCCCTAAGAAGTGTGAAGTCTCCTTAGCCTGGTCATGTTGTGAAAAAAAAGCGCGATAACTGTCTGACTTGTGAAAAAGTATTGAAAGATTAATTGTTAAAAGCAATATTACCCAATACATTAATACATTGTTTTTGTGGGAGGAGGACACTATAAAATAAATGTACACTTATTCAGCATAACATTTACATTTTAGATAAATGTAAATGTATCCAAAATAAAACTATATTGAGAAAGTTAAATGTTGTTTAATTTTTATTTTTTTTAGGTAAACTGTGAAGAAAAAAACACCTTTGGGAAAAAAACGACCAATTTTGAATTTTGAAGTAGCTGAATTTCGGCCCCTGTTATAATAAGAAAATGATCCCTGTTCAGTATATAATCCTATATAATGCTCAGCTGTTTGAATAATTTAAACTGATGTCCATTGCTATGACGTGTGAAATGAAATAAAACAATAATATTAAAACGATGATATGATTGGAACATTCATTTTAACGACATCCGACAAACAAGGCTGAGAAGTCATCTCAAGTGTAAAGTCAATCAGGACACACACTAGGACAATCTCCACGCAGAGTTACCGTTCCTTGCACTCACATATATCTCTGCTAACTACTAAATCACAAGATGTTGGTAAAACCTGTTAAATTGGAATTTGTTTGCCTGAAACTTATTTATATCTTGTGTAAAACAAATTTCTTTTAATCGGGACTATTTTACTACAAAAAGAATACGTACTTAGGTCGCCTCAATCGAAACGCATATGTAAACATTTCAAACCGAAGCTCGATAGCAGACAATTACTAAAAAAATTAACTTATAGAAATAAAAATTGATTATTTAATAAATTTAGGTCACGCAAAAGGATTTATTATAAACATCGTCGACAGTCAAATAAGGAACGAGTGTACTCTTGGTAGAGATTAGCACCGGGACAGTTAGTCCGACAGAGAACGCACTCTGGGATACTTAGTTTCATCACGGACAAGGACGAGAACATTTGGTTACATCGACGCAAAAAATAACTTCTTGGAAAGCATTTATAATATCACTAAGAAGGCCAAGACTCAAAAGCGCAGATAATGCTTCAACTAGACAAAGACGTTGGAGCATCATCGCAAATACCTACCTTTTGACCTCTCATGGTACTAGGGGTGGAGGAACGACTGAACATCAGATTAAAGTAATCTCAAAGACCTTCGATTTAATAACCATGATGATATGGTTTGAAGATGGCCCGTTTTTACTCTGTGACATTAGGCTCCAAGGGTATCAGAAGGACGAACAACCTGAACTTTCAATTTAACTACAATGATGATAGGGGAAACGTTATTCTTTTGCAAGATAGATATCAAACTATGTACACATAAGTCTACATCAGACTTGAATAATAATAGTTGATTCATTTCATACCTATAAATATTGTATATAAATCCTGGCATAGGAATTCTTCAAGCTTTGCAGAATCATAACCCACGGCAAGTAGACAAGCAGTCATAGCCCCGGCACTGGTGCCCGCAAATCTTTTTATGTTTTGCATTAAGCCTAATTTCTCCAACACCTGTCAATTTAAAGAAACAAAGAAATAAAGCAAACCAATTCGGTCTGATAATATAGATGTAAATACATTTATTACATATTTATGAAATGATATTATTTGGCATTGTATTCCTTTATACTCCTCAAAATATTTTACTTGACCCAAACTTATTAATTTTTGATATGGATATGAATGCAGAATATTAAAAATTAAGTTATTATTGTGAAGGATATTTCAATTATTTGTTTATATTTAACCAAGTATGATGCAAATTGGACATACCATATTTGAAAGACGGTGAACCTCTTTTTTTGTTCAGTCGTTCAACGAATTGTATATTTATAGCCGTTATACTAACTGGATCGATTCCAGTCACTCTTTGAATACAGGGCGTCAGTTAGTTTTAAAATAATGTTAATAAATAGGTTGTGAAGAGAAATGATAGAATGTATAGAGAAGATCACCAACAGCTGCGACAAGAGGACGTAAAGAAATATAAAAAGATCGGACAGGGAAAGTAGCATTCAAGGAGGACAGTAAACCACAAAACACAGAAACAAACACGCAAACAGACAAACAAGAAGGCAAAAGCAATAAAAAATGCAAACGAACTCACAAACACAAAAAGGGTTGACAATAGGGCTACCGCCTTGGAACGGTCAGTGGCAAAGTAGGCCACTGTGGGTTTAAACCGGTTCTAGGGTGCACCAAACCTCACACTTACCCTACTGTCATCCCATTAAAACAGGACAGTGTAAATAAAGAAATCCCCGCCATGATCTAATCTCTAACCAACAAGGCAGCATCAATAGGCAATATAAGTAAAACACAAATATGCTCGTGTAAATATACATGATTTTCTTTTAAATGAATTCTGAATCAAAGAAAGGTGGATATAAACAGAGTATAATTAACTATGTATTACCTCAATGCAATTATATTTCGTTTCAGTTATTAAATTAAACAGTTTGAAAATAATCACAGTTCAAAAAAATATATATATTCATATATATAGAAATATAAGAATATACCATAAAGTTAACATATGGATGTACAAATCGAACAGAAAAAGCAGCATTCAAGGACGACAGTCAACCACAAATACGCGTAGAAACAAAGAACAACTTTAAAGATGAACACAATGCCAAATTAGACATCACAAACACAAAAGGGTTGACAATAGGGATACCGTCTTGGAACGGTCAGTGGGAAAAAAGGCCGCTTTATTTCCAAGGGATCTCAACAAACACAAACAAGAACAAACTAATAGCAGACTCCGTTTTGTCGATTCTGTTCATGATGTATTGTAAAGTGCAACAACTCCCACTCCTCCTAGCACCGCTGAAGAGGTATTCTACTTGAAAGCCACAAAGAGTGGGCTTGATGATCCCGAGGAACCAGTAAAAAATAACACTACTTATTTGTAGTCGGGGCGACTCTTTACAGCCACAACACAGCACTAAACAAACGATAGTGTGATTGTCAATAACTATTGAAAAGATGATCCGTTGAAAGTCGGAAACACAAACAAATGAGAAAGGTAGCAGACTCGGTTTTTATTGAGTCTGTTCATGAGAGGTTGATATCTACTGACGGTCAATGAAAACGCACCATTAACTCCATATACTCTGTAGGATTATTCGAAAATCATTTGGAATAAAGCCGCTGAACCAATTTTGTTTTTAAGTATTGAATGTTGACACCTAACTTGTCTTACGTATGTGTTTATTGGAATGCTTTTATGACAAGCAGTCAACACGGTTATTTACCTTGTCATTTAATATTGTTTACTATGGATAATCACAAATAGAAAAATTTGGCACTAAATTCAAGCTGTATTAATCTATCTCGGAATAAATACATGTACCAGTTAGTTTTAATGGCATTTTTATTGTTGGACTGACAGTATTATGCAATGACAGTTTTTGAGAAAATGATTTCTTTGTGCAATGTAACTGAATAAACCCGGAAATTCACGTGCATTTCATAACAAATAAATGCAATAAATTACTGTAAGCACCCCAACATGTACCCCTGTAGAGGGGCCCCTATATGCATGAGGACAAAACACATTTTGTATATGTTGTGCCTCGTGTCCCTGAATGACCCTACAAAATTAGAACCAAATCCATTCACATTTGGATAAGATATATTTTTTCAGATTTCTTACCCAATTACCCACAAGGGGCCCCAGTGCACGGAGGCAAAATCCCAAACCTTAATGCAACCTCTTGGGTCATAAAATTAAAAAGAAAATTAACCCACAGTGGGAATTGAACCCATTACAGCAGGTTCTCAATATAGCTTACTGCATATTTAAGAATATCAAGGGTCTGGTGTAACTGGTCCGATCTGGCTGGTTTTCGAACTTGTGCGAGAAAAAACAATCAGGCACAATTTGGTAAAGATCAAATAATGAATGAAGGTGCTAGAGTGTTCACAAGACAGAAAATTGCATTTTTCAGAAAATCAAGGGCCATAACTCTGTTGTTACTGATCCGATCCGACTGGTTTTCAAATTTGCCCGAGCCTTCATTGATGATAGCAAGCTGTGTAAATTTAGTAAAGATCAAAAGATAAATGAAGGAGTAAATGTTCACAGTGTAGAAAATGACATTTTTTAGAAAATCGAGGGCCATAACTCTGGTGTTACTAATCTGATCTGGCTGGTTTTAAAATTAATCCGCGTTTTCATTGATATTAACAATCTGTGCAAGTTCGGTAAAGATCAAATAATAAATGAATGTTCTAGTGTGTTCTCACTGCAGAATATGACATTTTTCAGCAAATCAAGGGTCATAACTCTGGAGAAACTTACCCGATCTGGCTGGCTTTCAAATGTTTCTGAGCTTTCAAGAACATGGTAAAGTTTGATAAAGATCCGATCAATAATATCGCGTTCACAAGCCAAAAGTTAACGGACGACGACGACGGACAATTCGACATCCCATAAAAATGTTAAATGTTACATGTTGACTCGGTGTATGGATTATATTATATTTTATTCTAAAAGCATTAAATTCTAACTTTCAAACTTTTTGTGGTGCGTTTCCTTTGACCGTGAGTATAAGTTGCAAAACCTCTCATGCCCATGACACTTAAGCTGTATTCTACTTCAAAGCCACACATATTTGGCTTCAGGTGATCCCAAAGTACCAGCAAGCAATAACACTACTTATTTGTAGTCGGTTGCAATCTTGATTTTAATTCAAGTCTCTTTGTGCAGTATAAGTATGTATCTTGATTGACGGAGAACTTACTTGAATACATCCGCAATACGCTACGCCCTTGGTGCCACCACCTTCAAATATCAGGTTTTCAAACGGGAACACATATTGCTCGAGACTGGTTATATCAGTAACCTTGCGTTCTACTTTGGAAAGGAAATCACTCATTTGCAGATTCCTCCGTCGATCGGGCACGCCAGATGACATCAGAGCTGATGAATCATCCTTATCAATAACTTTGCATTCTTCTTTGTAAAGGAAATCAGGCATTCCCCTTTGCAGCTTCCTCAGTCGAACATGCGCGCCAGGTGATATCCGTGCTGATGAATAATACTTCGCATGTACCTCTAAAAATATATGTATTTACAAAGAGACAATTCAGTTACACTATATTCAGCAAGTTTAATATTCCGTAGAAACATGATGTTAAATATATTCACCCTTTGCAGGGCTTTGCCAAAATATGTTAAATGCTCGTTTATCTGCACGTGAAAAGTAGTTTATACAGTGTTTAATATACAGAAGTATGTTTCATTTTCTAAACGATCGGAAATTAAAATAAATAGATACTATATTATGAACTATGAAAATAAGTTTAAACGGATATCAAATTAAGTATATACAGTTTTGAAATTCGAAAGCGGTTTTACAACGGTTTAAGCAACAAAATACGCTATATGTATAAATATCAACTTTTTAACTCCTTAACATTCTTAAATGCGATGAAATATTCCATAAATGTATGTACAAATGGAACACGGATACCAAGCCGGACGGACGCAGGGGCAAGGGTAACAATATTAAAAAATACATTGTTTTCAGTAAATGCACTCGGCGTATATAACGTGGTCCCGCCTTAATTCCATTAAGGGATGGAAAAATTTATATTAGCAGCATTGTATAATGGATATTTCGACAATAAAACACTTTTAAAAACATTTTACTGGAAAAAAACGCGATAACCTGTTTAAAATTACCTATCAATATTTTTAATATTACAATATGCAAACTTTTTAAGTCGAAAAAAAGGTTTAAACCATACCCCAGCCAACCCCGTTTTCGCTTCTTGAAGAAGGGGTTGGATGGGCTATGAAAGTCAATACTCGGATCATGTAATGATCCATTGAGGAATTCTGGAGTAATCCCGGAATCGCCTTGCAGTTTAAGAATTCTTATTTTGGGCAGAGTAAATCAGGATTTGTCCAGATTCTCACATTGCTACAATATACTTACACAAGAACAAGATTGACTAAATCCATAATTCTTAAATATCAAACAAATTGTCTACAACCTCACTGAAATCACTGCTGCGGGTTCGAATCCCACAGGGAGCTCGACTTGTCAAGTGCGAACGTGCCGATTATTACGGATGGCTGGAGGTATACATTACTGGTTCTACCCAGGAAAACTGGGGTAGTCTGCCTCTACCACAAAACATATTGACGTAAGATATGTTAAAAATGACGTAAAACACCATTCAAACCAATAAATTGAAAAGCAATCTAAAGACCACGATGGTTCAGAAGATAACAGAGTTTCTAAAGACACTTCCCCTATATAGCCGTAAGCCTGGATGTCCTGTATATCGAAGCCTATCCATGAAGCACGTAATAAAAGTACAGGACTCACTTAGAAAGTAATAGACACTTCCCTTATACAGCCGTAAGCCTGGATGTCCCGTGTATCGAAGCCTATCCATGAAGCACGTAGTAAAAGTACAGGACTCACTTAGAAAGTAATAGACACTTCCCTTCTATAGCCGTAAGCCTGGATGTCTCTTGTATCGAAGCCTATCATGAAGCACGTAGTAAAAGTACAGGACTCACTTAGAAAGTAATAGACACTTCCCTTATACAGCCGTAAGCCTGGATGTCCCGTGTATCGAAGCCTATCCATGAAGCACGTAGTAAAAGTACAGGACTCACTTAGAAAGTAATAGACACTTCCCTTCTATAGCCGTAAGCCTGGATGTCTCGTGTATCGAAGCCTATCATGAAGCACGTAGTAAAAGTACAGGACTCACTTAGAAATTAATAGACACTTCCCTTATATAGCCGTAAACCGGGATGTTCCGTGTATCGAAGCCTATCCATGAAGCACGTAGTAAAAATACAGGACTCACTTAGAAAGTAATAGACACTTCCCTTATATAGCCGTAAGCCTGGATGTCCCGTGTATCGAAGCCTATCCATGAAGCACGTAGTAAAAGTACAGGACTCACCTGGATGTCTCGTGTATCGAAGCCTATCCATGAAGCACGTAGTAAAGGTACAGGACTCACTTAGAAAGTAATAGACACTTCCCTTATATAGCCGTAAGCCTGGATGTCCCGTGTATCGAAGCCTATCCATGAAGCACGTAGTAAAAGTACAGGACTCACCTGGATGTCTCGTGTATCGAAGCTTATTCATGAAGCACGTAGTAAAGGTACAGGACTCACTTAGAAAGTAATAGACACTTCCCTTATATAGCCGTAAGCCTGGATCTCTCGTGTATCAAAGCCTATCCATAAAGCACGTAGTAAAAATACAGGACTCACTTAGAAAGTAATAGACACTTCCCTTATATAGCCGTAAGCCTGGATGTCTCGTGTATCGAAGCCTATCCATGAAGCACGTAGTTAAAATACAGGACTCACTTCGAATAGTAATAGTAAACACGGTCCCCGGAGTCCTATATTCTTTGAGTGTTGAAATAATCTAAGAACACGTGTTGATGTGCTGATAAAATATTTTTTATATATCCCTGTAACTGCCACCCATGGAATTGTCTAAAAGAATATCATCTGACACGTATAAATAGTTTCATATTTTCGAGGTATATTTTGATATAACTAAAAGCAACAGTATAACCGAAAAGCAACTAAAACACTCGACGGACGGATCGTGGATGGATGGATAGAGGGATGGAAAGATAGATGGATACTCATGATAGATATATAGACTTGTATGCAGAATAAAAAGCAGATCGACCTACCTATTGCGAATATCGCGTGTTGTTTACCGCAACGCACTCGACAGCTACACCAAAACGATTTGGCGTAGGAATTTGGGAGTTTTCAAGGAATCCTTAATATTTTATGCCAACAGAGATCTTGTATCTGCAGCTCTCTATGTGTACCAAAGAAACACAACGCAAACAATAGACTTGTTTTATGCAACAGTCAACTTTATTTCTGACAGTACTGTTATATATAATATGACAGACACCGGTACTGAGGTACAGTAGATATATTACAAAAAAGATAAATATCCGATATACCATGCCTACCGACCACCATTTTATTTTTGGGCATGTAACAGGGAACATCACTTTTTTGTTTTTAGGCCTAATCAAAAAAATACAAAACTCACAATTTTAAGATGATAATGCTAGAAAAATTTAACAAATAGATCAACAATGTGATAAAAAAAACAAAAAAATGGCAGTTTACATTAGTGAAAATGCCTTTTCTTACAAAAAGAAATGAGAATTATTTACTTAAGTCGCCATTATGCGACTACCACTGTGGAGCAGTTGGTGTGCTATACCTATAAGAAAACTTAACTGAGTGAATTTTCAAAGCAGCTATTTTCATACTTTGCCTTTAGTTCTTTCTGACATTATCTCAGAATTATGGCTTTCCGATGTGAAAAATTGCAAAAAAAAACGCTTTAAAAAGAATGCGATGCAGGAAGATATAGGCAACCCAAATACCCCTAAATGTAAGTATGGTATCAGCTTTGTGCTTAAAAGTCGTGTTAATGATTGGGTAGCATACTTTGCCTTTAGTTCTTTCTGACATTATCTCAGAATTATGGCTTTCCGATGTGAAAAATTGCAAAAAAAAAACGCTTTAAAAAGAATGCTATGCATTTTTTTGAAGACAAATAATTATTCCAAAAGATAAAATGCGAGTTAGGTAAAAATCTGAGAGAAAATAAAAATTCACATGATGCCACGTTATAGATTAACACGCCCATTGAGTTTTCATTGATTTGAGTGTGAATTAAAAATGTAAATGCAAGTTGCCATTCATATTTGGGCACAATTTAAAAAAGAATAACTTACATTCTCATCACAAATGACACATGTGCTACCAAAAAATCCACAGAAAAGTGGGGGTCATGAATCTTCTAACAAACTTGTCTCATGAATGATTGCTCCCTATAAAACGTAAACACTGAGATGCCAAACTAATGTATTATTACACTCATTTTCATATACGCAAAAACAAGAGGTCAATGAACTTGAAGCTCTATTGATAGGTTCTGATAGCTAGATCAGCATTCATGACAATCTGTCAAGTAGTTTCAGAATAGTTGTTACAATATTTTATATATAACTCTATGTAAACAAAGATGGCCGCTGGCAACTATGTTTAATGTCAAATCAAAAAAAAAATAACAAGGACCAACATCACATCATATCATGCTGATCATTTTAGAAAAAGTCCAATATCAATATCACTTATAGTTTTCAAAAAGTTATCGCTACCAATTTGTTTTTAAACATCTATTTTTAGCCATGGCGGCCATTTTGAATTTTCGGCCGACCTGAAATTTTGATAGGATCAAATAGATATCAGGAGCAACATTCCTGTGAATTTTCATGAAAATCCGTCACGTAGTGTCAATGTAGTAGTCGCTATAAATGTTTACTATATAACTCTAGGTAAACAAAGATGGCCGCTGGCAGTCATGTTTAACATCGAATCAAAATGATTTTAGACAAGGACCAACATCATGTCATGCTGATCATTAGGAAAAAGTCCCAGGTCACTATCTCTTATAGTTTTTCAGAAGTAGTCGCTACAAACTTGGGTTTTTTTTAAATCTATTTTTAGCTTTAGTGGCCATCCTGGATTTCCCATCAATGTGATTTAGCATCACCTAGACATCATGTGCAACATTCCTGTAAATTTTCATCAAAACCCATCCAGTAGTTTCAGAGGAGTAGTCGCTAAAAAAAAACTTAACGGACGACGGACACCGCACCACGGCATAAGCTCCGCTGATATTTGATCAGTAGAGCTATAAATGGCACTTTAAATTAGTGAAAACACCTTTTTTTACAAGGAGAAATGAGAAATATTTACTAGTCGCCATTATGTGAGGCCGACACTTCCTGTGATGCAATGGGTTTGCTATACATTTGCTAGACGTGTTTAAGTTTGTTACCGATGCGGGTTCGAATCCCACTGGGAGCTCGACTTGTAAGTGAGGAAGTATCGATTCTTACGGATGGCGGGAGGTGTACAGTACAGGTTCTATGACTTCTCTACACTATATACAACCTTACCATATCATATTATTAAAGACAAGCTAATTTATCTTATTCAAAAAACATTCGCTAGAGAAATTACTACATTTTTGGCATGTAATAATATTAAAGCGTTTTTTACTAACGGCAGTTTAGACAATTATACTATGTGGACTTGCTATGCAGTTTGTGAAGCACTCATCTTCCTATTAGATAATATTTTCGTCATGTATTGTACCACCGTTTATAGACAAATTGTTGGTATCCCTATGGGTACGAACTGTGCACCACTTGTCGCAGAATTGTTTTTATTTTGCTATGAAAGGGATTTCATGTTGAGTCTTTCAACATATACCCAGGCAGATGTTATTGAAGCTTTAAATGACACCTCTCGGTATCTGGATTACATACTGAACATTGACAACCCTTTCTTTCCAACTATGGTTGATAATATTTATCCTAAAGAACTTCAGCTTAATAAAGCTAATATATCTGATAATAACGCTTCTTTTCTTGATTTAGATCTCTCGATTGAAAATGGTGAAATAATTAGCAAATTTTATGACAAGAGAGATTATTTTAATTTTGACATTGTTAATTACCCCCACTTGGATGGGGATGTTTCCCGAGCAACTTCTTATGGGGTGTATGTGTCAACTTATTCGTTTTTCAAGAGCTTGTACTCGAGTTGAGGTCTTTAATATTCGTAATATTTGTATAACTAAAAAGCTACTCAATCAGGGTTACCGTTACCATAAACTTCGTAAAACCTTTGCAAAATTGTATAATCGTAACCCTGATATTCTTTCCAAATATAAAAGTAATTTAAGGACTCTTCTGCGACAAGGACTATCACAACCTGACTTCTATGGTCATGTGATTTATAAACTTCGTAATATTCTTGGTCATGATCACTTTCATACTATGTTTGTTAAACTTGTTAAAAAGTTTATCAAAAGAGGTTATGACCCTATCATTTTGCAACGTACTGCATGCTTGGTGGTGGACCCGTTTAAAGTTCGCCACTATGCTTTCCTCTTTAATTGTACGATGACCGGACAGGCTGTGGACCCTATGATGACGCCTACCTAAAGCCCATTGGGACGGTGGCGTTTGGTGTTTGTCTATGATCTTTCGTGTCGTGCCCTTAATGGTTTATTCTCTTGTTGCTCTGGCTTCTGCCAAGTCATTGCGTACCTTCATTGTGGCTTTCTAGGCTATTGTTTTTTTTGTATTATATTTACACGAGCATATTTGTGTTTTACTTATATTGCCTATTGATGCTGCCTTGTTGGTTAGATATAAGATCATGGCGGGGATTTCTTTATTTACACTGTCTTGTTTTAATGGGATGACAGTAGGGTAAGTGTGAGGTTTGGTGCACCCTAGAATCGGTTTAAACCCCCAGTGGCCTTTGTTAACACTGACCGTTCCAAGGCTGTAGCCCTATTGTCAACCATTTTGTGTTTATGATGTCGTTTGCATTTTTTATTACTTTTGCCTTCTCGTTTGTCTGTTTGCGTGTTTGTTTTTGTGTTTTGTGGTTGACTGTCGTCCTTGAATGCTGCTTTCCCTGTCCGATATATTTATATTTCTTGTCTGCCTCCACCACAAAAAATCGACCGTCATATATAACCTTTCATGTGTTGGAAATGGCGTAAAAAAAAAAAAAAAAAAAAAAAAAGTTTCTATTTATACATTGTAGATTTGCCTACTCTAAAAGCTGACACATATGTAACAATTATATGCTAATATCTATATTTGTCTTATTTTTAAAAGTAACACTTTTTGAATGAAAAGGCCTAAACCTGATTTTGTCACGCATTTCTAACGTTGTATAATAAATAAAATAAGGAAAATTATGATATAAGGAAAATGTAAAGGTATGGTAAGTGCAAATACTGTTTCAAGAGCATTTATTGTATAAAATGTGGATTATATTGATGTTTTCTTTCATCTTCGAAAGAAATATGTAGTTAAGTGTCAATAAGCACGTGTCAGTCTCGACAAGTTAATAGCATCATCATTCTTGTTAAATCTAGTAGATAAATGTTGTGTTCTGCAGTGTATTGACATGTATGTATATAATTGAGAAACAACGCGTGTCACGTAAACCGAACACTTGACTCAATACTTAAACTATTAAGAACACGAAATGAATTGCATTTTACAGCTAAGGTCATATGGCGACTTTTCAGCTTTCATTGGGATACGAAAGGGAACAGCTGATATTTATGCTATTCAATGTTATGGTTGTATTATTTTGTGTGTCTCATTTAGACAAAACTAACAAAGTGTTACCATTCGCCATTATTTTGGTATAAAATCGAAATATATTATCTTTTAGCGTCAACCCTGCTTTTTAAACCAATCAGATGGCTCAGAATTTCAAATACAGGTTACATTTACATGAATACATGAGAAAATTACAACCAGCTCTCTTCACAGGTTAGATAGTGATAGCATCTGTGGTGAACACTCAGCCGGATAGTCTATGGTGAACACTCAGCCCGATAGTCTATGAAGAGAAATCTTCACCATTAAAAAAAGGCAGTCGGTCGCTACGCGCCGTCCCTTTCAGGAGACTTCTCTACGTAGTCTATGTCTATGTCCTCTATACGTAGAACATTATTCAACATATAAAAGCTTACTTACCCGGTCCTTCTGTGTCATCTGTGTCATCTGAGTCATCTGCAGCTGCGCCATCTGGAGTGTCCATAGTCTTTAAGAATGTATCCTGGGCCAAGTGCACATTCTTTCGAGCTTCGCTAATGTCCGCCCCTCTACCAAGGTAGTTCTCCATCGTTATCTAAAGTATAAACGCCGCAAATGATAGTAGGAATACAAGTGGATCAAAATATGTAACTTTCAGAGAACACAGTCAATCAAATTACAATGTTAACATTTAAAACAAGAAGGGTGTTCCGCGGAACACGTCTGTTGCCTATCAGCGTTTTGGTCAGTATAACAAGTATTTTGGACCCAGATAAATGACCCAATGAATGCTAAAAATGCTTAAAATTAACTGAAAATATTAGTGATTATACCGACTGGAGAACTGCTTGATGGCTGGATATGATCATAATATAGCAGCGATATTTTCACCCTTTTTTGGAAAAATACCGGTACCCATTCAGTTGTGAAAATTCGCGGCCTATTGCATTAATTGAGGGAATTTTTTACTATCAAATAAAATCAATATGGTATGCTTAAATACATTACAAACACCTTACCAATTTACCATGGATACATTTTCTTGTAGTATTTCATTACTCTCGCATAAAAAAATATATTTCCCCACTTCTTCTCTTTAAATAAAGTTTCACTCGAAATATTTAACTTTTTTTTACCATTGGGAATGGTACCATATTTCGGTACCACTTATATAAGGAAAACCACTGTATAGACACATAAAGGAAATGTATAACTACCGAGCAGTAGGAACACCAGCCCAATGGCAAGGATATCCGTCATTTTACCGGGGCTAGATATTTCCATCTCACTTTAGGGTCGAGTTAAAATTCACGCGCGTCAACATCCGGTATGCAGGAAAATATGTCTCTGATATGCAAGAAAAAGAAACTATCACTATAAGTGTTTAAATCGGAACCTCGGCAGAGCCTCAGTTCGATAAAAACAGTTATACCTCTGATTGGATTTCCCTATCTTCACCGGACACCCAATAAATATTCTTATAATCTATCAAACAAGGTCACGTGATAAAAGCGATAATAAAACGACATTATCGTCGAAATTGACAGTGGTCAGATTTGTACACCTCTTGTCTACAAACTGTGATTATGAGAAAACACAATCACGGGTCGTTGTTAAAGGATTAAGATTCACAAACTACATTGGTCGAACATAATTGTTGTACACTTCATGTAATTCCCATCATCAGTTAAATGTATTTTTGAAAGGGAAGACTACGTTGTTTTAAGGTTAAAATTGCCAACACAATGCGCTTTGCAATCGAATTTGATTTCTTTCGTTAATTTAGAAGCGAGAATAAAAACAAATACATGTACGCGTAGATAAATCTTTCCTCTGTCCATATGTAAAATTTCAATAAAATCGGAGGCAACACACTTTTTCCCCGAAAAGTAACAAAGTACACCGTAATCGCTAAAAGAGGCCGATGATGGCCCGAATCGGCGTTCCAAATTGACGTAACACGGGTATTAAAATCGTGGAATTATGAAATCATATATAAGAGATAAATATATTTCAACATTGTTCAGTATTTGTTGAATTATTGAAATACATGTAATACGTTCACAGTATTGCTGAGGGACAACATCATGGAAGTATCCCTCCAACCCGCCAGCTTCCCCCCTCTTACCCTTACACACAATAAGTTGTGTACTGCTGAGCATGGGCTTTTAATTCAAATAAATTTATTTCGTCATTTTAGAAGTGAGAATAAAAAACAAAAGCGTGTACATCTCTCCTCTGTCTATATGTATAATTTCAACATGCATATTCATTTAGAAACACAACCGTGTACACAAACAGGCTTGGGCCTGTGGGCGCTCTTTAAGTTAAAATAGCTCTTATCGGGAGATCAGGAGTAGTTGGGTCAAAACTTGTGTATTAGAACCTTTAAAGCGTCATAACTCCACCAAAAATCATTCAACAGGAACATAGTGACGATATGCACAACTAAACTTGATACAGATCATCCTTGTCAAGTTTCTTCCGGCCAGGGTTCAGCCGAACTAGTCCAGGAGTTCAGCAGAACTAGTCCGGACAAAGTTCGTATGTTAAAACCTTTAAAGGCCAATAACTCTGCTAAACATATTTTAACCGGAACATGGTGGTGATATGCACATCAAGGCTTGGTACTGATCATCCCTGCAATATTTCGCTGAAATCTGGCAAGGGGTTTAAGAGAACTAGGGCCATAACTCCATCAAAAAACCATCGGGTGGGGCCAAATTTGACCACAGGGTCACCATTCAAATAAATTTGGTCGGGGTTGTCATTAATAGCCGATTGCCATCAAAATCATCGGTTAAAATGGTGTTTCCATCAGTAGTTTTGCCTGAACTTGTATTTTTAATATGTTTTCAGTGACCCCTCGTCAAATCGCTTGGAATTCAAAATGAATCTCTTGTCTCTGAACTTAATGACAACCCTGTTAGTAGAGGACCATGAGCTGAGAATAAATACAAAATATTAAACCTTTGACTCCTATAGTTTCCTATAGTTTCAGAGAAGAAGATTTTTTAAAGCTTTTCCCTATATATAAGTCTTATGTAAAACTGTATAAATTCGTCGATAAAATTGGATATTTAAACGGGGAAGTTGCTTTATTGAATTATGGCCAGTGGGGGTGGTGATTTAATCAGTAATGACACAATAACGTTTGGAAAATGTGACATATAACGTGCAAGTTGACAACCGCAATGATAGGAGCGATGGGAGGCGTAGTCAGCGTTGGCAGGGGGTTGGTAGACATCCAAAACGAAAACGAGCAAATACAGGTAGTATTGATTCACATAGTTTTCATGATCTTTCTACCTATGTTAAACTGTCCGTTTTGTTTGAAAAAATGAATTCTGTAGAAAACAAACAGGATGAACAAAACATTGATGTGAAACATTTGACTGCAAGCATTGCCGATGTGTGTAAAATAAACAAAAAAGCCGATAAGTATATTGATATTCATGAAAAAAAATATCAGAATGCTTGCCCATATATCGATTGATATTGAATCATGCAGCAGACGAAACAATTTGATATTCTGGCGGGTATAAGCAACAACAACAACTTATTGCGACCATTACGTGAAAGATCACAGTCAACATATGTGATACGAGATCTTGTAGAGGGCAGATCTAGGTCACTAGTACGTGTTACGTGACATATGGCAGTCAATGAAAAACAGGTACGTAACAAAGGTGCTACTACTACAAATACAAGCAGTGCAAACATAAGGGTAAAACACGTCAACGATAAACTACGTGAAATGACACAGAAAAACAACACAGAGGACATTGTTAGTGACACGGAGAGCAATTCGCAAACACATATTCCGCCAAATAACGATGAAGATGTACATGCGGAAGAACGATTATAGGATAGTCGGGAGAGTGCAGTTAATATAAATGTAGCTTTATTAAATATACAGGGTCTGGTAGGCAGACGATTTAACAAACTAAATTCACCGGAGCTTATAGATATTTTTAATAAGCATGATATCGTTTTATTAACTGAAACATGGACAAATGAACACTCGAGTATTGACGTCAATGGGTTTGTGTCTTTGTTTTAAATAGAACAAAACAAAAAGGGACTCGTGGGAGGGAGGTGGGGGGGGGGGGGGGGGGGCGCTGAGGGGGTGGATTAATTGTTCATATTTCTGAAAAACTGGTTACAGATGAAACCTTTGTTAAAACAGTTAGCGATGGTGAAATATGGTTTAAGTTGAATGGAACATTGTTCAGTTTAGAAGGAGATTTGTTTGTTTGTATTTGTTATAACATCCCAGTTGGAAGCAGTCGTGAAATATTTGAAGATTATGAAGTGTTTGATATCATAACAAATGACATGATTTCATTTGAAAATTTTAACAATGCTAAATGTAATTTTATTATATGTGGTGACATGGGCGCAAAAACGGCATCTCGAAATGATTTTGTTGAATTTGACTCTTTACACATTGCTGATTTACACCAGATGAATATATAGTTAACATGTTTTCTGAATGATACTCAGAAGATAGCATTTGTAATGAAATGGGAAAACTATTGTTAAGATATTTGTAAAAACACTGGACTAAGAATAGTAAACGGTAGAATAGGGGAAGATAAATACGTTGGTAGATATACCTGCGTTAAAAATAAAGGTAGTAGTGTGATTGACTATGTATTGTGTAGAGCAGAACTTATTAACATGTTTCATAGATTTGAAGCAAAGGAATCAAATATTTTATCTGCTGTTAGTTTTTCATAATGTGCAAATACAATGTTAAGCCACCATATAGAGACTATACAAGATAAAACACTTGCTTATAAATATAAATGGGACAATAATGAAAATATGCAATATGTGAAATTGCTGAATCAGTCTAACGTACAGGAGTACCTTAATTTGATAACAGAGGAGTTGACAACTGTGCATATTAAAAAAGACAAGATGACATTTGGACGAGTTTAATATTATTATATCGGAGGTTTGAAATCCTTTGTTTATGAAAGTAATATTTAGTGATTCTGATAAAATGTCTCAGACTACGCACGTGCAAAGGCAGTCGTGGTTCGATGAGAGAATGTGATACAAAACGGAAACAGTTTTATAGATTTTGAATGCATATCGAGCTAATAAAAATGACACAAATATAATAAGCATGACAAATGCGAGAACTGAATATAACAGTACAATTCGGAGACACAAATATGAGCATGATAAAAACAAACGGAAAAACTAGAAAAATCTCGCTTTAAAAATGCAAAATAATATTGGCAGATGTTAAAGGGTATACATGCCCCTAAAAGATCAAACACAATCCACGTTGATACGTTTGCACGCTATTTTCAACCATTAATTGTCCTAATGACGTATTTTTTCAACCTGATGATGATGTTTTATTCTTTAATGAGATATATATATATATATGGTGAGCTTCAAAGTTAAATTTTGAAATATATCTGCTTGAGATTACTAGAGATTACTAAAACTTGTAAGCAACTTAAGCTTGGGAAAAGTGCAGGACCTGACAAGGTTATAAATGAATTATTTTATTATGGAATCGACAATATTTTAGCATATATATTTAAACGATTTAATGCTGTTTTTAATTTAAGATATTTTCTCGCCAAATGGACTGATGGATACACTACATAAAATGAGTAGCATTAATGACGTAGAAAAATATAGGGGTATTACATTTTTAAGCACATTTGGCAAGTTGTTCTCGGGAATTTTAAATAATAGAATAATCGGATGGGCTGAAAACTATAATGTATATGTGGAAGCACAGTCGGGATTTAGGAGAAAAATGGGTACCGTTGACAATATTTTTTATTATGCATGGTATAATAAAGCATGTAATAAATGAAGTTAAGCGTCTATATACTGCATTCGTTGATTTTACTAAAGCCTTTGACTATGGAGTTAGAGTTATTCTGCTGAGTAGATTAATACAAATAGGCATACGGGGGAAGATGTTGGATGTTATCAAAAGTACGAATCAGTTAAATCAATTGTAAAACACGGGAATGAGTTGAGTGAAGAATTTACATGTTATTTAGGAGTTCGTCAGGGAGAATGTCTATCACCATTTTTGTTTGCTATGCATTTGAATGACGTGGAAGATTATTTCATAGCTAACGATGTACCAGGTATAACCCTGGGAGATTTTAAATTATTGTTGCCGTATATGCTGACGATATTGTACTTTTTCACAAACCGTTGACAGTTTACAGAAAGGTTTAGATGTATTATATGATTATTGTAGTAAATGGAGATTAAAGGTTAACGCAAATAAAAAACAAACATAATGGTATTTAGAAAATGCGGCGTTCTACCAAGAAACTTAACATTTAGATATGATTGAAATATTATTGAAATAATAGACAGTTTTGTATATTTAGGAATTGATTTACGTCTGGAGGATGTTTTACAACAGCACTTGAAACATTGGCAGTGCAAGCAGGAAAATATTTTTTAAATTAGAGAACTATATATACACGTTTACAGAAATTTCACCGAAACATATGTTAAATCCGTTTGACAAACGGATAAAACCAGTGTTACAATATGGTTGCGAGTTATATTTTTAATTCAAATGTTATAAACGTGTGCATCTAAACGTTTGTAAAATTGTTCATGGTGAGTTAGGTAGAACACACTTACGACAGTATAGATTGATAGCTATCATTAAATATTGGTTTAAAATATTTACAAGTGAAAATGGTAAATACATTAAAGTTATATACAATATGATGTTAAATGACATACAGAATAACCCAAATAAACAAAACTGGGCATCTGATGTACAGATATTACTTGAGCAATTGGGTTTAAATGACGTTTGGATTTTTCAAGGTGTAGGACATATAAATGCCTTCATAACAGTGTTTAAACAATGATTAACCGATACCTTTCTACAAAATTGGAATACACGTATACATGAATCGACTAGGGCTAACACTTATTCGCTGTTCCATGAGTTTACGTATATAAACCTTACTTAGATATTGTTAAAATAAGATTTTTTTGTGTGGTCTTGTCACAACTGAGAATGTCATCAGATAGTTTACATATAGAGTCAGGGCGTTGGCATAAGCCACATAAAACACCAGTTAATGAAAGGACATGTTCCGTTTGTAACACACTGGAAGACGAATTTCATCTTATTTTAGAATGTACACTATATAATGATTTAAGGAAAATATATTATAATCGCTATTTCTGGTTTAGGCCAAATATTTTGAAGTTCATTCAGTTAATAACATGTGAATATGGAACAACGTTTACAAAGATAGATAGATGTGAGGAATGGGACACCATAAACTTTAAACGGTTGAAAATAGGGATACCGCATTGGAATGGTCAGTGTCAAAATGGTCATTCGGAGTTTTAAACCAGGTTCAATGATTCACTGAACCTCACTCCGACCCTAGTGTCATCCCATTTAAGCAGTACAGTGAAAATAAAGAAATCCACGCCAGGTCTCATCCTCTAATACTATAGGTGACATTAATAGACCGTATACATATAACACAAGGGCTATCATGAACATATGATTATAAACAAATTAGAAAGCCAAACAGCAAAACGAAGGCCACGAAGCAAGTACTCAGTGATTTAACAGAAGCCAGATCAACAAGAGAATAAACCATTAAGGGCACGACAAGACATGATTGAAGACAAACATTAAATGTTAAATTCCCAGGATTTAGGTTTATGTCAGTTCCAACATTTTCGTCTGGTCATCGCACAATCAAAGCTGAAAGCATAATGGCGTAAATGGGAAAACACTAATGCGGACATTTTTTTATCCGATTTTGACAGTGCACAAGCTTTCATGTAAATAAAAACAAACTTTAATCGGCGGACAACAACGGACGATGATGGACACCGCGCCATTGCATAGGCTTATCTTGCTTTCGGCCTGTAGAGCATACATTGTCAGGCCAACAACACATACATTCATGCACACGTTCAGCTTATACTTTACTATGCCGCCTTCCATCACTTGTTTACAAGCGGCAGCCCTATTGTAAACCTTTTAGTTTTTGTGATGTCACATAATCCAGATGGCGAATGTCAACAATCTTGAGAGGTAAGTGTCATATAAATGTAACTGCTATTTCTATGTTTCGCCTTTTTAAAACATACCACCCACTCACTCAATACTAGAAATATGGTATTTCTCCATCGTCTGAAATCGAAGACAAGTTTTAACCCAGTAAATGAATTCACTTCACTGACAGTCAAACTACAAGACACGCAGTCCCAGTAAATGAAATCACTTCACTGACTGTCAAACTTCAAGACACGCAGTCCCAGTAAATGAAATCACTTCACTGACGGTCAAACTACAAGACACGCAGTCCCAGTAAAGGAAAACACTTCACTGACTGTCAAACTACAAAACACGCAGTCCCAGTAAATGAAATCACTTCACTGACTGTCAAACTACAAGACACGCAGTCCCAGTAAATGAAATCACTTCACTGGCAGTCAAACTACAAGAAATGCAGTCCCGGTAAAGGAAAACACTTCACTGATAGTCAAACTACAAGACACGCAGTCCCAGTAAATGAAATCACTTCACTGACGGTCAAACTACAATAAGTACTGATAAAGGTGATCCTTTGAGAACAACTAACACAATTAAGAGAATAAAGCAGCAGTCTCGGTTTTATTGAGTCTGTTCATGAGAAGTAATGGAAGAAGCAACACTTCTCACGCCCCTAGCACCGGCTTAAGCGGTATTCTACTTCAAAGCCACCTATATTGGGCTCGTTGGTTCCAAAGGACCAGTAAAAAAATAACACTACTGATTCGTAGCACGGGGAGACTTTTTACAGCCGCCACACTGCACTAAACGAACGCTAGTGACGCAGTCCCAGTAAATGAAATCACTTCACTGACGGTCAAACTACAAGACACGCAGTCCCAGTAAAGGAAAACTCTTCACTGACAGTCAAACCACAAGACACGCAGTCCCGGTAAAGGAAAACACTTCACTGACAGTCAAACTACAAGACAAGCAGTCCCAGTAAATGAAATCACTTCACTGACGGTCAAACTACAAGACACGCAGTTCCAGTAAATGAAATCACTTCACTGACGGTCAAACTACAAGACACGCAGTTCCTAAAACGTTTCTAAGTAAAATGGTAAATCTACTTTTTATCATAATGATTAATTAATACGTACATAAGTTTACAAACATGACATTTAAGTTTACAACCAGGAGGAAATAAAAGATATATATATATAATATAACAGACTATTAAGTAGACATACATTAATATTGTTTATCGACAAATAAATATTTATACTAAATATTAAATATAGTAGACATTAAGTTATGAGATTTTTAAGGCATTTATAATAAACTGTCCCGTTTTTAATAGAATCCTTTCATTTGTTAAAAGCACTTTAATTTATTCTGCCTTAGTAGCTGTGTCAAACATTTAATTGATACAATAGTTCAATTCGAGAGACACATAATAAGCCACACTATAGAAACATGTTCATTGTTTATTGGAAACATTGTTGAAATATGTTCACAATGGGATAAATATGAATAAATATAAATAATAATAATAAAATAATAATAATAAATTATTTATTTAAAGAAGGTTAACACATTATGACATAATTTCAATGCAGTCTTTTCTTTTGTACATAAATTAACAAACATTTAGTGATTTTTAACAAATACACTAACAATAAAACTTAACATTCAATCTTCGACAAACACTCAATTATATTTGAATATAGAAGAAATCGTAACAGTCTTGCATAATGTATATATATATCTCAGCAAAAAAAAAATAAAAAAAATAAAAAAAAATATTGACTTTAGTATCATTCATATCAATGTGCATTTTGCAACAAACCTTTTTTATAATTATATTTAAATGACTCAATAGTAGGAAGAGAACGTATGTCGACCGGTATATTGTTCCAAACGTGTCGATCAAAGTCGTTAAATGTGTCTTGTATGTATTTAGTTTGCGGTTTTTGTGTAACAAGAGCATTTCGTATAGCTGATCGCAGATTATACCTATTATTACATGAGAATGTCAAAAGTTTCCCGCGACCTAAATTAATCAAACAGACTCATTTTCTGTCCAATCAAATGACACACCCAAACTAAGCACGTCACATGTAGCGTTTTAAAATAAAAGAAGTCAGTTTCGTTAACACCTGAAAATCGCTTTTAGCTTTATTGATATACTGCTAGAAAATAAGCATTTGATTGGACAGAAAACTAGTTTGTTCGATTGGTTGGTAGGTCGCGAGAAATGCTCATACACTTTCACAAAAATACTGATACATGGATTTTCATAAGTGAAGTAAGGTCAATTTGAAACATGCTTATACAATAAATGTAAAGAGACAAATATAGTCTAACCATAACAATAACAAGAGACACAAGATGGGCTGTATCGCTCTACTTGCTATAAGGAGTCTGGGATGGGGAACACGGAAACAATATGTGCAACTAGGCTTGGTACAGATCATTCCTGCCAAGTTTCACAAAAATCCAGCCAGGGGTACAGAAAAACTAGTCCGGATAACTTTTGTGTATAAGGGGCTTTATTACTCCTTAGGGGACAAAAATCATTCAACCGGAACACAGCGATGATATGCGCAACTAGGCTTCGTACTGATCATCCCTGACAAGTTTTGTTGAAATCCGACCTGGGGTTCAGGAGAACTAGTCTGTACAAAGTTAGTGTATTAAAACCATTAAAGGGTCATAACTCCACCAAAAATCATTCAACCGGAACGTGACAATGGTAGCCGCAACCAAATTTCGTTGAAAGCCGACCATTAGTTGTGGAGCACTAGTCCAGACAAATGTTGTGTATTAAAAGAACCACAACTCAAACAAAAATCATTCAACCGGAACATTACAATAATATGCGAAACTAGGCTTTGTATGGGTACGAACTGTGCACCGATTGTCGCAGATTTGTTTTTATTTTGCTATGAAAGAGATTTCATGTTGAGTCTTTCACCAGATACCCAGGAAGATGTTATTGAAGCTTTTAATGACACCTCTCGGTACCTGGATGACATACTGAACATTGACAACCCTTTCTTTCCAACTATGGTTGATAATATTTATCCTAAAGAACTTCGGCTTAATAAAGAAAATATATCTGATAATAACGCTTCTTTTCTTGATTTAGATCTCTCGATTGAAAATGGTAAAATAATTAGCAAAACCTATGACAAGAGAGATGATTTTAATTTTGACATTGTTAATTATCCCCACTTGGATGGGGATGTTCCCCGAGCAACTTCTTATGGGGTGTATCTGTCTCAACTTATTCGTTTTTCAAGAGCTTGTACTCGAGTTGAGGACTTTAATATTCGTAATCTTTGTATAACTAAAAAGTTACTCAATCAGGGTTACCGTTACCATAATCTTCGTAAAACCTTTGCAACATTTTATTATCGTAACCCTGATCTTCTTTCCAAATATAAATGTAATTTAAGGACTCTTCTGCGACAAGGACTATCACAACCTGACTTCTATGGTGATGTGATTTATAGACTTCGTAAGATTCTTGTTCATGATCACTTTCATACTATCTTTGTTAAACTTGTTAAAATATTTATCAAAAGAGGTTATGACCCTATCATTTTGCAACGTACTGCATGCTTGGTGGTGGACCCATTTAAAGTTCGCCACTATGCTTTCCTCTTTAATTGTACGATGACCGGACAGGCTGTGGACCCTATGATGACGCCTACCTAAAGCCAATTGGGACGGTTGCGTTTGGTGTTTGTCTATGATCTTTCTTGTCGTGCCCTTAATGGTGTATTCTCGTACTGCTCTGGCTTCTGCCAAGTCATTGAGTACCTTCATTGTGGCTTTCTATGCTATTGTTTTTTGTATTATATTTACACGAGCATATTTGTGTTTTACTTATATTGCCTATTGATGCTGCCTTGCTGGTTAGAGATTAGATCATGGCGGGGATTTCTTTATTTACACTGTCCTGTTTTAATGGGATGACCGTAGGGTAAGTGTGAGGTTTGGTGCACCCTAGAACCGGTTTAAACCCCCAGTGGCCTACTTTGCCACTGACCGTTCCAAGGTGGTAGCCCTATTGTCAACCCTTTTGTGTTTGTGATGTCGTTTACTTTTATTAATACTTTTGCCTTCTTGTTTGTCTGTTTCCCTGTTTGTTTCTGTGTTTTGTGGTTGACAGTCCTCCTTGAATGCTACTTTCCCTGTCCAATCTTTTTATATTTCTTGGTACTGATTTTTTCTGCCAAGATACACTGAAATCAAACCAGGAGTTCAGGAGAACTAGCCCGTACAAATTTAGTGTAGTAAAACCTTTAAAGGGCCATAACTCTGGCAAAATTCATTCAACTGGAACACGGTGATGACATGCGCAACTAGGCTTGGTACTCAACATTCCTGCCAAAATTCGGCCAGGAGTTCAAAAGAGACTAATCTGGATAAAGTTTGTGTATCAAAAATTGTAAAGGGCTATAACGCCTCAAAAGATCATTCAACTGGAACACGGCGCTGATATGCACAACGAGGCCTGGTACTGATCATCCCTGCACAGTTTCATTAAAATCCTGCCAGGGGTTCAGGAGAAGTAGTCCAGACAAAATGTGGGTATTAAAACCTTAAAAGGGCCATAAATCCGACAACAATCTTTCAATCAAAATACGGCATGACTTGCATATCTAGGCTTGATACTGATTATCCCTGCAAAGTTTCGTTGAAACCTGGCCATGGATTCTGTAGAAACAGTCCAGACAGGTTTGTGTATTAAAACCTTTAATGGGTCATAACTCCGCCGAAAACCATTCATCCGGAACACGGTGATGATATGCAACACTAGGCCTGGTACTGATCACCCCTGCAAAGTTGTGCTGAAACCCGGCAAGGGGTTCAGAAAAAACATTCCGGACAACATTTGTGTATTTAAACCTTTAAAGGGCCATAACTCTAACTCTAACTCTAACAAAGTCATTCAACCGGAACATGGTGACGATATGCATTACTAGGGTTAGATGTATTACTGATGAAGGCCCTATCGACTTAATGAGGCAAAATTCAGCATTTTTAACTAAATCAAGGGCCGTAACTCCGGTGTGACTAATCTGATTTGGCTCGTTTTCAAACTTATCCTAGCTTTTATTGATATCAACAATATGGCAAAGTTTGTAAAATATCCGACGAAAAAGTAATGCCCTATCTTGTTAACGAGGCCAAATTATACCACATTTCAGAAAATCAAGGGCCATAACTCCGGTGTAAATGGACCAATCTGACTGATTTTGAAAGTCGTCCGAACTTTCATTGATATCAACAATCTGGTAAAGGTCTGGAAAAGATCCGATGAAAGGCCCTATTTTGTTAACGAGGCCAAATAATAGCATATCTCAGAAAACGAAGGGACATAACTCCGGTGTAAGTGGTCCGATCAGGCTGGTTTTCGAACTCATCCGGTTAAGGCAAAAGTTAACTGACGGACGACGGACGGACGGACGGACAACGGACAACACGTCGAAAGGCGAGCAGAGCTAAAAACTAATAGCAATGACATTGTTTATCATTTAACCTAGGGTGAACATATTTCTACACCGTGTCCAATAATGAACATGTTTCTACACTGTGTCCAAACTGAGGTCTTCTCTGTGTCTACATCTTAATAAAACGCTATTTATACGCCATCTCCTTCGAAAACATACATCATCTCTTTAGAAAACATACAGATAGCGACACTGTGACCTTGTTAATTTTTTAAAGGCATTATTCTTTTGTGTGTTTACTTGCGTTTTATGGATACTGGAATGTATACAGTTTACATAAATAAACGGATGCGAAAGAGAAGGTCGGCTCTCGACTAGATTTCAGACAACGGAGAGATAACTTCTTTCTGACATGAATATTGGATCAACACGAGGATATGGTTAATTCGAAGCATACATTCAAAACATGACATGTTTTAAAAAGGCGAAACATAGAAATAGCAGGTGTGTTTGTACGATATTTACTTCTCAAGATTGTTGACACACTGCTTTAACTGGAATAACCCAACGTTTTCGGCTTACGCCTTCATCAGGGGTTTATTTCACGACATCGTTATATTAACGAAAGCGTTATTTCTTTTTAAACAAACAGTATCGTTTAAACTCCGACTTCTAAATCATATATATATCCCAGCCTTAGACGCATACGTGTAATCATAGCAATGTGTAAGTATGTCTAATGAAATCAATATGCTTCAACTGAAACGTTAGCCTCGCTTTGGTTACCTCGCTTTGATTACCCATAGTATAATTATGTATATAATTCATAAATATCCTACATGCCGTAATCCTTATACGGACAATAGAAATAACGCCATTTGTATGACACAGATCAGTATCTAACCGTTAAACCGTCTAGCATCAATTCTTACTAGTGAGCTCCTCCGTTAGGGTTAACGACGTTGCGTTGAATACCTTCTCGCTTCTCACCGCTGCTGGTTCGAATACTATTGGGAGCTCAACCTGTAAGTCTGAAATTGGATGGCGGGAGGTATACAGTACTGGTTCTACCCAGGCAAAATGTGGTGGTATCTACAGTCATATATGGCATAACATGTGTTAAAAATGACGTAAAATACTATTCAAATAATACAAGTACATCCCCGTTAAATTGAGAAATATCAAAAACGCTGTCTGCAGAAACCTGGTACAAAAATGTGTTTGGGTTTACTATAGCCTACCGTTTCCTTAACAAACGGCTCAAAATTGCCCGTGGACGAATCCACAAGCAGTGACCAGAAAATGACCGACTCCCATTTAGGGACAATCAATGTGCCAAATGCTTTGCACATAATGAGATGCTGCAACACTCTTGTAGTAAATAGACTGATGGAACCAACACGTTATTTACTCCTGACCAGTCAATCGCAAACGCCTGAAGTGCAAGTACCCCACAACTGAGAGTTAAATACATTCCGCTTCTTATTTGACTTATCAGCAACCCTATATGCACCAAAAGGGCCCCATTGACAATTAAACATGTACAAAACTGAAGAATCGACTCCCCGGTCATCCCAGTCAAACACTTTACTAAAATACAAATAATCGACTTGTTCCCTAGGTATCCTATGCAAAATGCTGTGATTTAGTAGTAATGCAAACATATTTCTAGCCACAGTTTGCAAACCATTTTTTGTACTTCCTTGATTTACTATCTTCTACAACCTTTTGGCCGAGAACATTCTCTGTACTTAAGGGCAATCCATGGCAAAATGTCCCTACAAATGACAGGCGAAACAGGGTCCCGAACTGCTTATTGTGTTATGGACTCTTCGAGGGCTTAACTCGAAACTATTGTAAGGAAATATATTTGTTGACATAATCCATATCAGATACTGACCCTTTATAACTTCACAACATATTAGACCTAGATTTAAAAATATGGAGGAGAAAAATAAAATATGTGATATTATTGTATATCATACAACTTTCATTTTCTAGTGAGAAACTATTGTAACTCATTTTTAGATCACTTAAAACCGTTTTGCATTTATTTTTTATGAAATTTTCGTAACAGGGATTGTCTAGAGCCATCAAAATTCTACATTTTTTTTTTGCAAATTTAACTAAAGTTATAATGACTCACAATAATTTTGCTTTCAAAAATTATTTCGAGCGAAATTACTGCAAGTAAAATTTGATTCTTATTAGACGTGATGAAGAAGGAAGAACATGTATATAACAGTTTTTCTAAATGAAGATAATGATGACTGTTGTGTGCTTCTAATGTGAAATACTACCTAAATTAAAGATTAAATAACTCCGGGGAGTTTTGTTGCAGGTCATTATTTGGTCATTTAAGGGTGCATTGTGTAAATAATTCATACATACATATATCTATATTATGCATTCAAGTTTATTCTAAAGGGCGATATTTAAGCTGGTATAAACCCATTCGATCACAGAATTAGGGATACCAGTGGTTCCGCAGAATAATTAAAAATTGTCATTATAATGGTTGAGTTGAACTGTTTATTTTGTATTTTGTGTTGTTCAAATATTGTGAAAAATTCTTCAGATCACTGCCAAAACATCCTGTGCAAGTGTGTTTTCTAGACAAAAACTATTAGAACGGTAGGCGGAAAAGGGGAATCGCCAGACCGCCCTACGTCATCAGCTCATTTAAATATTCATGAAATACGCGTTGGTGTAATATCTTTCACGAATACGTTCTTCTATATTACCAGAAGAGTTAAGGTTAAGGACCTACACGAAGACAGACTTGGTGAGTGAACCTCTTTCACTGGCATGATTCTAACTTTGGTCAAAGATTAACTATTGTTATTTTGGTTAAACAAACATTAAAAATTAGTTTATGAACAGGTATCAGTAATTTTGTTAATCTCTATTTTCTATTAATTGTGTATTTGTTTGAAATTAAAACTGCTGTGTGTACTCTGTAGTGTTGGCTAATGCTTTTTGTGCCTATTATTTGTTTCCAAACTGCGTAGACATCTAGATGTTTAGAATATTTTGCAGATGTGAACATGGCAACATAATTCTGACTTTGTTTTTTAAAGAGTCCACTGCAACTTGTGTTGCCTGATTGTCTCATTATTTTTTATGATTTTCATACAGTTCATCCAACTACATTTACAGGTTTGAATGTGTTTAGTTCATCCACAACCCTGCACGTCAGGACTCATCTGTTTGTTTTTTTTAAACAGGGGACTTACCTCTTTTGGTTAAAAACAACCTTATAGTTAATTTTCCTTTATATACTGCAGAAATTGGAAGACAAAGCAATATTGGTTGGAGCTATTGTGCACCTGATCTCAAAGCCATTACCATTGCTGTGTAGAGGTGAGCTTGCAGTGGTATAGAATTGATGATATGAAAGTCATTATTTTAAAGAAAATATATTTTTATTGAAAACAACTAATTTGCATCATAATTAAAGTTTGTTTTAAAAAAAATTACATGACAATGTATGTTTGAAATATATGCCATATGATGAAAGAACTTCAGAGTAAGGTGTGTGTGTGGTGAGTTAGGACTATTCCATTAAAACGTACATGGGACCCCAGGAAGACACTTTTGAAATTGAACACTCACCCATACATGCAAAATTTAGTTTAACGAATCAAATTTCAGAAAGTAGGGTTCATCCATAAATGTTTATTAAATTGCCGTCTTGGGGTCCCGGGTATGTTTTAAGGGAATAGCCCTTATATTGCCTGGTAAATATACACTACAGATTTGAACTAGAGTACAACTATGTTGTTATTTATTTCAGCAATATCATTCCAGCTTTAAAGAGAATGTAGCGACACACCCAAACCATCTTTATTATTGAGAGTTCTGAAAAAGTTGAATAAGGGTGAAAGAATTATCAAAATCGGATGAGAAACAAAGAAAATATGATCATTTGAAGTTTCTGTTGAATATATATGTAAATTGGGGTTTCTGGACCAAAGCTCTCGCTTTGCTCGAGTTTGATCCAGAAACCCCCAATTTACATATATATATAAACTCCTACCACAAGGTGCTGAAATAAGCTGGGTTAGAGTTATATTCTGAGATTTCTTAATAAAAACTGAAATTTACACCTTATTCACCATTTTATGGTGATTTATTTGATTTATTAAAACTTTTTTAAAATAGGGGTAGTGAAAATTGCAAGTTTATTTTTTTTTATAGTTATCAAAATTACAAAAACATCACTTGTTTTTGTAATATTATAAAATGTTTATTTAATACAAAACAAATTTGTTGATTTGTTATCAAAATTACACCCAAATCAACGCATAAACACGAATATAATAAATTATGAATTTTTACTAGAAAATCATATAGTTTGATTTTTTCCTATTAAATCTCTATATGGCTTTACTACTTCCCAGTATCTATGTCTTAATCTAACTATATGAGCACCACAACCAGCACAAATTTGATATTTTGCACTTGTACCTTTTCCACATTTTAGACACGGTAAAACTTTACTTTGCTTTAATCTGAATTTATGTAAACTGCAGTAGTTTAAATCTTTTGTTGTTTTATTTTTACAAGGTTCGTGATCTCCAACTTTGAGAAATTGGCAAATGTTTTCAATTTTCTTAGTATTTTCCATTTTCTTTTTCTTGTTATAATAAATATTTTTTTATATTAAGAAAAGAAAAATAATATGATATATATTACAAAAATGAGTACCGAAGACGTTCACTACATTTTACAATTACACCGTGAAGGAGTAATTAATAATGATCAGCTTAGAAAGATGATAGATGCTCTTAAAGAGCCTGAAATTTCAAAGGAAACTCCAAAAGAGGTTATTCAACCAGTTGAGTCCAAAGTGCTGGAAATTGTAAGACGGGAAAAAAAGAAAAACAAACCAATCCCAGCACCACGGACCAAACCAATCCCAGCACCACGAGCTGTAAAACCAATTCCTGCACCACGGACCAAACCAATCCCAGCACCACGAGCTGTAAAACCAACCCCTCGTACTACAATCAAACCCCGTGAAATTTCAAAGGAAACTTTAGAGGTTAGATCTCAAACATAAGAAAATTTACTCAAAAGACGACGTGCTAAAAAACAACGTAAACGAGAAAAGCAGAAATATGATAAATTACAAGAAAATGTTATAAATGAACAAAAGCAGAAATATGCTAAATTACAAGAAAATGTTATAAATGAACTGAAAGAGTTCAATGATAGAAAATCAAGAAGTTTTCCAGATTTAAAACTGGTTGACAAACCAAAATGTGGTTTTTTCAAAGTATACGAGGCGCCTGTCAAGGAATACAAAGACCCTTTAAAACTATTTCATGATGGGAAATCCATTATCACAAAACAAATACATAAAGAGATAGCAGAGTTTGCAAAAATAAAACAAGGATTATACTTTCAATTCGGTCTTACTGTAAATCTATTTAAAGACGATGGTGCTACCAAAAAAGACACTACAGCACTATTATTCAGCGAACAAAATGTAATCTTAAACTCTGAAAAAATAAATGAGTTTTACGATGAATCATCTGCAAAGATACAAGAGGGCCTTGAAAGATTTACAAACACAGCATCCGGATTAGAAATTGATCACTGTGGTACGTTTTACTTGAATATTGCAAAATATGAGCCATTAAAAGGTTCTTCATATATTCCTCTGGCCAAAGCATTAGCCAACAAAAAAGCAATAATCAATGTAAAAAATAATGATAATAAATGTTTGCTTCCTGCAATAAATTCTGCTTTAAATCCAGCTGCAGATCACACAGACAGATCATCAAAGTATCCTGATATATCGTTTTTGAATATGGATGGTATTGAATTTCCCACTCCAATTTCTCAAATTTCCAAAGTAGAAAAACAAAACAACCTCGCTATCAACGTTTATGGATATACCATAACAGGAAAAAATAAAAAGGTAACTATTTTCCCATATCACATATCAGAACAACCAAAAGATATTGAGCGAATTAATCTGCTCTTGGTATCTGAAGACGTTGAGGTTGAAGAAGAATCAGAGAATGAAGATGATCCAAATAATGAAGAAGGAATCATAGATGACAACTATGACCCTGATGATTATTCAGACAAACCAGCAAAAATAACAAAATATCACTATTGCTGGATTAAAAATCTGAATAGACTACTTTATGACCAAAACAAACACCATGGTCAAACTTACTTCTGCGATCGTTGCCTTCACGGCTTTTCTGGAAAAGGACTACTTACCAAACACAAAGAAGACTGTGATGGTATCAACAAAAATTCTTGCAGAATAGAAATGCTGAAAGAAGGTAAAAATCACACACAATTTAAAAATCCTCAAAATCAGATGCCTGTGCCTTATGGAATATATGCTGATTTTGAGAGTATAATCAAACCGCAATCAATCAAATTTTGAAGCTTGTGGTTTTGGATACCAAGTTGTTAGATATGATGGCAAAGCTGAAGAACCTGTTATTTACAGAGGTGAAAATGCTGTTGAAGTGTTTTTAAATCGCCTAGAATGTGAGAAGAGCAACATTAATAATATATTTGCTCACCCAAAACCATTAATCATGACGCAGCAAAATGAGGAAGATTATGAAAAAGCAACACACTGTTGGATATGCAAGAATAAAATAGGTAAGGAATGCAAAAAAGGCAAAGTAAGAGACCACTGTCATTTTACAGGTGAATACAGAGGCGCAGCACATAAAAACTGTAACCTGAAACTGAAAATAAAACCAAATAAAACAATCATCCCTGTTGTATTTCATAACCTCAAAGGATATGATAGTCATCATATAATGCAAAAAATACATAAAATGAAAGGTAATATAACATGCATCCCAAATAATGCTGAAGGATACATATCATTTAGTGTCAGCCAGCTTAGATTTTTAGACAGTTTCCAATTTATGGCTTCGTCCTTGGAAAAATTGGTTAATGCAACAGACAAATCTGATTTCAAAATTACTAAAAATCAGTTTGGGGAACAAACAGATTTACTTTTACGAAAAGGTGTTTATCCATACGAATATATGGACAGTATGGAAAGATTTAAGGAAACGCAATTACCACCCAGAGAAGTGTGTCATGAATTGTTTTAGTAATGTGTATGAGTACGATCCACCACCTTTGTATTCAAGGTCGGAAATGTAATTTTGATAACTTATAAAAAAATTAAACTTGCAATCTTCACTACCCCTATTTTAAAAAAGTTTTAATAAATCAAGTAAATCACCATTTCAGGTGTAAATTTCAACTTTTATTAAAAAATCTCAGAATATAACTCTAACCCAGCTTATTTCAGCACCTTGTGGTAGGAGTTTATATATATATGTCAATTGGGGGTTTCTGGATCAAACTCGAGCAAAGCGAGAGCTTTGGTCCAGAAACCCCAATTTACATATATATGTTGAAATGGATATGGCAGCGGCCATTTTAAGAGCAATGACCTCACGGTTCTAAACGACCTATATGGAATATTTATAAATATGAAATGTACTGATTTACTGGAAAAAAATGACAGCGTCTGTATGAAAAATATGTCATACCTAATGGCAATAATGCTTTACATGACCAGTAAAAAACAATTGCATTCATTTCAGGCATTTTCTTCATTTTAAATGATATCTATAAATATTCCATATATGGTAATATGGACTAAGATGTCATAGTTATCAAAAATGGCAGCTCCCATAACCATTTTAGAACAACCTTTAAATGGTCATATCTTTTTTATTTATCATTCAATTTAGATAATTATTTCACCTTTTCCAAGATTTTCAGAACTCTCAGTAATAGGGCTAATATGCTGTGTCGCTACATTCCCTTTAATACCATTTTAGGACCACATACATAGTAACTAAATACTATTCCAATGTTAGTTTAATATATAATAAAAGCATACATATTGCTATACATTTTATTTACTCGAACGGATTACCAAGTTACACAGCGAAGAAAAAAGGAAGTCAATCAGTAAAGCATATGTACTGATTTACAGAACACTCCCAAGACCATACATTAACTAGTCACTAGAGGTATCAGGCAAACTTGTAGAAGGCCCTTTGGACAATATAGTGTTATATGTACATATAGATGGGAACTTGTACATGTACCAGTGAAATCTGTAAAAGGACCTTCGAATAATACGGTGTTATATGTACTTATAGTTGTTGAGGGGGACTTGTAGAGGTACCAGGGGAATCTGTAGAAGGACCTTTATCTAATACAGTGTTATATGTACATATACATTTGAGGGGAACTTGTAGAGGTACCAGGGGAATCTGTAGAAGGACCTTTATCTAATACAGTGTTATATGTACATATACATGTGAGGGGAACTTTTAGAGGTACCAGGGGAGTCTGTAGAAGGACCATTGTGTAATGTAATGTTATATGTACATATATATGTGAGGGGAACTTGTAGAGATACCAGGGAATCTGTAGAATGACCTTTATATAATACAGTGTTATATGTACATATACATATGAGGGGAACTTGTAGAGGTACCAAGGGAATTTGTAGGAGGACCTTTATATAATACAGTGTTTTATGTACATGTAGATGTGAGGGGAACTTGTAGAGGTACCAGTGGAATCTGTAGAAGGACCTTTATCTAATACAGTGTTATGTGTACATATACATATGAGGGGAACTTGTAGAGGTACCAGGGGAGTCTGTAGATGGACCTTTATATAATGCAATGTTATATGTACATATATATGTGAGGAGAACTTGTAGAGGTACCAGGGGAATCTGTAGAAGTACCTTTATTAAATACAGTGTTATATGTACATATACATGTGAGGGGAACTTGTAGAGGTTCCAGGGGAATCTGTAGAAGGACCTTTATCTAATACAGTGTTATATGTACATATACATGTGAGGGGAACTTTTAGAGGTACCAAGGGAATCAGTAGAAGAACCTTTATAGAATGCAATGTTATATGTACATATACATATGAGGGGAACTTGTAGAGGTACCAAGGGAATCAGTAGAAGTATCTTTATGTAATGCATTTATATATGTACATATATATGTGAGGGGAACTTGTAGAGATACCAGGGGAATCTGTAGAAGGACCTTTATCTAATACAGTGTTATATGTACATATACATATGAGGGGAATTTTTAGAGGTACCAAGCGAATCAGTAGAATAACCTTTATATAATGCAATGTTATATGTACATATATATGTCAGGGGAACTTGTAGAGGTACCAGGGAAATCTGTAGAAGGACCTTTATATAATACAGTGTTATATGTACATTTAGATGTGAGCGGAACGTGTAGAGGTACCAGGTGAATCTGTAGAAGGACCTTTATATAATGCAATGTTACATGTACATATATATGTGAGGGGAACTTGTAGAGGTTCCAGGGGAATCTGTAGAATGACCTTTTTATACTACAGTGTTATATGTACATATAGATTTGAGGGGAACTTGTAGAGGTACCAGGTGAATCTGTAGAAGGACCTTTATATAATACATTGTTGTATGCATTTTTAGACGTGAGGGGAACTTATAGAGGGAGCAGGGGAGTCTGCAGAAAGACCTTTATATAATACATTGTTATATGCACTTTTAGATGTGAGGGGAACTCGTAAAGGCGGCCGGGGAATCTGCATTTGAAAGTTTATATAATACAGCGTTATACGTACATACATATAAGTGTTAAGGGAAACGTGTAGACATACCAGGGGAATTTGTATAATATAGTTTTCTATAATACAGTGTTATATGTACATATCAACTATCAGTCTTGAGTAGTATCAGTGTTCAGTCGAATCTTTGGAAATGGTAAACTGTACTATTCTATATACATAACGAGAGTGAACTCTTATTTGGGTGTTCCTTTATATATAGTACTGTTTTAAATATATAGACTGTTTTAAAAGAAAGAAATAATGTACAAGTTTAAACGTTTATGAAAACTTAGCTGTATGAATAAAGTGGTATATAATTATACTCATATAGTCATTGTATATTCTATTTTACAACTCCAATTATAACTTCTGTTATATATTTTACAGAGTATATGTTTTAAAAATAACACATGCAAATCGTTAGAGCGCAGTTAATAATTATAATAATTGATATTGATATATTGGATGTAACCATTATGTATAACAATGAAATATATAACATATATTGTGTTAAACACGTTTTATGTTATCTTAAATATTCAGTTATAAAGAAAAGGGAAGACTCTAAACTACCACCGTGCATTTGATTGCTTCTGAAATGTGTTTTCAGATCTTTGCTAAATAAACAACATATTAGACTGCTGTACTGTAACAGTTTGGAACTAACATTGGAACTAACAGTTTACGTACTGAGAATTAAAAAGTTTAGTTCCCAGAAGACTTTGGTTAGAACAGGCATGTTGTCACAAGAAATTACATCTCAATATAATTTTATCTTTAATGATATCATAAAAGTACAGATTACCCTTTCATCGAACATTGTTACAGCGAAAATAGTTATGCATTACAAATAATTTGGTAATAAGACGCAGGGTCACCAAATGCCTTAATGAGCATGGATACCAAAAGCGTAGGCAAAGGTGACATTTCCCTCCAATAATCTGAGGAGACAGGGTATGGTCTGCCCTCTACACCCACCGCCCTCTATCTATATAGTTAGTTACAAAGTAGCCTAATAAAATGGCTCCTTTGCAGCTTTTTAAATATTCGGATGTTCGCCGCATATGTTGATGGGAGCACAGCACACCCAGAAATTTAATCTTATACATATTTCGGCAATAATTACCTTGTTTAATAAAACACAGGAATTTATTTATATATCATGTTCTTGTTCTAAGGTTTATAGTCCTCGACCCACATAACCAATAAGACGTCCTATATAGGATGCATATGTTACTACTTTATAAATAATCCTGTATGAGATTAAAAGCGGGATTACACTACTGCAGTATTTAATGTACATTTATTAGATGTACCTGTAGAGGTAACAGGGACATCTGTAGAAGGTCCTTTATATAATAATACAGTGTCATGTGTACATATACATGTGAAGGGAACCTGTAGAAGTACCAGGGGAATCTGTATAATGACCTTTATATACTACAGTGTACATAAAGATGTATGGGGAACTTGTAGAGGTGCCAGCGGAATCTGTAGACGGACCTTTGTATAATACAGTGTTATATGTACAAATATATGTGAGGGGAAACTGACGAGGTACCAGGGGAATCTGTAGAACGACCTTTATATAACACTGTTATATGTACATAGAGCTGTGAGGGGAACTTGTAGAGGTACCAGGGAATAGAAGGACCTTTATAAGTATAATACAGTGTTATATGTCGTCCTATTTTTACTTTCGTTTACAAATAATGCGACACCAAGACGTAATTAAAATAATGATAAATACTTGGATAATGATCTACCAAAACGTATCGTATGATAATACTGTTGACGACATCGATAATGTATTCGTCATACATTTATTTATTTAAATGAGCTGATGACGTAGGGTGGTCTAGCGATGCCCCTTTTTCGTCTACCAATTAAAACAGGATCAGGACAATGATCAGTACATGAAAAATGCAGACAATTCTCAAGTTTTTGCGTCTGTGTGATCAAGATCGATTCAGGACGTTTCGGCACCAAACCATTTCGACACCTAGACGAATCGGCACCTAGACGTTTCGGCATCAAACCATTTCGGCATCTATTTTAATTTTTACCCTAGACGTTTCGACACCCATTTATATTTGAGTATTATAATGAAGTTAAGAAGTAAAGAAATTAAATGTTTTCTATAAGATCACTTGTAATTCATTTAAAATGCAAAGTTGATAGTCTTAATGGCAACTCCGAAGGGGTTTGAGCCTGAATGCAACTAAAACATGAACATCAATAGGGCCCATATGATAGTCACTTGTAAAATTTAAGTAAATATGACTTTTATATTATAATGTAGCATGGTCACTGACATTCCCTTTGTAATAGCTCAAGTGTCAATCGTTTAATTAAAAATCCCTTTAACATGTAATATAATGTATAGCTAAGACCTAATAAAAACTTCTCTGTATTCATACAGTATCGTTTACCTTCCCGTCATCTCCATATCGACGACTACAGGTATGTGACTTGAACAAAGCCTCCACAAACTAACCCATTATTAAAAATCGTCTACATATAACGCATGCGTTATACGTTTCTTGTTGTGTGTAAAATTAGCGTGATTAGTTTAAAATATGTATATGTATTATGAATTGTGTTCAATATATTAACAAAAGTCATAAAACAGATACATATTTTAAACTTTTAATGCGGTAAATTCACAAGATTTCATTCATTTGTTGTCCGTAAATTCCATGACACAGAAATTTATGTTTCAGGGCCATCATTTCCGTTACCTGTTATAGCTATAATTATAAGGCAGTAATACTCAACAGTATGTAATGTAATAAGGAAAAAAGTATGTAATGTTTCTTAAAAGGTACAGAATTATTAAGAGCCGAATGCGCTAATAGGAACTGTTATACTGTTAATGATTAGCGGTTTGGAGAAAAATCTAGTCAGTCACATACATGTGTATTTACAGCCTAATTAGATAAAACTTACAATTTTGTTATATTTCGGTGTAAACTAGTGTAAGTCAATATGTCTTTAATATCTCATACATAAGCATTTAGATTAATTATTTTCTTATCAAAACACAAATGAATACCATTTCTTTGCATCATGCCAGAGAATAGCTCAACCATTACTATTAATTACAAGAATAGCAGAAAACGAATTGCTTTTGTATATTACAAACTGTTAATTATATTACACCTATATTATATTGAAACCTCTGGCAGAATCAGACGAAACAAATGAAAACTCAAAAACTTATTTAAATATATGCAAGAAGGTTTAAAGTCAAAATGAGACTGAATACATTAAAGGAGGAGGTAATTATAACGCTTCATACACACTTCAAACTGTTAATATTAAATAAACTGCCAACTATTAAATCACAGATATGCAATAATAATTACATTAAACAGTTTTAAACACGCTGTGTCTTGTATCAGTTGTTTAATCGCAGATATGCAATCATTATTATAGAAGAAGATGAAATGTTATTGACAAACTATTACATAGTTTTTCATCATATAAATATACATTTACAAATATACTTTAAACACACTGACATGATTAGTACAATTTGATCTATTTATAAAATATTGAGGGAACAAATACAGATAACACGAATGACATATTTTTTATATTAAGCATTTTTAAACACGCTGTATAATGCGTCAAATATTGAGCATTTTTAAAAATGCTGTCTGATACATCAACCACTAATATAATGTTATTCAATTTGTAAACTTACCTACTCGGTTATATCCACCACAGACTGTATGCACACTGTGTGTATTCGACTCAGACTATTTCTTTAAGCTTTATTAACGGCTGAACCGTTCCTCTTTTAAATGTAAATCATCCAATCAGATTGAAGTAAACAACTGATTTGATTTGCCATTTGCAGTTCCGTACTCAATTCACTCAACGGAAAAGGTATATCTACGACAAAAGTCGAATAGTGGAACATCGTTATGAATTATTTACATTCAGATGACACAGTTTAACACTTATTCCAGCCAATAGACCAGTTTGATGGTTTATTTCAATTGTTCTCTTTCAGCTTGACCTGGGATACGTAAGCAGGCTACTGCCAGACTATCAATGTGTCATCGGAGTCGTGAATATAAAACTAGAGTGGTTTTTTCTTTCATTCCTTCGATATGAAAATAAGTATATACAATAACGCATGCCTTAATATTGATCACAGAGTCGGTTAACATATTAGAATAAATATAATTATGTAATGGTTATCTCATCCTAGTTCAATATTAACATATATAATCACATTCTCCATTGAACTTAACGTCATGACCCCCATTATCGTGGTATTCCCATTATCGTGGTACGTCATTACACGCGATATTGAGGAGTGACTTCACAGCTCGTGAGCTATTTTTACCAGAAGGGAATCCCCAACACTGTTGGAATAAAGAAGGTAAATCAACTGCATCAATTTTCCTAAAGTATTAAAAAGGAAAAAATCTGTTAAAGAACAACTATTTTTTAAATTTGGACAATGTTTCTACCTCATATATATCCCCATAATAAAGTTACTTCGTGTTAACATTCATCCATCAATGCAGACGCTGCTTCTACTGGGGCACACCTGTTCGGACTATTTTTTCTGAAGAGGTATACATAAAAGGCATTGCGAAGCACATACCGTACTTCCTATAATAAAGAGCATTTACTCTGCCAAGCCAAATTCTCGATGTGTGGGTTTCTGAAAAAAGAGCGACCATGGACTGGCGTTTGAAGCTTATGTTTTTTATTGAAAATAATTATAGAACATAAAAAAAATACTATATTTATATTCCTAGTATCCCCCCCCCCCCCCGCCCCCCCCCCCCCCCCCCCCCCCCCCACCTACTCCACCACCAAACACACATGGAAAAAAACAACTTTTTTTGTACTAGGGTTTAGTTAATAAACATTGATTTTGATTTTGTTTAAGGTGGCAAAAGGATAGGTCCGAAGAGAAAAAAATACAATCCAGATGTCATGGACCAAGCCTATGATAAATATGTTACCAAACTACGATTTCATTGCCGTCATATACACAATTTTTGGACGGGAGTCTGTTATAGATCTAGCATTAAACGTATTGTTAATGTTCTTTTATGTATAGTTATAAATATATCAATAACACTAGAGGATAACGTTACCTGTGTTCAAATACACATTGATTATTACATGTGCTTATCTCGATCTTGTCTTTTTACTCACCATTTGCAAAGAAATCAAAAATCTTAAGTATACTACATTTTTAGAGTTTATACGGTACAGTAGTGATCTGATGCAATACACAAAAAGTCGGTAAGTAAACACGTGCCCGCTACAGTTATCCAATTTAAGAATTAGCTGATATTGTATGTGTAAGTCACGTTTACGTCAACTAAACCTTGTCTGAATAAAGTTTTAATTAACTTCACAACATGGTTTACCCTTAAAATATCTCATTTTGATCATTTTTTAAATGCCACGATAATGGGGACCCTCTATCAATAATGGAATCTTCCGACCCAATCGGAATAGTTCATGACATCCGGTAAAAAGTGAATCACGGGAGACAATTTTGTCAATGTAAACAAAGATGATATATTACTGAATTCAGAGGTCATTGAAATCGAGAACAATTATGAATGGTTGTAGCGCAGTTCACGTTTCACCACGATATACCACGATAATGGGGGCCATGACGTTAGACATATAAACAACGCCACCATTATTGCCGGGCCTTTGTAAAATACTTCGTCACACCAACATTAAGTCACCGTTTCCGTGGCGGAATGGTTAACGACGTTGCGCTGTAAACATTCGCCTCCAAACCGCTGCGGGTTCGAATCCCACTGGGAGCTGGACTTGTAAGTGAAAGGAAGTGTCAATTCTTACGGATGGCGGGAGGTGTACAGTACTTGTTCTACCCAGGAAAGGAAAATAGGTGGTCTGCCTCCACCACAAAATCATAAATCGACCGTCATATATAACTTTGCATGTGTTAAAAATGACGTAAAACACCAAACAAACAAACAAACAAACAAATAAACAAACAAACAAACAAAGTCCATGATAAATGATTACAACACGTTTAGCAATGACTTACCATGGATGGATGTCTATTTGAGATATTATATTTTTCACTTTGATAACGCAATCTTATAATTACACATGGTATCAGTGAAATTGTATATGTATTATAATGCACACATTAACGCACACGTATCCCTTATATGTGAACAATTGTATTTTTGATATTTCTGTGCTGATGTGTACTTCTAGCACTTCGTGTTACAAAGTTGAATTGTAATCAATATGTAAGGCATGTCAAGGTATTTGCACAGAAAGAAGCGAGGTCGCCCAGATTGATTCAAAATGCTTGGTAGGAAGGTAAAATGCTTGGTAAAAATCGGGAAGAATGTAAGAAAAAACGGTAGTGGCGTGTTTATGTCTCCTTGACAACATTTATTGTTTTCAATATGTTTTAACACCCGTGACTCGATGTCTCTCGGCAGCTAGTTTACGCTTGCGTAAAACCTTGCTTGTATACGTATGATAATAATGACTACATGCTACATTTCAGCAGACTGGTTTTCGGAAACGTCATTTCAGCAAGTGACACGGTAAACTTTCAATATTACGAAATATGTGTTTATTCCATTCAAGTTTTTCAGAGGAGTTCTCTAGAAATTCAAGTTGTAAAGCATGTTTATAGCCACTTATATGAGTCACAGTCTGTTTAACCATAGACAGCTATAAAACCCATATAAGTGAACAACACCCAAGGGATTATTAATCCAACTACAGCCTCACATTTTTTGGAATCCTTCAGCACGTTTCAGATCGCTCTGGAATCAAATATTGAAAAACGTCTCACTTGATATCATTCGGCTTTTTATTAGGCTGATCTAAACAGTAATCCATTTCTCTGTTATCCATCACCTCATCAAGTTGGATCTCAATTGCAAATCAGCGATAGACTCCACGACATTTGACATAACAGTCAAATTTAACAAAAATCAATAATAGAAGGCAAAACATTATCAAAAACCTAAAAAAAGCGCCCTGTAAGACGATTCAAACGCAATAACTCCAAAAACTTACATATGATTCAGAACAACACAAATGTAGTCAATTTATCGAGCTTGCAACTTACAAATGCAGAACAGTCTCTGTTATCAAAAGGTCTAAGCCCTTGCCCAAGACCTGTACGTTACATATACTATTATATTTACGCGTTCATTTTGTTTTCTTTACTAGTATTACTTACTCATGAGTTTTGATTCACCTTTGAAAAAGTTGGCTAGACATAGTTTTCTGCGGCCGTGACGCATTATAATATCGTCAACATTGCTTATTCATGTTCAAGAAATCCGTTTTCAAAACAAGGCCATTCTCATTAAGTTTCTGGTAGGTCAGTGGATGGAATTGAATTAAATATTCTGGCATGGCGTATCAACACATTTAAGGTCATTTAGAGCAGCCCAGAGAGAAGGGAAGGATACATAGGACATTGCAAACCTCGTACTAAATAATTCACTCCTATGATTATTTATCGTGCTTGACACTTTGACAATAAAATATGGTCAGATTTTCTCATTAATCAAGGTAATGTGCATTTAACATGCCTACCAGAGTGACAATTTCAAGTTCTAAAATAATTGATCATATCTATACTACATATACTGAAGATGTTATCGAAATAAATGTGCCATGCATATGCATGAGTGATCATTATCACTAGCGGATACATGGGGCGTGCGCCCCCTAAAACTTCCGGATCTTACATGTATGTCCATGTTACTGTAGATAAAATATCAAACAAATTCGATGCACGCCCTCAGTATAAAATTTTGTCTAGCTCGCTTCGCTCGCTCGACGCATAAAGGCTAATGGGTGGTTTAATTAACATATTGTTAAATCCTTGTATTTGAAAACGGACTTTTTTACCCTTTCAATGCACTACCGCAACCGTTGTATGAGGCTAGAAACGGACGCAAAAATTGACCAAAATCTTACGCCCCCCATCAAACAATTTCGATGCACGCCCTCAGTATAAAAATTGTCTAGCTCGCTTCGCTCGCTCGACGCATAATGGCTAATGAGTGGTTTAATTAACACATTGTTAAATCCTTTTTTTGAAAACGGACTTTTTTACCCTATCAATGCACTACCGCAACCGTTGTATGAGGCTAGAAACGGACCCAAAAATTGACCAAAATCTTACGCCCCCCATCAAACAATTTCGATGCACGCCCACAGTATAACAAATTGTCTCGCTCGCTTCGCTCGTTCGACGCATAATGGCTAATGAGTGGTTTAATTAACACATTGTTAAGTCCTTTTATTTGAAAACGGAATTTTTTACCCTATCAATGTACTACCGCAACCGTTTTATGAGGCTAGGAACGGACCCGAAAATTTACCAAAATCTTACGCCCCCCATCAAACAATTTCGATGCACGCCCTCAGTATAAAAATGTTCTCGCTCGCTTCGCTCGCTCGACGTATAATGGCTAATGAGTGGTTTAATTAATACATAGTTAAATACTTTTATTTGAAAACGGACTTTTTACCCTATCAATGCACTACCGCAACCGTTTTATGAGGCTAGAAACGGAAAATTGACCATAATCTTACGCCCCCCATCAAACAATTTCGATGCACGCCCTCAGTATAAAAATATTCTCGCTCTCTCAACGCATAATGGCCAATGAGTGGTTTAATTAACACATTGTTAAATACTTTTATTTGAAAACGGACTTTTTTACCCTATCAATGCACTACCGCAACCGTTTTATGAGGCTAGAAACGGACCCGAAAATTTACCAAAATCTTACGCCCCACATCAAACAATGTCGATGCACGCCCTCAGTATAAAAATTTTTCGCGATCGTTTCGCTCGCTCGACGCATAATGGCTAATGAGTGGTTTAATTAAGACATTGTTAAGTCCTTTTTTACCCAATCAATGCACTACCGCAACCGTTGTATGAGGCTAGAAACGGACCCGAATATTGACCAAAATCTTACGACCCCACTAAGCTGAAATCCTGGATCCGCCCCTGATTATCCTGTGAATGAAAATGAAGAATCACTAAACGGTCATGCAACTATTAATTACAGATAATTTGGCAAATTTGATGAACAAGAATTTAAAAATGAGTTGTATAATTGAGGAATAAATACTGCTGAAACACTCACTGATCCAAATACTTCATTTGAATATTTATACCCAGTGTTAAATAATGCTCTTTCTAAACATGCTCCTTTAAAACAGAGACAAATTAAACGCCCAAAACAGCCTGAATGGTACTCTGATAAAATTAAAGAAGCAAGAAAACTACGTGATAATAAAGCTAACAAATGGCCAGAATATAAAAAAAAATGGAGGAATAAAACTAACCATCTCAGTTCTGTAGGAAAGAAAAGATATTTTGCAAATACAATTAAAGATAAAGACTCTAAATTTATTTGTTCGCATCTTAAAGACACGACACCGTGATGAAACGACCACGGACAATTTACGGCTAGAGACGAAAACACACATCCTCTACTGTGGAAAATATTTGTTGAGGCCCTGACATAACGTTATGTAAAACTACAATGTGCAATGTTTCTTAGAATTGAAAAAGTGTTCATTTATGTTTCGATATATAATGTATGTTATCCTTAAACTTAACCAAAATCAATACTATTTTTTCTAAAAGTCTTGAAAATAAATCATGCTGGTATCAATTTAGAAATAATTAAGAAATCAGGTTTAAAATTGCTCTACGGGGCCTCATAATATAACTGTACATACCAATCTTCAAATTTGCATGTAAATCATCGCACTTGCCAAAATGCATGAGAAAAGCAAGTATGCTCCTAGTTTATCTATAGGCGGATGTTTTGCCTTTAAATCAATATCTACACAGACCAATCAAACTGTCATTAAATTACCACAAATTTTAAATATTTATAATGTTTCAATTGAAGGAGAGAAAAGTATAGCTGACGGTCTAAATGACCACTTTGTTAATATTTCTAATACAATAAACAAAACTCCACCATATGCAAGTAACTACTCTGAATTAAAAAAAAGTCTTAATAATAAATTTAAACAGGCAATAATGAAAATAAATAACATCTCGAAGTAGGGCGAATAATTGATAAATTAGATATAAATAAAGCAACAGGTATAGATGGTATTGGACCTCGTATTATAAAAGCAGCATCGGATTGCATCATTAATGCTATCACCTCAATAATTAATAAATGCATAGATCAAGGCATATTTCCTGATCAGCCAAAAAGGCATGCGTGCTACCTATACCAAAGAATGGAAGAAAGAATGACCTAGACCTATCGCATTATTACCAACAATTTACAACATCTTTGAGAAACATGTTGCTGTGCTACTGCACTCTTTCTTTCAACAATTTTATATTTTGCACTCGGCTCAATCTGGATTTTGTAAAAATCTTTTTTTCCAAACAGCTCTTATTCACATTGTTGATAGTAGACTGAAACAAACTGATTCTGGAAACTTTGTTGGCAGTGTTTTTCTTGAAATGATAAAGGTTTTTGATATAGTTGATCATGAGATACTATTATACAAACTGCATTTGTATCATTTTTCGACTTTTGCAATACGTTGGTTTCCATCGTATCTGTATAACAGGACACATGTAGTTAGAGTCGTCTTTGTATTGATTAAGATACGGACCTTTAACAAATGTACAGCGCAGTCTGATACTAGACTACGCTTGAAATAGTCTTTACAGATGGGTGCGTCTTTACAGATGAGTGAGTATTTACAGATGAGTGAACCTACCCGGCGGTGGGGTGATTAAATACATTAAACAAGAGGCCCAAGAGGGCCTGTGGACGCTCTACTGGCTAAAACAGCTCTTATAGATTTAGATAGATATAGCTAGATATCTTCTCCTATAGATTTAACAAAGGAAAATACAATAAAGCACTTTTCAACAAATCAAGGGCCATAACTCTGTTATTACTAACAAGATCTAGCTGGTTTTCGAAATTGTCCAAGATTTCATTGATATACCGCGCTTTGCACAACTAGACATCATACTGAGGCTTCCTGCCAAATTTCGTAGAAATCCAACAAGCAGTTTAAGAGGAGTAGCGTCGACAAGAAATTTAAAATAAAAATGTGAAAGGGCCATAACTCCGTCAAAAATCAGTGAACTGGAACAAAAGCGTGATATGCACAACTAGACATCTTACTGATGCTTCCTGCCAATTTTCGTCGAAATTCAACAAGGCATTTAGGAAAAGTTAAGCGCCGACAAATTTTTTTAAAGTAAGTGTCAAGTAATTAAAAAGATAATGAAAAGAAATTAAAAACAAAAAATTCAAATTAATCACAAAAATAAAAATAAAAATAAATGAAACAAATAAAAAAATAAATAAATAAATAAATAAAAAAAATAATTAAATCAAATAAAATAAAAATAAAAATAAAAATAAAAAAATAAAATTGGGGCAGGGTCAAATGTGACCCGAGGGTCACCATTTGAACAAAATTGGTAAAGGACCATAAGCTTATAGCAACACCAAAATATTAATCCTCTGGCTCTTGCAGTTTCAGAGAAGAAGATTTTTTAAGTTTTTCCCTATACATGTCTATGTAAAACATGTGACCCTTGGGGCGGGGCCAATGTGACCCCAGGGTCACCATTTGAACAAACTTGGTAAAGGACCATAAGCTTATAATAAATGTAAAATATCAAACCTCTGGCTCTTGTAGTTTCCGAGAAGATTTTTAAAAAATAATCCTATATAAGTCTATGTAAATCTGTGACCCTCGGGCGGGGACAAATTTGACCCCAGGGTCACCATTTGAACAAACTTAGTAGAGGACTATAAGCTGATGCTACATGTAATACATGAGAGCTCTGTACCATGTGGTTCCAGAGAAGAAGATTTTTTTCAGTTTTTCCATATACAAGCCTATGTAAAACTGTGACCCCCGGGGTGGGGTCAAATGTGACCCCTGGGTCACCATTTGAACAAACTTAATAGAGGACCATAAGGTGATGCTACATGTAATACATGAGAGCTCTGTCCCTTGTGGTTTCAGAGAAGAAGATTTTTTAAAGTTTTTTCCTATATGTCTATATGAAAACATGCCAAACCTCAATATACAAACTTTGGACCCCCGGGGCACGGCAATTTTAGACACCGGGGACTTTATTTGAACAAACTTGATAGTCTAGGCGTTGGCGATCATTTTAAAAGAAAAACTGTTGAAATCTGTCCAGCGGTTCTGGAGAAGAAGATTTTTTAAGGTTTCGATTATATATGGTAATGGCAGCCATCTTGGATGTAGCGCTGACCTAATTTTAACAAATCCAAAAAGCATTCAGCTAAGGAACATCCATGTGAAGTTTGGTCAAAATTAGCCAAGCGGCTTTTGAGGAGAAGTCGTTTGAAGAAAAGTTAACGTACGACAGACGACAGACGGCGGAAGACGGACAACACACCATCCCATAAGCTCTGCTGGCCCTTGGCCAGTAGAGCTAAAAACTACCACTTTGTGAAATTAGACAAAATGACATGAACTATAGAGGGCATTTCAATAATTGTGGAATACCCATGTGTGTGCCCGCCGGTGGTGCACTATAAATAACATGGTTAAAAAATCTACAAAAACAACATGTATGCTATTAGGTTCAAAATATAAACTAAACCATTCTCGAATACTCACTCTTTCAAAAGATAATTTTAAATTACCTAATGCAATCCGTGTCTTCTCAAAAATGTCTCGGAATTACATTAAATCAACATCTAAAGTGTGATGTTCAGCAGTCTGTTATCACATATCGAGTAAATTCACTATTTTAAAACGTATATCTAAATATTTGACACTTGATATAAAAAATCTATTCTATAATGCATTCTATTTAGGTCCAATATTTGATTATGAATCTATCCTCTGGAGTAATTGTACTAAATCAAATTTTACAAAGGTTGTTACTTTACAAAATGCATTGCGCGCTGGATACTGATCAAACCTTTGCATACACCTTCTACAAATATTTTCAATGAGTTAATTTGGATGTCATTTGAAACAAGATGTAAATTTGCAAGTACTTGTTTTAGTTTATAAAGCAATTCATAATTTTACACCAATATACATAAGTTAATTAATAACATTTTCTGAAAATAACTGGTAAAATTAAAGATCATGCATTAAACATGACATTAAACATCCTGGACCTAAATCCGAATATTTAAAACAATAGTTTTCCTATGTTGACATGCTAACTTGAAATTCAATCTCAGTAAATATCCGGACTTCTGTTTCTATTTGTGCTTTCAAATACAATAATAATCTATTTCTTTTTCAAGATAACTGGTGTTTTGCTCAAAACAAGTTGTGTTTATAGTGAATACTTATTTTGTAGGCCAGCTTGTAACATATTATTAATGTTATGTGCATGCAATCACTTGTTGTAGCATGGTCGGTGACATTTCATTTGATGAATGCAGAGCATTGAATCGTTTAATTTAGGGTAACTAAAGTACGATATAGCCACGCCCCTTTAGTTACCCTAAATTAAACGATTTAATGCTCTGCATTCATCAAAGGAAATGTCAACAACCATGTTATTACTACCAGATATTGGAATTTAGAGTCACAGTGTTACTAAACCATGCTACATAAACGATAGAGTCTGTCTCAGCTCGTTGAGACCAGACTCTATCTATTACATATTGTTTATTAGTTGATGTTGTTATTAAAAGGCCTCATGGAATATAAGTGTTGTGCAACTGTTTATATCATCTTAATGAGTTGTACCTTCATGAAATAAAGAATTAATATTATTGTTATTATTATACACGCTGAAACACGAGGAATCGGGAAAGTATATTGTCCAAAAACACACCGACGAAACTCTGTTGAGCTGGCGAGGCTTGAACGCGTTTCCTCTGGTAAACTGGGTCAAGTTAAGCCTCTTCACACTTCAAGGGATGGAAACGAACTGCAGGACAAATACTTGTGGAGAAGGCTATTCGTATTCAAATTAAGACAAAGGATACAATTAACAAGTTTGCTACTTCATGAAACGCATGCACCTAAATCCCATAAAGCTTTCGTTGAAAACAATAGGGAAGATATAATGCATTTCTTCTGTGTTTCGCCTTTGGTCGGGATATTGACAGTCCATTACATATCAACTACTTCATCAATATTAGAAATTGTGTAGGTGCAATTGGAACCTGTGTGTGAAATGTTCTTCTTGAAAAGCATGCGTTTACAGGATTTAATAGTACCATCGCATATACTGGGAGCGAGAATTAAAGCTAAGGCGTTGACTGTAATCAATGCGGAATCAATGCGGAACAAGTATATCAAGTATTAAGGGTTAGGGAAATGCTGGATATTGGCAACAGAAACTGTAGAAACGCTACAAGAGTTCATTTATCGAACTATGGTACAAATATCTGTCCGACATCTGAAGTGAATGAATTTAAGTACCAATTATTGTTTGAAGAGATAGTAGAAATGGATTCATCACATATACCAACATGTCAGGATTGTTTAACAAAGCATTTTCTGTCTACGAATAACATGCATTAGGCAGATGGCAGTATCTCCCAGACAGGGCCCACATGTCCTCGTTTATGCTGACAGATAGGCTACTACACCATGATGTTCTAAGACTAAATTAGCAGGAATTGGAATCAGACCCTCTATTAATAAGTGCAATACTAAGAGGTGCAGTTGTTGCAATTATTTATCTTGCAAGTCCACCATTAAATCAGCTGTTAATGGTTGATTGTTTAATGTATGTCTAGCTTCAAATGTTGCTTGACGTACATCTCACGTCATTTATGTTCTGACTTGAAATGCACCACGTTGCGGTATACAATATGTTGGACAAAAGTTCGATCCTTAAAAGTTCGTTTTCGTGAACGTAAATATAATCCTAAAAAGTTAAAAAAATTACTTGTACCAACACTTTCGTCAGTCAGGTCTTAATTTTAATAACGTAACTGTTCAACCGGTTGAATATATATTTTTTGATTATGCTGCTACTAAAAGCTTTAAAATAGAAGTTAGATATATTGCAGAACTTAAGTGGATGAACATCTTACAGACACCTTATCCACTGGGCCTTAATGACAATATTTATCAAGAAGGAAATATTTCTAAAGATCCTATATTTTCTATTCGAAAGCGTAAATCTAGGTCTCATGATCTTAGGCGTAATGGTAACATCAAACGTAAATCGCGTGCAATTATTTCTGTCGCTGATTTACATACTATTTTAAAACAGTCTGGAAATGCTTTCACGGCTTACCTCTTTGTCCATTTCTTCACTAAAGTTGATCGACGAGAAAGCAGATCCCTTGTATAACACTGCTTCCGTAGTTCAAAGCTACACACAGCATGTTCTCCGACCCCATATTTACAAGGAGTAGGAGTCTGATCACATCAGGCATTTTCTAAAACTACTATATATTAATAAAGGTATTGATTTCATTGACATGCCTAGTATCTTTCGAGATACTCATGTAGTTGATTCTATCCCAAAATATTAAAAAAATTCCGAAAGTTCTGTAATTTGTTATAAGTATAAAAAGCCTATTAGAAATATTATTTTCAACTACAACAAAATAGTTTCTGACCTTGATATAGTACATAATACTCCTAAGGAATGTGAATGCAACACATCAACATTTTGCTATGCTCCAGCAGGTCATGTCATCACTGGTAATTTTGATATTGTTGATAAACGTATTCGGCATTTGTTTTCGAAAGGTCCTAAATATAGATTACCTTCAACTATTGATTTTAATGTCTGTCGTGCCCAGATCGCCCACTCCATTGAATATTTTAGTATAAAATGGTGTCGTAGAGAACATGCGGACCCAAACTCGCTTTCTACTTGGAAAAAGTCAATTCTTAATATTATAGATACACGTATTAACTTTTATAATGCTAACCCATCTTTACTTCCTCCGAGACCTAGGTTTTCCTTTTGTAATTTAAAATCGGGAATTCAGGAATTTCATAATAAATTTGTTTTAGTTCCTGCAGATAAAGCAGCTAATAATGTAATTATTGTGTGACGCCTACATTACGTCAATGTTTTATCTCTGGAACTCGGCAGCACCAATTCGTATACTCCAGTTAATTCTACTGAGGATGATGTTGTTTCCGCACATATCTCTCGGTGTACTACTTTCAAGGCTGGTGTAAACGATAAGCAAAATAAACTGCCTACTATGTACTGGATTCCTAAATTACATAAAAATCAATAAAGGTCAAGTTTCATCAATAAGCACTTATGACTTCTCTACACTATATACAACCTTACCACATCACCTTATTAAAGACAAGCTAATTTCTCTTATTCAAAAAACATTCGCTAGAGAAAATACTACATTTTGGCATGTAATAATATAAAAGCGTTTTTTACTAACGGTAGTTTAGACAATTATACAATGTGGACTTGCTATGAAGTTTGTGAAGCACTCATATTCCTATTAGATAATATTTTCGTCAGGTATGGAACCACCGTTTATAGACAAATTGTTGGTATCCCTATGGGTACGAACTGTGCACCACTTGTCGCATATTTGTTCTTATTTTGCTACGAAAGGGATTCATGTTGAGTCTTTCATCAGATACCCAGGCATATGTTATTGCAGCCTTTAATGACACCTCTCGGTATCTAGATGACATACTGAACATTGACAACCCTTTCTTTCCAACTATGGTTAATTATATTTATCCTAAAGAACTTCAGCTTAACAAAGCTAATATATCCGATAATAACGCTTCTTTTCTTGATTTAGATCTCTCGATTGAAAATGGTAAAATAATTAGCAAAATCTATGACAAAAGAGATATTTTAATTTTGACATTGTTAATTATCCCCACTTGGATGGGGATGTTCCCCGAGCAACTTCTTATGGGGTGTATGTGTCTCAACTTATTCGTTTTTCTAGAGCTTGTACTCGAGTTGAGGACTTTAATATTCGGAATCTTTGTATAACTAAAAAGTTACTCAATCAGGGTTACCCTTACCATAAACTTCGTAAAACCTTTGCAAAATGTTATTATCGTAACCCTGATCTTCTTTCCAAATATAAAATATAATTTAAGGACTCTTCTGCGACAAGGACTATCACAACCTGACTTCTATGGTGATGCGATTTATAAACTTCGTAAGATTCTTGATCATGATCACTTTCATACTATCTTAAACAGTTTATCAAAAGAGGTTATGACCCTATCATTTTGCAACGTACTGCATGCTTGGTAGTGGACCCTTTTACAGTTCGCCACTATGCTTTCCTCTTTAATTGTACGATGTCCGGACAGGCTGTGGACCCTATGATGACGCCTACCTAAATCCCATAGGGACGTTGGCGTTTGATGTTTGTCCATGATCTTTCTTGTCGTGCCCTTAATGGTTTATTCTCTTACTGCTCTGGCTTCTGCCAAGTCAATGAGTACCTTCATTGTGGCTTTCTAGGCTCTTGTTTTTTGTATTATAATTACACGAGCATATTTGTGTTTTACTTATATTGTCTACTGATGCTGCCTTGTTGGTTAGAGATTAGATCATGGCGGGGATTTCTTTATTTACACTGTCCTGTTTTAATGGGATGACAGTAGGGTAAGTGTGAGGTTTGGTGCACCCTAGAACCGGTTTAAACCCCCAGTGGCATACTTTGCCACTGACCGTTCCAAGGCGGTAGCCCTGTTGTCAACCCTTTTGTGTTTGTGATGTCGTTTGCATTTATTATTGCTTTTGCCTTCTTGTTTGTCTGTTTGTGTGTTTGTTTCTGTGTTTTGTGGTTGTCCTCCTTAAATGCTACTTTCCCTGTCCGAGGAGTGTTGTGATATTGGGTACCCGGTGGCCCGGTTAGCTAAGACGGTAGAGTACTGGCCTAAAGCATGAATATACAAGGTAGATCTATGCCTGAAGCAAGGAGTCCCGGGCTGGAGTCCGGTAACGACCGCACTTTTTCCCTTGTTTACTTCAGAAGCAAAGCCAGAGGGATCTGTTTTGGTGTAGCCAAAAGAAAGTATGCAGTTTCTCGAGTCGTTTGATCTTATAACAGTATAAAGTGCCTTGATACAGTCTAAGAATTAAGGAAATACACGTTACTTGTTAGTTATATATAGTCTTACTCTTTTTGTTCTTCTATATTCTGCAGCAAATTCTGTATCACGGCACATACTTCAACACAGAGAGGAAACACTGCCCTTACCAAATGAGAAGGTTTGCTGCAAGGTTGCAGCAAACTTTTGTTCGCCAGAACAATTATTAATTGTTTGCCAATGTTCGCCACTAGCGGTGATGTTACCGCAAACACCATGGTGATCTTTGACGAATTTGCCGCAAACTCGCAAAAAAGTTATACATTCGCCAGAAACATTTATTTATTTGAAACGTTGGCCATAACATCACCACAAACTTACTTGCAGTTTTTTTGTTCGCCACAACATTGCGACAAACTTTACCATTTCGATTTACTTTGTTATTGCACGCCGTAACATCGCCACAAACTTTTCAATTCAGATTTGCCGTTTCTTTATTCGCCACAAGATCACAACAAACTTTTCCATTCTGATCTGCTTTATCTCCGTTCGCAAAAACTTCATCACAAAACTTAAACTTTATACATATTTTTGTTATTTCTTCTATGTTACTTACATGTATAACTCCAGTAAAATGTACTCAAGTAAAATGTGCATTTTATGTCAAAGGACCACTTGAACAAGTTATTTTGCTAAGTATAAAACTTTTAGTGGAACCTTATTTTTTCAGTCGGCAGCGCGGCGGATTTGTAACCGGAGGCCCCGGGTTCAATCCTCCGTGGTGCCACTGAGTTTCGTCGCTGTGTTCTTGGGCGAAACACTTTCCCTTAGCCTCGTCCGTTGGATGGGGACGTAAACCGAGTGGACCCGTGTATTGGTCTATCCTCCGAGCACGTTGAAGAACCATAGGAATCTATTCGATATAAGAGTAGGGCACGGTTCCCTATGTATCCTTCCCCTCTCTCTGGGGCGGCTCTAAATAACCTATACTGTGTTGATGAGCCGTTAAACAACATTCAATTCAATCCAATTATTTTTTCAGAAAAAGACAAAATGTATTATTGTGTTGCAAGAACATTTTTAAGGGGGAATTGACCTATTCGAATATTAAAGGGTACGCATAAGAACTATATATATTTGTAAATTTGAAGATATTTGCGACTTAACCTGAAGTTTGTTTTGTCCTCGTGAGAACAAGATTTTAATAATAACGTCTCAAATATGGCTATGTTTGACTTTTTTCATAAAAGTCGCGTTTTTAGCATCACAGCGTGTTAGCTATTTGTTTCAGTATACTTCCTTTATTGACCCCAAACCCCTTCGAAAAAAAACCGTCTCTGTTGACGTCGTGTCATTAACATAACGTCGACGGTATTTATATTAAAGGTATATTGTACATGTTGTAGATATATCAATAATTATTTTTAAATAATCAGCTGTCCATAGTATAATAGTGATAGTAACCTGCTAGACGGAATGTACATGCTATTCAACATAAATTGTTGGTGGGTTGGTAGGGTGTTCCTACATTTAGCTTCGCATGAAGTGAATCCCTGCACATTATAGTATATATCGTAATAAGCTTCTCGAAACGAAGCCCCACGTATCTTCAAACAATTTCAAGTTTTACAACATTATGATAAACAGTTTGGTAACATAGCGAAATGGTGTTGCAAAACCCAAAATAATGTCGAGATCAGCGAGGTACCAAGCTAAGTGTCCCTCGTGAAGACATATTTTCGCATATTTATATGTTAAAGAAACTAACCGCCAAATAATGGCAAAATTACCCTACACAACCGTTTATCAAAACTCTATCCAAGTATTCAGGTCATATAATAATGTATATGTACCAATTAAAAGTATAGATTTATTCACGGGTTCTTAAATAATTATGTTATTGAATATGCGTAAATGAAGTATGACTTGGTAACTAGTAATTCGGCGGTCCAATTTTGTTGTTTGGTATGGCTGGTTAAAACCATTTATTGTGTCTATAGAGTTGAGATTCAAAAATATGTAAGTTGTGTATATATATATATATGACGGTGATGTACATGGAGAATGTTCGCAAATGAGATTGGGTTTAATTGCTTAAAACATGCTACCAATGTATACATGATTAAACAACGAATAAGCAGCTGAACATTTACAAAAAACTGATATTAACATATGGACACATGCATGATAAAAACAATCGTTTGATGCTCTATCCATTAACTTTCAGATATCATCTTGACGTAAGATGTGGTGTTTTGTTTCAGTAATACAGACATTATCAGAAAAAACATGTGTGCTCGTAAGATAGAATGATGACTGCAATAACCTTAAACATTCAGAAGATATTTGGGGATAATAACTGCAAACATCTGATTGCAAGTATGATGTAATTAAATCGTAACTTAATAACATAGAGTTGCATGACAGATATCATCTGACACAATGATAGGACGCCTTATGAAATGTTAAACCATCTGAAATATTAGGGAATGTCCCCTACATTTATCTGCCCACCTGCATGTTACTGTATTACGCTACATGTTCAACAATAAACACACAACTAAGATATACATTCCCTTCAATATAGCAATGAGACGGAAGAACACGATACAATAATTTGAGGATTTGGGAAAAGTGTGTGTGTTAGTAAATGAGCCTGTGACAGGATGACCTTAGTGGTTGGGCTAACTCAGGAAAGAATGACGGTGAATGCATTTACATAAGTTTAATGCAACTTTTAAAATATGTTTAATATATATACAATTATCTAAAAAAAACACAAGCGGATACACAAATGAACTATGAAAAGAATGTTCTCATAAACGTTTAAGACGTCCTTAGTATTGTTATAAATACTGAATGTGTAAGACACTAAAGTGTTGTTAAAGCTATAACAATGTTGATCTAGCGCGATAACTGTGATGCGCGAGAGCTCATGAAGATGATGATGCGCGAATTCAATGGATGATTGTCATCAAATGCCTTCTGTAAGGGTTGATGACGCGATGCAATAATAGTTAACCTCCACTGAGATTGTGAGTGATATTCCTCCAGTGAGGACTGGTAACGGGCCCACCTTGTGTCCCGGGGGTTGTCGTTAGTAAAACCTGGCCATGCTGCGCAGGTACGGGGACCGTCTCCACCGCTCGTAAACGTTCATCATGGAAGCTTAGCTCCACTCCTGGATATCCAAACCTAGATGGCTTACTCCAACCCTGGATGGCTTATATCCTGGATGGCTTATTTCCAACCCTGGATGGCTTAGGCTGTAATTATACATACGTTTTAGATGTGGGTTGACAAACATAACAATCTTGCATAATTATCATTACCCAAACAAATCATTATTCAATCAATATATGTAAGCTGTACTAATGATGAGTAGCAATGTATACATATCTACAACGCCATGTATATGCTATGTATGTCGCTGTTAATCAATGCCCCTAATACATGTAATATAAACATGATCAAATTACTTATATATTACACTCACTGAGTTATGCGTGCACGCATGTCAACTAATGACCACATTATACAACGCTATGCATACGCGTCGAACATTTATTCTTGTCACTCATCTCATTGTTAACTAATGTTTACACTCGTGTATTACAATCACTGAGTTATACGCCAACGTTAACTAATGCACCTATTATCCAATGTTATCAAATTAATATTGTTTTACAATTAATGATCAATTACAATAATTACATCTAATAAAGTAACTTCAAAATCATATGCTAGTCTAAAGTTATGTTTGAGAAACATCAATGCTAACCAGATGTCGTAACCGCCAAACAAGATGGCGCCGCCCACTGAATACAAATGTACGATAAAAGTTTAATAAAACTACTAACCACATGTTGCCTGTGAAATTTGCCGTCCAATCTCTGTTCCAAAAAAGTACTATCGATCATCCCGGCAAGAGCTAGAAGACAATGGGTTTTATAGCAAACATTACGCCCAAATCATTATTTCCCCCGTTCACTCCGTGACAGACGTGGCTAAATCTGCAGTATTGAATCTACACGAGAGGCCCCTTATACAATTTTGCCGTTTAAGGAAAATATACCTATACGTTTACATGCATTATCACAAAACTAAACTTATGACACGGCCTTTCTGGTGGCCACTTAAAATGTGCACGCTTTTACATGTTACATGAATAGATCATGAATATTGTGAAATTGTTTCAACTCGAACAATAGATTTGGGTGTAACCGATAACTTACAAGAGCTATGTACGACCAGTACGCTCTACCCGTGACATTTTGTGACAGAGCCGACAGATGATTCTTGACCGAAGTATTTTGCATATGCCAGTTTGGTATTTAAATATTTGCATGCACTTACATAAACATATTGTTTAAAAACATTTTCAAGTATAAGAAAGTATGGAAAGTCGTTTGGTTTTTAGCGGGGGTCCCAAACGGCTTTCCATAAAGAAAGACAATTTAACAACACAGCTTAAAATCAAAATAATCTTTGACAAAACATGTGTTTTCCACTTTACCATGAGTTATTACCGAAATCACTCTTGAGATTGCACAACGTGTACGTTTGGAACAAGTTGTATTCCCCTGCGAGCATACTGGTAATTGTTTAGCAAACGACTATGACCAATGACAGATAGACTCGATTCGAAAATCATGCTGTATTACTGCGATACGACAACTTTTGGATTTTTTCTTCAGATGGCGGGAGGTATACAACACTGGTTATACCTAGTAAGCAATACGGTGATCTGCCTCTACCACAAAAACATCGACCGTCATATATGGCCTAACATGTGCTAAAATTGACGTAAAACACCATTCAATCAAAACAAAACCAATTAAAATCAAAATATCCGGATAAACTGACGGACGGACAGACAGAGACACGGACCTCTCACTGCCCTATTTCATTGTGCGAAGTTTCATTGCAGTTCCATTAGTAGTTTTTTACTTATTCTTCGCACAAGAATTATAATTTTACAAAGGGCAATGACTATAGTGAATGACGATAGAGTTGTAGTACTTATACTCGGCACTTCCCCTTATTACCCTCCATCATTGTATGAAGTATAATTGCAGTCCCTTAAGTAGTTTTTGAGTTATGTCCGGACAAGATCGACAAAGCGGCAACTATAATCATAAACATGGGAAGCCGAGTTGGCTCAGGTTCTTGACATGACCAAGACACTGTAAAGCTTAACCGTGTAGATCAAATTCCTATATAAAACTAGTGATAAACAATGTCTGCATTCCCCACCCCCCACCCCCCCCCCCCCCCCCCAACCCAAACACCCCCCCCCCCCCAAAAAAAAAACAACACATTAAAACAACCATACCATTAAACAATTATACCATTAACCAACCATACCATTAAAGATTCAAACCATTAAACAATCATACCATTAAAGAATCATACCATTAACTAACACTGTAAGCAAACATACCATTTGACAAGCATACCATTAAACAGTCACATCTTTAAAGAATCATACCATTAACAAATTTTACCATAAACAATCATATCATTAAATAACCATACCATTAAACGACCATACCATTAAACAATCATAACATTAAACAATCATACCATTAAACAATCACATCAACAAAAAGTTATACCATTAAACAGTCATATAACAATCATACCATTAAACAATCATACCATTAAAACAAAAATATATGTATATATATAAATAAAAAAACAACAACATAGTTTACTGTCAATTTAAAAAGGTTTAAATACTATTAAACAATCATATCATTAAACAATCATACCATTCAACAATCATACCATTCAACAACCATACAATTCAACAATCATACCATTAAACCACCATTCCATTAAACAACCTTACCATTAAACAATCATACTCTTAAAGACTCATACAATTAAACACCAATTAAAACAATTATACCAATAAATAACCACACCCATAAACAATCATACTATTAAACAATCACACCATTAAACAACCATACCATTAAACAATCATACCATTAAACAATCACACTATTAAACAATCATACTATTAAACAATCATACCATTAAACAATCATACTATTAAATATTCATACCATTAAACACTCATACAATTGAACACCAATTAAAACAATTATACCATTAAATAACCATATCAATAAACAATCATGCTATTAAACAATCATACCATTAAACAACCATACCATTAAAACAATCATACCATTAAACTATCATACTATTAAACAACCATACTATTAAACAATCATACCATTCAACAATCATAGCATTAAACAATCATACTATTAAACAATCATACTATTAAACAATCATACCATTACACAATCATACTATTAAGCAATCATACCATTAAACAATCATACCATTACACAATCATACTATTAAATAATAATACCATTAAACAATCATACCATTAAACAATCACATCAATAAAAGTCATACCATTAAACAGTCATAACAATCCTACCCTTAAACAATCATACCATTAAAAAAAAATATATATATATATATATAAATAACAAATAACAACATATTTTACTGTCAATTTAAAAAGGTTTGGAACAGGCCGATATTTTGAGCAAACAAACCTAATTTTAATAATGACCTAAAATGCAATTTCATTACTTCTCTGATAATGACATACAAATTACATAGAAAAACAAATAAGTATTAACCTAGAACAATGTGTCCATGCGACACCGATGCCCCGCTATAGTCAAACAAATACTGTAAATTAAAAAATGATATATAGGGTCCTATAGAAACCACAGCGTCCGAACGCAATGGCATCGTAGGTCCGCACTGTACTGCAAACAAGGACTAGAAACTACAATGAAAGGGACAAAAAAAAACAGAAAGGGTGGTGAAGACAGGGTTACCGACTTGGAACGGTAAGTAGGCAATAAGGCCTACTGGTTAGCTTGAATCGATTTTATATGCGCACAATCCTCGCTATTATCCTGTCTTCAGCGCCCAAATAGACAAGACGGTGTAAACAAAACTACATACCACAATGAAAAAGACAAAAAAAACAACAGAAAGGGTGGTGAAGACAGGGTTACCGACTTGGAACGGTCAGTAGGCAACAAGGCCCACTGGTTAGCTTGAATCGATTTTATATGCGCACAATCCTCGCTATTATCCTGTCTTCAGCGCCCAAATAGACAAGACAGTGTAAACAAAACTACATCCCACCAAAAGGAATTCTCTAACAATAAAGTCCACATCCAGAGAAACTAACTAAAGATACACATACAAAATAATAAACATCTCAGGATGTATCCAGAATCGTACTGAACAACCATAGCAGTTGCAGCTAAAGAGAAAACCAATCTAGGGTACGACCAGAAAACCCGAGAGACGAAAGCTCATGCACCCACCTCCCTTAGTTGGGTTTCAGTAGGTACAATCATAGAGTCCCAAGAGGTAGTCCAGTCATCGCACCAGTGAAAAGTGAAGCGTAATGACCGACTGTAGAGGGGTCAATCCCTAAACACGCAGTGCGCTGTAAAACCAAAGGGTTATATCCTTTCTGACGAACTTCCTGATTAAATTTGTAAAGCGGTCAGAAAACCCGTCAGACCCCTTTAACTTACGAAGTTTATAGACCACAATGGACTTTTACGGGTGGTCGAAAGACGGAGGGACTGACAGACGGACGAACAAGGATAACACTAAATGCCCGCTCCACTTTCGTGGCTGTCCAGCAGCTGTGCTTCTATTTCTTGTTCACTGAACAAATAGTCCGTTCAAACAGCGTCCTAACTGCTGTTTAGGCGTGCGCAGATGCGATCTAATAAAAATTAAAATATCCAAAATTAATCGACTTAACTAAGAAATTAAAAAATAATAAAGTTAATTATATGTAAACTAAAAAGCACATGAACTTTATTTTAAATACATATTCACATTATTTATTTTTGGAATGCGGTTATGATATCGTAATTTTGTCAAAGAGATGCAATTTGCGATCAGATGAAGAATATAAAAAGATCGGACAGGGAAAGTAGCATTCAAGGAGGACAGTCAACCACAAACATGCAAACAGACAAACAAGAAGGCAAAAGTAATAATAAAAGTAAACGACATCACAAACATAAAAGGGCTGACAATAAGGCTACCGCCTTGGAACGGTCAGTGGCAAAGTAGGCCACTGGAAGGTGTCTTCTGAAACACTTTTAGGCGAAGACGTCTTAATTAAGTCGTCATAAACCATAAGGCCGATATACGTTTCTGTAGTAAGAGTTTAACACTAAAGATATACTTACTAGTAATTACATGTACCATAGTTAATACGATACTATGCCAGCGATTCGAGCGAATCAGACATGATGCAAAAAAAAACAAATACAAATTAGATTTTTCATATTAACTCAAAAGAAGAAAAAATAATATGAATAAAGAAAAAAGAAGTTGAAAACATTATTTACTAATATTAAAATCATAAATGTATCAATGTTTGTTTCCAGTGTTTGCGTCATGGTCGTTATACATTATATGTACGATGCGACGTCGACAGAGACGTCTTTTTCGTAAGGGTGTTGTGTTCATTAAAACAATCATACTGAAACAAATATTCCGATGACCAGCAACTTTTATTTTATATTCCGATAGGAAATTAAATTCTCGACAACATATTAAAATTGTGCAGTTTTTTATCGAGCCATTTAATAGATAAATGGCTTTAATGTCGTTTTTTCTTAAAAATGTTCAAACCAAAAAAAGGGTTAAAGAAATAGGAAATTCTAGAAATAATAGTAGAAATACAGCTTAATTTAAATGATATAATTTATATATCAGATGAAAGGTCTCATCATGACAATCAGTGTGATATAAAAAAATAATTGCATGCTACTAAACTAACGTTTTGTGATGCTAAAAACGTTGACAATTGAGTACAAACGCGACTTTTATGAAAAACGTCAAACATAGCCATATTCGAGACGTTATTATTAAAATATTGTTTACATGACGACAAAACTAAATTCAGATTGAAATCGCAAATATTTTCAAATTTACAAATATATATAGATTATATGCGTACCCTTAAATTTTCCAATAGGCCAATTCCCCATTAAATACCAAACATCATGATAACTCAACATTTAAAACCAGAACAATTATTGATTGAATTGGGTTTTAAGGCGCACCAACACAATTAAAATAGTGTCTCAAGTGCAAAATGATATTAATGTTACCCTGCATTAACATGACCATGATGACAAGTCAATTTAATAGTTTAAGTCATCGTGAATTATTATATAGGAACTATCTACAAATTTAACAAATATAAAATCTACTTCGAAATTTAAGCACACATACTTTAAATAACATGTATTTAAAAGTAAAAAAATGACAAAGATAATTAATTCTTAATATCAGAATAATATGAGTGAACACTCATGTAGAAACACAATTTATGATAGATTGGGGGAAAAAAGCTGGATAATCTTGCTGACTGGGTCAGTTAATTATTATTACCAGGTAGTATGAAATTTCCTTTGATCTGATGCAGTATCATGCAGTATACTGCAGAGATTATTCTATTAGAAACACATGTGTTCAAGAAATTGTGGTATTTTTGCATAAATAACCATTTATCATGTGTTTATATAGGCAATGGTGTGCTATGTGTACTATTTTTCAATGAAATTGTAACAATTTAAAACAATGAATTTTAATGAGTTTATTTGAGTGAATATTCTGAAGAGGATGTTCCACACCTGTATATTGTAAGTATATAACTGTTTTATTTTTATTTTTATATGTCGGAAAATATAAAGTTTTGCATTTTTCATCTGGTTAGGTAACAGTCGCCTGGAACTTTCGGAATCAGCCCCAGACCATCATCAGACCCATAACCTGACCTCCATTGGTAAATGTTTATATTTATGTTTACGGGTCTGTCCTAAGGCTGATTCTAAGATATCCAGGCACCAAGTGCCTATTGGACTGCTAGTTAGGATGATGTTCGACATTTCCACGAAAAAGAAATGACTGCGGTCGACATCTCTATGAAAATGAGAGTAATGCAGGAATAACAGCGCTCGACATCTCTGTAAAAGTGCATGAGAGTAATGCGCAATGACAGCGCTTGACATCTCCTTAAAAATGGGAGTGATGCAGAAATGACAGCGCTCGACATCTCTGTGAAAATGAGAGTAATAAAGAAATGACTGCGCTCAACATCTCCATGAAAATGAGAGTAATGCAGAAATGACAGCGCTCGAGATCTCAATGAAAATGACAGCAATCGACATCTCCATGAAAATGAGAGTAATGCAGAAATGACAGCCTCGACATCTCCATGAAAATGAGAACAATGCAGAAATTACAGCGCTCGACATTTCCATAAAAATGGGAGTAATGCAGAAATGACTGCGCTCGACATCTCATGAAAATGGGAGTAATGCAGAAATGACAGCGCTCGGCATCTCCATAAAAATGAGAGTAATGTAGAAATGACAGAGCTTGACATCTCTATGAAATTACTGTAATGCAGGAATAACAGAGCTCTACATCTCTGTAAAAGTGAGAGTAATGCGCAATGACAGCGCTTGACATCTCCATAAAAATGGGAGTGATGCAGAAATGACAGCGCTCGACATCTCTGTGAAAATGAGAGTAATGCAAAAATTACAGCGCTCGACATCTCCATGAAAATGAAAGTATGGAAGTAATGCAGAAATGACAGCGGTCGACATCTCCATGAAAATGGGAGTAATGCAGGAATGACAGCGCTCGGCATTTCCATCATAATGGGAGTAATGCAGAAATGACAGCGGTCGACATCTCCATGAAAATGGGAGCAATGCAGGAATGACAGCGGTCGACATCTCCATGAAAATTGGAGTAATGCAGGAATGACTGCGCTTGACATCTCCATGAAAATGAGAGTAATGCAGAAATGACAGCGCTCGACAGCCCCATAAAAATGAGAGTAATGTAGAAATGACAGCGCTCGACAGCTCCATGAAAATGGGAGTCATGCAGGAATGACAGCGCTCGACATCTCCATGAAAATGGGAGTAATGCAGAAATGACAGCGCTCGACATCTCCATGAAAATGGTAGTAATGCAGGAATGACAGCACTCGACACCTCCATGAAAATGGGTGTAATGCAGGAATGACAGTGCTCGACATCTCTCTGAACATGGGAGTCATGCATAAATGACTGCGCTAGACATCTCCAAGATAATGAGAGTAATGCAGAAATGAAAACGGTCAACATCGCCATGAAAATGGGAGTAATGCAGAAATGACAGCGGTCGACATCTCAATGAAAATGGGAGTAATGCAGAAATGACAGCGGTCGACATCTCCATGAAAATAGGAGTAATGCAGAAATGACAGCGCATGACATCTCCATGAAAATGGAAGACATGACAGCGCTTGACATCTCCATGACAATGGAAGAAATGATAGCGCTCGACATCTCCATAAAATGGGGGTAATGTGGAAAGAGAGTAAGAGACAACACTTGACATTTCCATGTACATGAGGATTTGCTTTTTACACAAGTCAGGATAGGATTTTTTATTGTATTGCTTTGTCAACTTTGTAAGTTAGGGATAAGAAGTTTAATTTACAGTATGAATTTTGTATAATATTCATCTCAACATGCTCAACACCCCATTTAATGATAAGATCATATTTATTTTAGTCAGTTTTGTTCAACATGACTACATGTAGTGACAACATATTCCAACTTGTTTTGTATAGGGTGCCGTGTATAACAAAACTATTTAGCTCAAAAACATGTTGTTGTTTTTTCACTATTTAATATAATGGACTGCACCATATTTAAATAAATCGACATGATTTAAATAAATTGACACTATTTAAATAAATCCTCTTGATTTAAATTATATCCTTAAGATTTAAAATATATCCTCACGATTAAAATATATCCATACGATTTAAATTATTATTTATATGCTTAATATTTTAATATCTTAATATTTTAATATATTCTAATGATTTTTAAGCTAAATGTGCAACATTTACTTAAAACAATTTAATCCCGCCAGCGCATAATTAAAATAATTAAAATATTTCTATTTATGCTCATAGAGGATTTGTTTAAATGATGTTTAATTTATTTAAATTATGTCGATTTATTTAATTATAGTGATTGAATTTAATTAAATTGTTGCACATAATTATACTATAACAAAGGTCAATTTATTTAGATCACAAACGAATAATTAAATCAAAACCATTTAGTTAAATCGTATTGATAAAATCATATATTTAAATCGTGAGGATATAATAATCTAAATCGTAAGGATACACTTTAAATCGAGAGCATTTATCTCGTGTCGATTTATTTAAATCGTTCCCATTTATTTAAATTTGGTGCAGTCCATGTTGAATAGCGAAAAAAATCATTTTTGAGCTAAATATATATTTTTTTTAAAACGGCGCACCATTGTTCCATTTCATAATTTCAGTCCAATATTTATTTTGAAAAAAATGTGCCGCGATGTGTTGAACATTGCCGCAAATTTGCAGCGAACATCACCACAAGCATCGCCAGAACATTGCAGAGAAACATTTGATGCAAATGAAGTTTGCTGCAAAGTTGCCGCACACTTTTACCATGCAAATGAGGTCTGCGGCAAAGTTGCGGTGAACATCGCCAGAACATCGCCAGAACATCACCAGAACCTCATTTGCATATTTGTTCGCTGCAACTTTGCCGCAGACCTCATTTGCATGGTAAAAGTGTACCGCAACATAACTTGTCTGCCGCAGCTTTGCAGCAATGTTTGCCGCAGAGTTGCAGCAAATAGTCGCCAGAAGCCTATATTTTTGGTAAGGGTGTTGATACCCTGTATGAGTTCTGGTAAATTGCAGTGAGTCGACTGTGCAAGCAGATCGGCATCAAGTTCTGCGTCAGTTGAAATTCTCACTTCGTTACTAACCATTTGAAAACATTCACGCACAAAATCGCGATAATGCGCCATCGTTGCCAAGCTTCCAATAAGCGGTGTAGTGATATATTGTAACTTCCGGTTTTCAGTATGTAACAAGGAATGTAATTGGACGAGACTTGACCCTGTTCATTAACAATGCAGGTGCACCCATATTTATAGGTGCACCTGTAAAATTGTAGGTGCACCTATAAAAAGTGTTCACCTACATTTTTACAGGTGCACCCATAAAATATATAGTTTTTTACAGGTGTACCTACTTCAGTAGTTTTGAACCCGATCCTACACCATACTTTCGACTTCACCAGGGGACTACAATATATAAGTATTGGCAATACTGGTATGATAATTGGAAGGAATGAATGAATACACAATACTGGTAGTATATTTTAAAGGAGTGAATGAATACACAATACTGTATTATAATTTGAAGGAGTGAATGAATACTCAATACTGGTTTTATAATTTGAAGGAGTGAATGAATACACACTACTGGTATTATAATTGGAAGGACTGAATGAATACACAATACTGGCATTTTAATTGGAAGGAGTGAATGAATACACACATGAATACTTAATTCACTGGCTGAATATAATTTAATTATTATATGCGGGAGTTAATTTGAGCTTTTGTTTATTTACAAATATAAACACACTAAATCATGTAATAAAACAACTTTTCAATACGAATTAACAGCGGAACTGGTTTACTCGGAAAGGAATATAACGGTTTCAATTGTTTTATTTAACCTTTTCAATGTTTATATTTGGGTTTGTGCGTAAACAAGATCTCAAATTATCCTCCACAGAACATATGATATTTTATTTACACATATTAAAGGCGTATTAGGTTAAGCAACCATTTAGCATATACTCGTAATTCTGTTATACACAATGTACGATGAACAATAAACAATGCACAATGCATTAATGGACAAAAACAACGCACAATGCACAATGCTCAATGCATACATTGTACAATCCTCGATGCTCAATGCACAGTGCTCAATGCATGCATTGTACAATCATTGATGCACAATGTACAATGCACCAGTGCACGCCATACAATGCATAATGTACAATGAACAATGCGCAATGCACAATGCTAAGTGCATACAGCACAATGCAAAATAAACAATGCACAATGCTCAATGCATACTGCAGAATGCACAATGCATACTGAACAATTCACAATGCTCAATACATACTAAACAATTCATAATGTACCATGCATAACGTGCAATGCACAATAAACAAGGCACAATGCATAATGCACAAAGCACAATGCATAACCCACAATGTACACTTCTCGATGCATAATGCATATTATATGAGGCACAAGGTACAATACACAATGCTCAATGTATAATGCACAATTCATACTTCACACTGCACAGTGCATATTATACAATGTCTACTTCTCGATGCATGATGCACAATGTACAATGTACCAGTGCACAACCACGCACACAATGCATAATATACTATGAATAGTGCTCAATGTATTATGCACAATGAACAACGCACACTGCTCAATGCATAATACACAATACATACTGCACGTTGCTTGATGCTCAACGTGCAAAGCATAATGCTCAATGCATATTGCACAATGCTCAATGCATAATGCACAATCAGACTTCACAGTGCATAATGCATATTGCATGATGCAAAACACATAATGCACAACACACAATGCATAATGTGCAATGCACAATAAACAACGCACAATGCATAATAAACCATGCACAATGTTCAATGCATACTGCAGAATATACTATGCATACTGAACAATTCAAAATGCTCAATACATACGGAACAATTCATAATGTACCATGCATAATGTGCAATGCACAATAAGCAACGCACAATGCATAATGCACAACGCACAATGCATAATCTACAATGTACACTTCTCGATGCATAATGCACATTATATGAGGCACAATGCGCAATGCTATACACAATTCATACTGCATAATGCGTAATCTACATTAAACAATGCGCAATGCATAATTCACAATTCATACTTCACACTGCACAGTGCATAGTATACAATGTCTACTTCTCGATGCATGATGCATAATGTACAATGCACCAGTGCACAACCACGCACCCATGCATAATATACTATGAAGAGTGCGCAATGTATTATGCACAATGAACAACGCACACTGATCAATGCATAACACACAATACATACTGCACGTTGCATGATGCTCAACGTGCAATGCATAATGCATAATGCTCAATGCATAATGCAGAATTCATACTGCTTAATGCATAATGCACTACTTACACTCTACAATGTACACTTCTCTATGCCAATACTGCCCATTGCAGGATGCACAACGCGCAATGCATAATGCACAATGCTAAATGCATGATGCACAATCGTTACCGCACAGTGCATAATGATGCACAACGCATACTGCACAACACATGGTGCATACTATACAACGTATTCCTCTCGATGCACAACGTACACTGCATCATATATAATGCATAATGAACAATGTGCATTGCACAAAGAACAACGCACAATGCTCACTGCATAATGCACAATTTATACTGCATAAATACACATTGCATATTGCACAATGGACAATGAACAAATACACTTCTGGATGTACAATGTACAATGCAGCTGTGCACAAAGCACAATGCATAAAATGCAATGAACAACGCACAACTGCGCAATACATAATGTACAATGCATAATGCACAATGTACCATGTACCTGTGCACACACACACCCACCCGGATAGCCTGCCTAATCATATAATAGTTTTGGCAAAAATAGAATATTAAATAAATCCCTGAAAAGGATGACGCCACAAAATATATTTAAACAAACTTTACAAGTTACAGATGCTGTCCCAAAGTGATGTTTCATCATATCACTGCATGATAACCTATTGCATCAATGAATGCTTTCATAAACTAACAGTTTAATGGCTTATAAAGGTATTGGTTTGAAGTCTTGACATCTGTAAATCCCCACTGTATACGTGACACTGGTGATAAAATACTAATTCAAACTATCAGCTTCGTACATCTAATGTAAACGGAGATTTATGACGGAGTAAGGACGAAACTTCGTACATATAATGTAAACGGAGATTTATGACGGAGTAAGGACGAAACTTCTTGGTCATGATCACTTCCATACTATCTTTGTTAAACTTGTTAAAAAGTTTATCAAAAGAGGTTATGACCCTATCATTTTGCAACGTACTGCATGCTTGGTGGTGGACCCTTTTACAGTTCGCCACTATGCTTTCCTCTTTAATTGTACGATGACCGCACAGGCTGTGGACCCTATGATGACGCGTACCTAAAACCCATTGGGACGGTGGCGTTTGATGTTTGTCCATGATCTTTCTTGTCGTGCCCTTAATGGTGTATTCTCTTACTGCTCTGGCTTCTGCCAAGTCATTGAGTACCTTCATTGTGGCTTTCTAGGCTATTGTTTTTTTGTATTATATTTACACGAGCATATTTGTGTTTTACTTATATTGCCGATTGATGCTGCCTTGTTGGTTAGAGATTAGATCATGGCGGGAATTTCTTTATCTACACTGTCCTGTTTCAATGGGAGGACAGTAGGGTAAGTGTGAGGTTTGGTGCACCCTAGAACCGGTTTAAACCCCAAGTGGTTCCAAGGCGGTAGCCCTATTGTCAAACCTTTTTGTGTTTTTTTGATGTCGTTTGCATTTATTATTGCTTTTGCCTTCTTGTTTGTCTGTTTGCGTGTTTGTTTCTGTGTTTTGTGGTTTACTGTCCTCCTTGAATGCTACTTTCCCTGTCCGATCTTTTTATATTTCTTTTCGTACATCTAATGTAAACGGAGATTTATGACGGAGTAAGGACGAAACTGTGACTAAGGTCAGTGGTGTTTTAGAGAAATAAGCCGGATATACTGCGGAATCCGAACAATTAGATATTGCTTTGTACCATATCTCGTTACCAGGACATTGTTTCTAAGAAACGCGTTATATAATGTTTAGTAAGGAGTCTGTCACAGGACTAGAAAATGTGCAGACAGACCGGGGCTCGAACCCGGGACCTTCGGACTACCGTTCCGATGCTCTACCGACTGAGCTAGCCGGCCGGACAATGCAACATCAATCTACCTGTTAGATATCCATAACCGTGACAAGTCGAATGATGTATGATTGAATGCGGGGCTCTAGTGGTGTCCAGGCTTCGTTTGTACTAAACCACACCAGTTTGAGACCCACATTATGCTCAGATTTCATTTAGTTAAAATCCGTTATTCAAAGCTCGGTGGAATAAGACCATCACAATCTACCTATTATTTAACTAATATTTGCAAGAGCATTATCTCATCTTCATCTCAAATAAAAAAAAAATGAAAAAGAAATTTGGGTTTGAGTTTAAATAAAAAGAAAAACAAACAAATATTGGGTTTGAATTAATCTCATGCTTGAGGGGATTAGTGCTAGTGAATGTATGCGCCGTTAGTCATGGCACGTAAAACTGACGAGTTACACATTTGTTTGTTTGTTTTTAGACTCGATTTACTTCCGATTGTATTTCCTTTCCCTCTACAGCTAAGAAATACTACTTTTCTCCGGGGCATTTGTTACCAATTAATACTTCGTTTTAGTTTATGTATTTCTTCGTATACATGTAATTATAGTGTATGTCCTTATGTTTTGTTAGTTTTCTTTAACATGGATGGTTATCAAATGAGATATTGACTAAAATCACGAGTAAAATTATCGTATTAACCCTGGTTAGTAACCCAGGATAGCGCGTATCACTGTGCACAATGAATTAAGCCTGCCACTGTGCACAATGAATTAACCCTGGTTAGTAACCTAGGAAAGAGCGTACCACTGTGCACAATATATTAACCCTGGATAGAGCGTACCACTGTGCACGATCAATTAAGCCTAGTCAGTAACCCAGGATAGAGCGTACCACTGTGCACAATGAATTAACCCTGGTTAGTAACCTAGGAAAGAGCGTACCACTGTGCACAATGAATTAACCCTGGTTAGTAACCTACGATAGAGCGTACCACTGTGCACAATGAATTGACCCTGGTTAGTAACCTATGATAGAGCGTACCACTTTGCACAATGAATTAACCCTGGTTAGTAACCCAGGATAGCGCGTATCACTGTGCACAATGAATTAAGCCTGGTTAGTAACCTAGGATAGAGCGTACCACTGTGCATTAATGAATTAAGCCTGGTTAGTAACCCAGGATAGAACGTACCACTGTGCACAATGAATTAACCCGTGTTAGTAACCTAGGATAGCGCGTACCAATGTGCACAATGAATTAACCCGTGTTAGTAACCTAGGATAGCGCGTACCACTGTGCACAATGAATTAACCCGTGTTAGTAACCTAGGATAGAGCGTACCACTGTGCACAATGAATTAAACCGTATCAGTAACCTAGGATAGCCCGTACCACTGTGCACAATGAATTAACCCTGGTTAGTAACCCAGGATACCACTGTGCACAATGAATTAACCCTGGTTAGTAACCTAAGATAGCGCGTACCACTGTGCACAATGAATTAACCCTGGTTAGTAACCTATGATAGAGCGTACCACTGTGCACAATGAATTAACCCGTGTTAGTAATCTAGGATAGAGCGTACCACTGTGCACAATGAATTAACCCTGGTTAGTAACCCAGAATACCACTGTGCACAATGAATTAACCCTGGTTAGTAACCCAGGATACCACTATGCACGATTAATTAACCCTGGTTAGTAACCTATGATAGAGCGTACCACTGTGCACAATGAATTAACCCTGGTTAGTAACCCAGGATACCACTGTGCACAATGAATTAACCCTGGTTAGTAACCCAGGATACCACTATGCACAATTTATTAACCCTGGTTAGTAACCTATGATAGAGCGTACCACTGTGCACAATGAATTAACCCGTGTTACTAACCTAGGATGGCGCGTACCACTGTACACAATAAATAAACCCGTGTTAGTAACCTAGGATAGCGCGTACCACTGTGCACAATAAATTTACCCGTGTTAGTAACCTAGGATAGCGCGTACCACTGTGCACAATAAATTAACCCCTGTTAGTAACCTAGGATAGCGCGTACCACTGTGCACAATAAATTAACCCTTATTAGTAACCTAGGATAGCGCGTTTCACTGTGCACAATGAATTTACCCGTGTTAGTAACCTAGGATAGCGCGTACCACTGTGCACAATGAATTAACCTCTGTTAGTAACCTAGGATAGCGCGTACCACTGTGCACAATAAATTAACCCGTGTTAGTAACCTAGGATATCACGTACCACTGTGCACAATGAATTAACCCGTGTTAGTAACCTAGGATAGCGCTTACCAATGTGCACAACGACCCAAGACACCCATGAAATGTAAGATGTACTCGCTTTAGGTTGTTCATCTTCCTTTGCACTTTAGTAGGTGTTGAGTCAGCACAATAATCGGCACATTATCCTTTCAGCAGTTTTGTATACTAATGTAAAAAAACCGTGTAAACTACATTATTTATAACTCTTCACTAGTGCACAGCCTTGAATTTAAATGTATACAGATATTACATTACCGCTATTCTAATCTGAAATTTACAACAGCCACGACGGATGGAGACTTGAAACTTGGAACGCCTACATAAACTATCCGCCATAAACAGCCTTGAGGTCTCACGACACTATTATTATACACTCTAGATGATAGGAAAATATACAAGAAAAATTATAACATGATATGTATATATGTTATATAACTGTGCGTGGCGTGAATGTTATCTAGAGAAACAAGCATTCCGAGATTATTGCTAAAGCAACACATGTCCCCTACCTTCCTGGGATTGTAATATATGAACATAACAATTCTGAGAGGGTTGCATGTTGTTTATAAGCATGACTTTCAACGGCAGAATTATGTAATTAATGAAAATCTTATTTTAGATTTTCTCTGAATGACCTTTTCATACCAACTTTTCATTTGCTTTGCGCCCATAGATTTAGGTAAAAATAAGAAGAATTCGTTACTAGATTGTAAAGGAGTAATGAAAATATAAATACCAAAAGCACTATACATAAAGCAATTGAATATCATATGAAAATTATTAGAACATACATGTACATTGGAGATGTCAAGGATATTAACTGTCAAAACTATCATTTTCATGAAATTCCCCAAGTCCAAGGGCCGTAATTCCGTTAAAAGTAGGTCAACTGGAACGAAACGCGAACCCGCTCTGTGCCTGCCATTATATTACAACATAATACAAAATGTCAGCAGAATATCTTTATCCATGTTAAAGCAAAGTGCAGAAAATTTATTAAATTAAAAAGCCCTAAGTTCAAAGGGCCATAACTCCGCCGAAAAGGGGGATAATTAACCAGGACTCAAACTTGATATGTAACCCATTATGAGGAAGCCACATATGTATTTGCAACTCAATACCTTGAAGCATGTCAAAAAAAGTCCGGAAAACCATTAGGTGGGACAGACAAACAATCTTAAAAATACAAAATGTCAGCAGAATAACTTTATCCGTGTTGAAGAAAAGTGCAGAAAATTGATTAAATTAAAAAGTCCTAAGTTCAAAGGGCCATATCTCCGCCAAAAAGGGGGATAATTGACCAGGACTCAAACCTGATCTGTACCCCATTATGAGAAAGCCACATACCAATTTTCAACTCGATACAGACGGACAGGAAACCTATAGTCCTCTAAGCTAACTAATGAAATACTGGATTTTATCAGTGAAATAAAACCCATATCTTTCACTTGTTATTTTCACTGGTTTTTGCCGGAACTACTTTTTTTTTATAAAAGCGAAACAAAAGTTATATCATTGGATTGAAATTGACTTTACTAAGAAAATGAGTGTTAAGTTTAATGCAATCGGACAAATAATAAAAAAAGGTTATAAGCTGAGAGTCAAGTACAAAACGTGAGCAAGGGGAAAAGTCTTTTAAACCCCCAGTGGTTCCAAGGCGGTAGCCCTATTGTCAACCCTATACAAAATAGAAAAAACTATACAAAAGTTTCATCATTATATTTGAAAGGCTTTAACTAAGAAAACGAGTGGCAGGTTTATTGAAATCGGACAAGTATTTAAAAAGTTATAGAACAAAAGGTGAACAAGGGAACACCTCTACTGAATCTGTCTTAACAACAAAATGTTCCAAAAAGCATGACATAAAAAGAATATTTGTTGTTTTGTCATGAATAACAGATTTTATATCATCTCTAAGTGAGAAAACTCGCCATTCTTCGTTTTCTAAGCCTCGCCTAATAAACTTGATAGTAAAATGCAATGTCATAATATTCTCTATTTATCTGTAATCCATGTCCGCGCGAGTTCGAATACTCACTTAATATTGTTTTTTTAAATTGGTAACTGTTTTATTTTTTTCTTATCCGAATATAGCTTTTAAGTTATATAATAAACGTTTGTCCGACTTTTTGTATGTTTCGTTTTTCATTTTCTTTCTAACAATTCATTTCAGAGCGTGATTTAAGTGTTTATTCACATTTGGGTTGTTGTTTTCATTTAATCGATGCATTAGCTTATAACATCAAACTCTGATGATATTAGCATATATATTATACATGAAGACTATGTAAATGATGCTTATCTATCTATCAAATATGTACTAAGAATGAGTATTGTAAGATTTGACAAAATAAACAAAGCACTATTGCGCATTAGTTAGAACAAAATTAAAAAATCTCATTTGATAAGATCGAAATCCCCACGACCCGACCACCCCTTCGCTAATCCAAGCAGAGAACCAGCCCTTTTTACGAATTTTGATATTTCATCTGGCTCTTTAAAATGCCACAACAAAGATGGAAAAAAAAAGAATAAAAAAAAGAAAAGAAAAAAGGGCTTTTAGGGTCAGAGAAGGCTCGCAACCCCTAATACTAAAAGTAAAAACCCTTGTATCCATTATATGTCATTCAAACAGGGTAATACAGTAATAAAGTTACATTCCATTTTCTTTTTATAATCAATTACACTTCACAATAAATCAAACTTTGTTTTTGATATGTCAGCTTCAACAGATTCAATCTCAAATAAATTACGCATACACAATTTCAATACACAATCTATTAAATTAGACGTGACGGGTCTCTTCCGATCATGTGCCTTCCAGTTTGGTCACTTGTAGTGACTATTGACAGTCATCTATTTTAATGGCTGTGGAGCAGTCTACGTTAACCTATCATATTCCAAAGCTATAGACCGTTGCGTAATCCTGGGGTATATATAGTCCATCTCCCGGCCTACCCGCGCACAGTCGCTCCATAGATACGCATTTATCGTAAACACTAAATCGGAAATTTAAAAGATGCGAATTGCGGTGGTGTTATTTTGCGTCGCCTGTCTGATGGTGACGGCGGAATGTACAAATGGACCTTCATCATACAAGCGGTTGCAGGAAGTACGACATAGCAACATGCTGTTTAACCTACGACAATTATACCAACAAAGCGTTGGAGGCGATGCGAGTACAGAAGGCGAGAGGAGTACAGAAAACGGCGGGAGTACAGAAAACGACGCGGGTACAGAAAACGCAGGAAGAGACATAGGTGGCGGTATGTCATACTTTATGCCTTTTTACATGTTCCGAATATGCGTGTGTCTATTTCTTCCTCTCTATGTATGATTCTCTTTCCCATCTGTAGTTGATACCATTACCGATCTCTCTCTCTATGTGTGTCTCTCTATCTCTCTCTATCTATCACTCTCTTTCTCTCAGTCTATATATTTATTTGTATTATTATGAATTACATTTTTATTATTAAGAATTCGAGTTTTCTATAGATGAAAGCGTACTATTATGAATTCGGGTATTAATTAGGCTTAATAGATGGGTGATGCGATACTGGCCATCATATCGGCACGGGACCCTAATATCGGCCCGTAGGCTTTAGCCTAATATAGCGGACAATAAAGCATCACCGATGTTTTAATATATTTTATCATATATGCATGCATTTTAGAAGAATCTGGGTAGTGTATCTCTTAAAATCAAGGGCTATTAATTGTTCCCGGACTTCACGTACTGAGTCCTGTTCCAGGTTAAAGCCGAAGGGCCGATATTGGGATCTTGGGCCGATATGATTTGCAATAACACATAATCCATGTAATTATCTCTAAATATAGATGACCGTGTATTAAAGGGTTATACAGATGACTGTATATTAAAGTCTTGTATAGATGACTACATGACTGTCTATTAAAGGACTATATAGATGGCTGTGTATTAAAGGGTTACATAGATGACTGTATTAGAGGGTTACATAGATTACTGTGTATTAAAGGGTTACATAGATGTCTGTGTATTAAAGGGTTGTATAGATGACTAGATGACTATGTATTGAATGACTGTATATAGATGGATGTGTATTAAAGGGTTACATAGATGACTTTGTATTAAAAGAGTTGTATAGATGACTAGCTGACTGTGTATTAAAGAGTTATATCGATAACTGTGTATTAAATGGTCATATAGATGACTGTGTATTAAAGGGTTATATAAATGACTGTGTATTAAAGGGTTATATAGATGACTCTATATATGGGTTATATAAATGATTGTATTTTAAAGGGTTGTATATATGACTGTGTATTAAAGAGTTATATAGATGACTGTGAATTAAAGGGATATAGATGACTGTGTATTAAAGGGCTATATAGATGACTGTGTATAAAAAAGTGTTATATAGATGGATGTAAATTAAAGGATTATATGTATGACTTTGTATTAAAGGGTTATATAGATGACTGTATATTAAAGTGCTGTATAGATGACTAGATGACTATGTATTAAAGGGTTATATAGATGGCTGTGTATTAAAGGGTTACATAAATGACTGTTTATTAAAGGGCTATATAGATGACTGGGTATCAAAGGGTTATATAGATGACTGTGTATTAAAGTGTTATATAGATGTCTGTATATTAAAGGGTTATATAAATTACTGTGTATTAAAGGGTTACATAGATGTCTGTATATTAAAGGGTTATATAGATGACTGTATTAAAGGGTTATATAGATGACTGTATATCAAAGGGTTATATAGATGACTGTATATTAAAGTGTTATATAGATGTCTGTATATTAAAGGGTTATATAGACGACTGTGAATTAAAGGGCTATATAGATGACTAGATGACTATGTATTAAAGGGTTATATAGATGGCTGTGTATTAAAGGGTTACATAAATGACTGTTTATTAAAGGGTTATATAGATGACTGGGTATCAAAGGGTTATATAGATGACTGTGTATTAAAGTGTTATATAGATGTCTGTATATTAAAGGGTTATATAAATTACTGTGTATTAAAGGGTTATATAGATGTCTGTATATTAAAGGGTTATATAGATGACTGTATTAAAGGGTTATATAGATGACTGTATATCAAAGGGTTATATAGATGACTGTATATTAAAGTGTTATATAGATGTCTGTATATTAAAGGGTTATATAGACGACTGTGAATTAAAGGGCTATATAGACGACTGTGTATTAAAGGGTTATATAGATGACTGTGTATTGAAGGGTTATATAGACAACTGTGTATTAAAGGGTTATATAGATGACTGTATATTAAAGGGTTATATAGATGACTGTATATTAAAGTGTTATATAGATGACTGTATATTAAAGGGTTATATAGATGACTGTGTTTTAAAGGGTTATATAGATGACTGTATATTAAAGGGTTATATAGAGGACTGCGTATTAAAGTGGTAGTGTAGGATTTGAGGACATCAATTTACAGGACATGAATTTACATAAGTTTTCATATCCTGCACATGTATATTCGACATATTGTTTTCTTACTTAATTTTCGATTCTGTGGTTCCACTACTCCGGCCGATAAAAGGCTCTGGGTATTGTTTAACCACTCAAAGGATATGTTGTCTGCTTTTTAATTTAGTCTTTTGGCTGTTGCTTGTGATATGCAGACTTCATAATCGCTGCTCCCAACTAAATTCCATGTTTATTTCGGTCTTCGGCGCATAGTATTTTGTTAGATACTGGGAACATACGCCGCTGGACAAGAACATCTCTATGTCCACAGCCATATGCATGCCATCTTCTGGATGGTTAAAATTATTTACTATTGATTTTATGAATATTGAGTTCTGCTCAACCCGGGGCTAGAAGGCGTGAGCGGTAGCTAGCATATTTCACTACTCAATCAAACCGAGACTGCAATATTTTGTATGTGTCGTGTTCGGCCTTTTCCAAAGGTCCATTATCATACTCTTTTATACTGTTCATCACATTTCGTGAATACATATTCTTTAAATCAAATAGATTGGTAGGCAGGTTCCCAGATTCCAACGTATCCTTCCTGTTTCTCTGGGGCAGCTTTTCATAACATTGGTGTTGATGAGACATTAAACAACATTCAATTCATCAACTGATATTAGGATACACATGCACCTAGACATTAGCCACATATAAGAGGATGTTAGTTTGTTTTGAGTGAATATAGGATTTATTTTCATCGAGAAGTGATAAAACCTATAGTTTCACGAGCGCTTTAGTACGAGTTAAAATACTTCAATTTTCTCACTTTGAGATGAAAATAAATCCTATATTCACGACAAACCAACACATATTCAGTTTCCAAAGGTCCATTATCATACTCTTTTTTTTATTATATACTCACAACCTGGAAATTTATGCAGAAACATATAATGCACCAAAACAATGACCTCATTGACGTCAACAATGTAAACAATGTCAACAGTTGCATGTCGTAATTTTGAGGGAACCCAGAAACCTAAACATATTAAAATAAAAAAAACAACTGTTTGTCTGTTGTCCTGGAAACAAAAATCAGTGTATAAACCAGATCATCAGAGCCTGGGTTTACAGTGTTTGAAATTAGCACCATACCGAAGCAAAAAAACTAGTAAATATTAATTCGGGCAGGTAAAAATCTAAAAAAATTATATAGTCGGGTTAATTAGGAAAATTGTAATAGTCCAAATGATTATATAATAATACTGGCTAGTGAACAAAAATCCTCATTTCTGTAAAAATGGATTTACGATGTTGGCTTCTCCGTCAATACATTCTTCAAACATCATTTTGAAGTACAAATGGATTAATAGGAAAATCCATTTTAAATTTAAATGTTAGCTTCTGTGATTTGAGAGTGACAATGAGACCTACCATTAAAGGGACACACAGCAATGTTTGATTTTTTTAAAAACTCGCGGCGTCCCGTTAGTTTTTCTGCATCTTTTGCATTTGTTCAATCATTAATATTAATTGTAAGAATAGTATGAAACCTGTTAGTTTTTCTACATAACTTGCATTTGTTCAATCATTAATATTTAATTACAAGAATAGTATGAAGGGAATTATTTTGAAGTATAACTATAAACTGTCTATTACTTTTCACCAATGATATATTTAAACCTATAGTAGAATAACGAAGAAAAGTAACAACTCAAAATTGTATTTAAATATATGCAAGCAGATTTAACGTCAAACTGATACTGGATCAATAGTAAATCAAAAGGCTAATTGTGTGCCGCCAATTTTAATGCGTGAATTGATAAAGACTTCAAGATTGCCATGTGTCTCTTTAAAGATATCATTTGTTCAACAGCATGTTTTGGTGTTGTTTACACATGGGGCCCGACCCTCACCACCTTCCCCCCCCCCCACCCCCCAAGTCTGATTGATCTGAGGTTGTTTGTTTGTTTTTTGGTTTTGTTTGTCCCCTTATGAACTGTCATATAACGGTAACCTGTATTTTATGTACTGCCCCCACTTTTACTTTACTCTATGTACACACAGTCATTCTCGAAACACTGTATCATAACAAAACGAGCTGAGGGTCCATTTGAAAATATGTTTCCGTCAAAATATTCGCCATGACACACAGTGCTCACCAAATAGGATAGCCTTAAGTCCGGGGCCTGTCAAAGTCTGGTTGTGGCTTTTCCTTTTTGCCACATTTTACTATATAATTAATTCAGAGCTTGTCAATATTAATTCAGAGCCTGCCTGTGAAAATATATTCCATGAGCACTGACACATTAGAATAATTCCCGATAGGTCTGTGTTTACAACTGACACCCATCCATCTTTTACACAACACACAAAGAGTCATAGATGATTTGACAACATTAATGCTGTATCACAACAAAACAAGCTCATGGTTCATTTGAAAATATGTTTCCATTACGTAAGCCATACAAATATTCGCCATGACACAGTACAATAATTCCCGATCAGTCTATGTTTACAAATGACACCACACCCATCTTTTACACAACACACACAGAGTCGAATTTGATTTGACAACATTAACGCTGTATCACAACAAAATGAGCTCACGGCCCATTTAAAAATATGTTTTCGTAATGAAATCCATCGAAATAACAGAAGTGAAACAGTAGAATAACTCCCAATCGGTCAATGTTTGCATTTTCAATAGGATTTCTGCATGGGCAGCCATCTTGAATTTTGTGTGTAGTCGCCATTCGACAGCGTATACCTGGCCTACAGTGCAAAGCATTGTGGGAGGCTAGGGAACCAGGATAACAAAATAAAAAATGGCCACCGCGCATCTGTTACCCTGACTGGTACCCTGTTGTTTACCGCAGAGTAATCAGGAAACCAGCGTATTCGCCATTCGGCGAATAAATCGAGAATACATATATAACAGCCCCTTATGAACACCTAGTATCACTTCCACTGACCACCAAAGCCTTTGATTCTAATACATAGAGACCCTAATCAAACCAGATATCCTCTGCTGACATGTAAGGTTATGGATCAAATTCAAAGACATTTTCACATCTCCTTAAGTGATATGTGTGACTTGCTAGGGGACACCCTGAGGGGGAATTAAGTTCTGAGACTGAGATTATTTACTAACATATTAGTTTCATGAAAATCCGTCAAGTAGTTTCAGAGGAGTAGTCGCTACAAGTTCTTACTTTATAACTCTATGTAACCAAAGATGGCCACTGGCAGCCATGTTTAATGTCGAATCAAAATAATTTTCCACAAGGATCAACATCATGTCATGCTGATCATTTTAGAAAAAGTCCCATACCAATATCACTTATAGTTTTCAAGTAGTCGCTACAAACTTATTTTTTAAAAATCTATTTTTAAATGTGACGGCCATCTTGAATTTCTGGCAGATCAGAAATTTTGCTAGGATCAATTAGACATCAAGAGCAACATTCCTGTAAAGTTTCATGAACATCCGTCAAGTAGTTTCAGAGGAGTAGTCGCTACAAGTTTTTACTATATAACTCTATGTAAACAAAGATGGCCGCTGGCAGCCATGTTTAACGTTGAATCAAAATGATTTTTGACAAGGACCAACATCTTGTCATGCTGATCATTTTAGAAAAAGTCTCATATCAATATCATTTATAGTTTTCAAGAAATAGTCGCTAAAAACTTGTATTTTAAAACTCTATTTTTAGCTTTGGCGGCCATCTTGGATTTCATATCAACATGAATTTTTGCTAGGATCAACTAGACTTTATGGGCAACATTTCTGTAAAGTTTCATGAATATCCATCCAGTAGTTTCAGAGGAGTTGTCGCTACAAATAAAAGTTTACGGACAGACGGACAGACGGACGGCGGACGCCGCACCACGGCATAAGCTCTGCTGATCCCTGATCAGTAGAGCTAAAAACAATAGCCCAGAAAGCCAAAATGAAGTTACTCAATACTTGGCAGAAGCCAGAGCAACAAAATAATAAACCATTAAGGGCACGACAAGAAAGACCATCCAATTCCTGTGTGTTATTCATTCCTAGTGCCTCCTTCACACACATACCTCTAGAACCAAATAAGCTATACCAAAAATACCCCATCCCACGTCACTGGCTATCGATATAGAATATCAGTTCAAACGCCACCTGTGCTGCGTCATTTCTAGGGAATGTGACAACAATTTACCTACATTTGACCAGATAGGCGAATAGGGAAATAAGGGCTACTGGCCAGCCATCTTTGGGAAAAAAAATCAAAAATGGATGGGGTATGATTAATTGAAATTTTCATTCAAATACATATTATAGGCATGACCATTGTCAATGATATAATAGATGACATTAATGCAACACTATTGATGTTAATTTTATGTTAACTTTTTATGTTAAATAAATAAAGGCTTTGGGGCTAATTTGTTTGAAAACATATAAACTTATAAAATGACCAATTTAAACCGTGAAATAACGGTTCATAGATATAGACGGAACATTAACCGTGTCTTATAATACAGCGCAATCATTAACAATTATAAGTTACAGCCAGGGGCGTAGCTGTGTTAATTGAATGTGCCGGCTCCGAAAGTGAAAGTATGTTAGGCGAATCCGAGGGCTTGCATCCACGGCAATTTTGTGTTTACCTATATTTAAATGGTACATCCTGTTGCCAAATGTGTATACATACTGTTATGCACCTCCTCCCCTCCGATCCCACCAGCCCCTTCCATCCTCGCTTTAAACTTTGCTATGGTGGAAAAGTACACCCCATATTAAAGAAAATGCGGCAAGTTAGTGATAACAAATATAATCTCGTTTCAATAACACTTGTTTCCTTTTGTGGATATTTTAAAGTTGTCTAGACCCAGGGCCGCATTTTATGAAATAACTTACAACTGTGATCGTTTTCCTTTTTCTTAAATGCTTTACTATGCATTACACTTAAATGCTTTACTATGCATTACACTTTACAAATAAACGCAATTTCATTCTCTTATACATGTGGAGCATTACGTGCACACATAATTGTCTGCATTCAATGCATATGTGGACACAATTAGACGATTTTAAATTTGATTATTATGAAACGGGTCCCTGGCAGTTTTTTTTAACATTTCAGAATGATTATTTAGTAAAATATGTGGCATAATTAAGGTCGCTCTATTGAATTTAAACAAGACAAACCAGATGCATCACTGATTACGAATGGCATTGACTGCACACTGAAAGGATTGTCGGTATATGTTGTGCAGCTGTAAACCTAATGATTACAGTAATCGCTCTCATACGATATAGTGGCATACCGCCAAGGTTTTAACAAGCATTCTGTCGCATACATTGGAAGGTTTGAACAATGCTATCGGTAATTGGACTGCAATAATAAGGCGTATTTATTTTCAAACTTAATTTTTCAAGATCACGAACAATTGATATAGTGTACTGTCTAGCATTCGCCACATCATTGAACACATCAAGTGGGTTCTATTAATGATTTTACAGCCATATTTTAAAATTCACTAGGACGGTTAATAGCAGGTCTGTTAAATAAGTAGCTAAACATTTAATTATTTGAGCTATGATCAATATTTTGATGAGAAAAATATCCAGGGTTGGGGTATGCAACATTCCAAACAGACAATTAATGGCCAGGATATAAATAAGGGAATTGAATTGAGGTTTTACGGCGCAACAACACAAGAAAAGTTATATGACGCCAAACACGGTTGAACATGCCCGGCTCATCCTCCATTTACATCTAGATAAAATATGGAGAATGGGCCTAGAAGCTTCTAACCTGCAGAACTGCAGAGTTGCTGCAAATTATATTGTAGACACTCCAAGTCACGTTTCCACATTTGGATATGCGGTGTCATGACGAAAACCTTGAATGAGCATGATAATTTATTTTTGACAAAATGAGCATGATTGGGGTGGGGTGGTGGATGGTGGGGGAGAGAACTTGACGTCTTGGGTGCTTTTTTTTTTTTAATATTTTACAAATGGACGTTTATAGTATGCATCCCGTCGCATATCAAAAATAATCTCGCCCTTCATAGACGTGTAGACTGAGGCAGGTCGTACTAGATTAAACATATTTTTGCAGTATCTAGCAAATCAACTCATTTCTGTTAGATTTTGCTATTAAATTTTGGTCTCACTAAAAATGCCTATATATGTTTGTTAGGGGAATGATACCTATTATCCCTTTAATTTATTTGAATAGTCTTCAATACTGGATTACACCTGTGTTCTTTTTTCTCTAGACATTTTTCATCGTTCATTTTTTTCTATTCACCTATTGGCAATCCGGTCGATCTACAACCATGAATCTTGGACATTGGCGGCAACCATAAGCGTAGCTACTATTAGGCCATTTAGGCCCGGGCCTATACATCAATTTGGAAAATGAAAAAAAAATGAAAAGTCCAAATATGCAATAAAAACTAAAGCCGGTGAGAGTTAATGGTCACCATTTGCTTCTTGTTTTATTTTACAAGTGTTCGGTCAGATATTCGCCAAAACGCACCATTACATAGCTAAGTTTAAAGAACAAAGACGCAAGGGGAGCATGCCCCCGGACCCTACTACGCCTCTGATAAATGGATTTCTCTTAGTTTATGTTTGCTTTACCGACCAAGTGTTATGCAGTTGTATGATATCATCCCCTGCGAATTATCGCATACTTTCACATTACCTTGCCCGAAAACAGTATCGAGTCTGAGGGAGTGTGTTTGAAAAAACACGAGAAGTTACCCACTGGGATGGAGAGGAAAATTTATCTGCTAACCACTAGGCCACACAACTCTTTCCTACGCATGCTACGCTTGTGTGAACATATAAAAGAGGTGAATCGTTAAATACACCATTTGGTAAATAATTATTTATCAAGTATAATCTAAAATTATCGAGAGGAATATATTACGTACTCCCCTGGTGTTGTTATTTTTGACATCACTCTGGCATTCGTTTACCTAATGAGGCGTTTACATATTGACGTCACAGCAGAAAATTTATGTGACGTCACGTTAACCGCTTTAGTCTGGTAACCTGTCCAACCGAAAGCGAATATAGGTGGGCAGGGTATCAGACGGAGATGGGAGTGAACTGCGTTTGTCAAGACGATGGGAGTGACCTCCCCTTAACAATGGGGTTAACTGTGTTTTGACTTTTTACCATGTTTTTACCCCCATAGTATTTACGCTACTCGCGTTACCGTAGAGCTCGCTAACGCTCGCTATTAGTAAATGTATCAAAAGTATAACACATGCATTTTAAAAGGAAATATTCCAAGTATAAAAGTGTTGCGTTTTTAAAGTCTCTCGGTGTATATAGAATCAAATCTTACTCTTGCTGTAACGCCTTGGACGAGACATAACGTAAGATATCTCCGACACTAAGAAACAAATACCGTATTAACCATATCAACAACTTAGGCTATTTTCAAATCCGTGACATAATTATAACTGTATCACAAGGTATTTCGTTTAGTCGTTTACTCATTCCTTTGTATAATTGAAATCGGATACATCGTATGGGTACAACAAATCGTTTTATGTATAAATCAGCTGGATAACATTCTTTAATTACCCGTTCAAAAATGCTGAGCGGTATAAATTGTCTACCTATATGTTATACAATAAACGATTTGTAACCAGAAAGTCCTCTCCAATTTCATAGATATACTTACGTTGTCAAAACTATGGCGTGCAATGGTAACGAAACACACGGATATGTTAGTTGAAAAAACCCACTGGCACTGGAGCCGCAGATATTATATAAAAAAAACAAAAAAAACGATATCCCCCTATTACCTATATAACACATGGTAGACATCTTTGATATGACCAACCTCGTTTCGAAGGCTGAATCTTTGTCAAATTACAGAATTGATTCAAATCCTCTACACAGTTCGTTAGGTCCGACTCCCATTTATCACATTAAATTCACAGTTCGTACGAAAACGCACGCTGTGCGGAGAAATTTAAGTAAAATCGCCGATTTCTGCCGTAACAACAGTTCCTACCTGACCCGCACTTCCGGTTTTATCGAAAAGTTCTGAATGCCCAAAAGGATCACCAGTTACAAAGACCCATTCGCAACTTCTCGAATATTTAACTGTTTGTACAAGTGATACTTGATTAGTCTTGATCATCTTCGACGCTTGATTGTAAATACAAACGTTTGTCTTGAAAACAAGCAATCGTCGCAGATGATCTAATCAAGTCTCGGTTGTAAAAACAATTAAATATTCGAGAAGTTAGTACAGCCGGAAGTGTGGGTCAGGTAGGAACTGTTGTTACGGCAGAAATCGGCGATTTTACTTAAATTTCTCCGCACAGCGTGCGTTTTCGTACGAACTGTGAATTTAATGTGATAAATGGGAGTCAGACCTAACGAACTGTGTAGAGGATTTGAATCAATTCTGTAATTTGAAAAAGATTCAGCCTTCAAAACGAGGTTGGTCATATCAAAGATGTCTACCATGTATTATATAGGTAACAGGGGGATATCGTTTTTTTTTTGTTTTTTTTATATAATATCTGCGGCTCCAGTGCCAGTGAAAAAAACGGACGACGTTAAGACAATGCACCGTGTCAAAAGGACACTATACAAGGCATTAAATAGGGTTTATGATTACGTGGGAATCGGAATTTTTTATTTAGAATATGGCTATAAAATCCCTCAGCACGCTTTTATTGCATTTCTGTAGATCGTGAACTGGCTTATACATATATTACATTTTAACAAGATGAAAATTGAATTGTGTTATTACATTGTAGTGACTAAATACGAACTGTTTGGTGGTCATAGTCTGGCATATATGTCACTTTTATCACATTTTGATAATGGAGTAGTTATGTTTTAAATGAAGATAAACTAGTTTTTGTTAATTGTAGTGTAAGAGGTAGTTTCTGCATTGATTATGCAAAGGATATATGTCAAAATGACTTATTCGGTATTTGAATGTCGAATAATGAGCCAGTTACTTATTCGGTATTTGAATGTCGAATAACAAATAAGGAATACAGAGCCAAAGTAATCCTTATCTAATTGTATTAAGTCGAAATGCCATATATATGTTCCTTGTGTTAGCCTGTATCAAGGTGTTTTTTTCGTTTTCGTCAAATATTCAAAATGGCCGCCACGGCGAGGCGGAGTTTGCATAGAGTTATATAGGAAACAGCTGAAAATGACATCTCCTTCGAAACCGCTTGAAGGTTTTTGATGAAACTTTACCACAATGCTACTTTGGAGGGGCCAACTCAGATTTGTGTTTTTCGTGGCCTCCAGTCATCCGAGATGGCCACCATGACTAAAGCTATGTCAAATTAAAGGAAATTTCAAACGACCTCTCCTCCGAAACCAAATTGTCCATTAAGATAAAATGTCATATACATTTTCCTTGGGTTGGCCTCTATCAAGATTGTGTTATTTGTTGTCGTCAAATATTCAAAATGGCCGCCACGGTGACGCGAAGTTTACATAGAGTTATATAGGAAACAGCTGAAAATGACATCTCCTCTGAAACACCTTGAAGCATTTTGATGGAACTTTATCACAATATTACTTGAGAGGGACCCTCTCAGATTTATTTTTTCGCGACCGCCCGTCATCTAAGGTGGCCATCTTAGATTTGTGTTTTTCGTGGCCTCCAGTCATCCAAATTGGCCACCATGTCTAAAACTATGTCAAATTGAACGAAATTTCGAACAACATCTCCTCTGAAACCACTTATTCCATTAAGGGGAAACATCGTGTACATGTTCCTTGAGTTGGCCTCTATCATGTTTGTGTTTTTTGTTGTCGTCAAATATTCAAACTACCCGAAGTTTACATAAGTTATATAGGAAATTACTGAAAATGACATCTCCTCTGAAACCGTTTGAAGGATTTTGATGAAACTTTATCACACTGCTATTTGGGAGGGGAACTCTCAGATTTGTTTTTCGTGACCACCAGTCATCCAAGATGGCCGCAGTTGGCTAAAATTAGGTCAAATTGAAGAAATTACAAACGACATCTCATCCAAAACCACTTATTCCATTAAGAAGAAATGCCATACACATGGTATTTGCGGTGACCTCTATTAGGTTTGTGTTTTTCGTTGTCGTCAAATATTCAAAATGGCCACCACGGCGACGCGAAGTTTGCATATAATTATATACGAATCAGCTGAAACTGATATCTTCTCTGAAATCGATGAAATTTTATCACAATGCTACCTCCCATATGTGCTAGTCATCCAAGATGGTCACCATGGCTAAAACTAGTTCAAATTGAAGGACATTTCAAACAACATCTCCCCCGAAACCATTTATTCCATTAAGGTGAAATATCATATACTTGTTCCTTGGGTTGGCCCCTATTACGTTTGTGTTTTTCGTTGTAAACAAATATTCAAAATGGTCACCAAGGGGGTCCAAAGTTTACATAGGGTTATATAGGAAACAGCTGAACATAACATCTTCTCTGAAACCGCTCGATAGATTTTGATGAAACCTTATCGCAATTATCCTTAGGATAGCCCCTCTCAGATTTGTATTTTTTGCACCCGCCCATCTCCAAGAAGGCCACCGTAGCTATAAATAGGTCAAATTTAAGAAAATCTCAAAAGACATCTCCAAAACCACTTATTCCGTTAGAGTGCAATATCATATACATGTTTTTTGGCTTGGCCTCTATCATGTTTATGTTTTTGAACCATATCATACGAGTAGAGTCTACAGGCCCACTTGGGCCTCTTGTTTATCTTGTTCTTTTATTATTATTGATTTTCTTTCTTATTTTACTTTGTTTACTTTGTATGATCAAAAGGTTACATAATATATCGAAAGTAGTTCTCTTCAAGAAATAATGAAAATATTCATACGCATGTCATTCGACCATCAACGATAAAATTCGAGGGGTTCGATTAAGGTGACCGTGAATAAAAAAATGATTCACGATCATCCATTTATTAGGTCAGTAAAAGCTACGGTAACAGGATAACATATTTTGTTTCAGCTATAGAGTATCAAGTGTTTAAAATAGGCGACATGTTACTACTATTCTACCTATTTGTATATTCATTTATTCAACTCATCTAGCCTTTTCGGAAAAAAATAGCTGTGATAGTATCTCCAGTTAGTGGCCACTGGCACTAGTCTAGTGGAGATCGTGGGGTCTATGTTCGGCTACATGCGGCAGTAGTCTTCCAAAACGAACACGATCTTGCTCTACTAGATATACACGTAATAATCACAATGCATCGCAGGGTTACGCTCTTTTGGATATTTGATGTCAAGTAAGGCCATTTAATCTCTGAACTATCGTACACATATAATATTACAGTACACATGAATGGCATTACATTCACCACTGAATGAGAAGTAATCTTACAGCAATATCAAAGGTGGGGAACACACTTATTCGACACACACACAAGATATTCGTTAAAACCGTGTTGACATTTTTATAACATTTTTATAACATTACAATGTTTATAACGTTGAAGAAAGAAGCTATGTGTAATAGGGTGAGAGGTCGTCATTGCGTTATGGTTATTTTTTATGCGAAGTAGGGGTGCTCCGTTTACTTTACACGTGCATAAAATTAAGCATTTGTGTTACTGCTTCGAAGAAACTTTCTTAAAGGAGGCTATACTGGAATTAACCAGTTCGGATTAAACATTTATCTAACAATAAATAAATATTAACGATTCTTAAAGAGGCACTACCTATATCTACGCGATTTTTAATGTAAAATATTAAATACTCAATATTACTGCATTTATATGTATGCAAAGCTATTTTATGAGTATTCTAAGAAGCAACAAGGTTCGTATTCCAGTTCTGTAAATTATTAATTATGATCAAAACAATATCTTGAATAAAATGCTGCCCAGCCGCTTATTCCTGCCGGAGAACTACGAGTTTTTACGATTTTATCGGACATGCGTAATGCCATTCAGTTGAACGAAAATAAACTACTCGGGGCAGTTCCGACAGTAAACGAATCGATCAGAACTCGTCGCCAATCCGACGAGGCAGTTCCGATTGTAAACGAATAAGATCGGAAAACCTCCGTAATCGGCTCGTCTAAAACAATTACGATACAATTTCAAAAATCCGATCTTTCCTATCCTGTTTTTCCCCAGCAAAACGCATATTACATGGGGTGAAATTATTGCCGTTTACCTTTTTCATAGTCCTCTTTAAAATTAAGTAAAGTTTATATCAATTGGTGGACAAAAATATATAGGTATAGCATCTTTAAATGTATTTTAAAGTTAGACACATGGCTATGTAGTATGCTATACATGTAGACATGCAATCGATTGGACTGGATTATTTGAGGTTTTTGAACATGAATAATTATCGTTTTATTTACAGTTAATAGCCACTGGTCTAGCTGGACATCATGGGGTCAATGTTCGGCAACATGCGGCGGTAGTCTGCAAACACGGACACGATCTTGCTCCATTCCAGCAACGTCCGCAGATGGCCAAATGTGTCTAGGTAACGACGAGCAATGGCAGTCATGTATCAAGAATCCTTGCCCAAGTAAGTTCGACATATCATTCACCGAAAGAAAAATTCACACAAAAAAAGGTTCAACATATGTCCATATAGTTGAAACAACTGGTAATTGAGTACAGTAAACTTGTCTTATCAGACACCTTGCTTGGACGACAACCTCCCTTAGCCGACACTCCCCATCGGCCCCTTTATGCATTCTTCCTATATTATCTAATTAAGTGAAGCCTGGCTATAACAACACCTCAATTACTTGTATACCGACACTGTTTTTTTTTCACAACCCCCATAATACAGTGTATTCACACCTATCTTGAGTTAATGTGTTAAGGGGACGTTATATTTAAATAAGTATTATCAGATAAGTTATGTATTATACAGTTATTGCTGTACATATATTGTAATAAAGAATGGTTGTACACGTTATTAATTTTATTAAATCTCACTTAACCGACAATCTGTCTTATTCGAAACAATATTCCAGAACCAGTGTATGTCGGATAAGACGAGTTTCACTGTATTTATATCCTATTCAGACTAACATTCGGAAACAACTGTGCAGTCATACGGACACAATAGTAATGGCCAGTACAGTCATGTAACCGTAATGCATATACTCAAATTAATTATTTAAACCTCGTTTAGGATAAACACTTCACGACTGAGAATTCCACATTCCCACAGATCGAAACCCGATTTTCTCTACTCGAAACTCGATTTTCTCTACTCGAAACTCGACACTCGAAAAAAAGAATTCCTCATTCACACATATCATTTGAACCAAAATTCCCTGACATGTCCCTGATTTTTACCTGAAAAAAGTCCAATTTCCCCTGACATTTGCATGTATGTAATAGTGATTCGCGGGGTAGTATTGCTCAGGAGACAAAGGACGCAGATCCCTTCCAGTTTCGTCAAAAGATAAAATTTTGAATGTAAAATTATCAACATATCGTAATTCTGGACAATAACATTTGTGTATACATTTAACACACATTTGTGCCAAAAGTAGAAAAACAAAATTACCTGACATTAGCTTGATTTTGAAATTTCACTTTCATTTTTCAAAATTCCCTGACAATTCCTTGACCTTGACATTTTTTCAATTTCCCTGATTTTTCCCGGACGAGTGGGAACCCTGTCATATCTTGTCCAAAATAGTGTTCATACATATGACTAATGAAACAGTAATATATTATTCAATCCCGATGTAAAGGATAAGACAAAAAACTGGTTCAAAGGCGGCTCCCACTATTATAATAATGTTGACTGCTCCAACGACCATGTCGATAATTTCGTAAATGAATACACAATTTGCACCACACTTCACAAATTTGAGATCGATCTCAGCTCTAATTTTATTATCAGATATAAACTTATATGTGAGCATCCTCTTTGCACAAATGGGTGGAATAAGTTAAAACGCGCAAAATCTACATATTCAACATAAACTTTGCAAGAGTGTTTGTCTATAATAAGTTTTAAATTGAAGATCAAATTGGAACTGAGATTGATCTCAACTTTGAGAAGTTGTGTACGAATGGGGCCATGCATGTGGAAAAATATCCGTTCAATGTGATAAAAGCTGATATCACAATACCGCCTCGAGAGCATAGTGGTTAAGGCATCCACATAGAGTGCGGGAGGTCGAAGGTTCGAGTTCGAGTTCGGGACTTGGGCTGACGTGACCGGTTGGTGATCCTCAAGCTAGTTCAATAATGGTTAGCAATTGCATACATCCCTGTTGCCTGGCATTACGGATATGAATCGGGGAGTAATGAAAACAAAACGTGTCTCATAATTCAAAACTGGCTGGCCCCTTCAATAGGTGTGACACTATAATAAACAAACGCTTTACTTTACTTACTACATAACATCATACTATTATCGATGGTTTAACCTCCAGTACAATATAAAAGTGTATTGTTAAACACATATATTAAATTCTGTATAGATGAATTATGCATACTTCTTATCATTTTGTTCCATTTAATTCTGCAGTTGATGGAAGATGGACTAATTGGTCCAAATGGACTAACGAAAGTTGGGGTAAATGTAGCCGGACTCGTACTTGCATTGGACCCTTCGTGGGCGGTCAGGCGTGTCCAGGAAAAAACTATGAAATTAAGACTAGTGGATGTATATGATAATGACAAAACAAAAAGATACATTTAAACATCTTTCTTCTCATTATACTGTTGTTATAAACCATACGGGATGAAGGAATAGTTAGTCTACGTTAAGCAACTTGCAGTACAAACAATGGTATACATTCTTGGTATATATAACTGGCTTATGTTATCAGGACAGAACAGAATAGAACATACATGTTATTTAACTTGTGCATACGTACATCATTTTACATATATATTCAAGCAATATCCTATATAATAACGAGTCAAGTTATTTAACACAAAAGTTCATTTTATATAAATATTATGAGCATTTTTTAAAGCAAACAATTGAAATGGATTTTATAGTCGCACCAACAGCTAAGGTCATATGGCGACTTTCCAGCTTCCACTGGTGGAGGAAGACCCCAGGTGCCCCTCCGGGCAATTTACGTGCACGGGCGAGCACCTGGGTAGAACCACCGACGTTCCGCAAGCCAGCTGGATAGCTTCCTCACATAAAGATTCCTAGGCCCCTGAGGGATCGAACCTACAGCGGTGAGGGGCAAGTGATTGCAAGTCAGAGACTCTAACCACTCGGCCACGGACGCCCCGTTAAAGCAAACAACTGATACAAGAGGATGAAAATATTCTAAATATTTAAAATTGAATTCCTTAGAGATATAGCTTTACTATATATTTTGCTAAATTAATAATAATATTATTATCATGTCCGAAGTATTTCTAAGAACTTAAACATACTAGCCCTATTATAATAATATGTTTAATATAAACTTTACGGATTTCTATGTTATCAAGTAGGAACTGTTTTAGTAACAGTAAGTTTCATTTTGCGACATAAGATGCTACATAAGATGCTAACATAGTCTCAGCTTTTGTGCGTAGTTAATTATTATCAAAGATATATTGACTTGTCTCAAACCAAACCAAACAGGTGACGTCATAAAGTTGTGTTGTTTGAACCCACTGCCATTTCAAAATGGCTGAACGTTTTGTAAACATGACTTTGACCTCTCTGATTTTCCACAATTTAATACATTAATGGATTATTTAAACATACATATTGTTGTTTATTTTTATTCGACATTATTACATTTGTACTCGATCGTAAGCGTACCCGAAACAGCGCCGTCAAAGATATTGAAATAACACCACAATCTTTGGCAATGCCATGTGCGCAAACTTAATGACTGTGTCAACAACTTAGCATTTAGCCGTGTGTATGCAAATCTTTTTACATTATTTCCTGCTATGTAACGTAGAATGTCACACTATAATAAGTGATGTTATTCAATTTAAGACTAACAAGACAAACTTAACAAACAATGGCGATCCCACGCTATGTACTGGTTTCCGTCTTGTATACGCAAATAATTCACTTGGGGAACCACAACTGTCGACTGTCTAAATATAAAGTCCATTCGCATCTTTACGCAACAACAATAATGGCGTTTTAACGCAGGAGCAATATTCCCCCCAATTTATCCACAATGGTCGTTCAAATAAATACATTTATTATTAATAAACACACAAATGGTGATGTATTATTATTAAATGCACTTTAATTATTATGGTGTTATTGTGTGTTTAAATAAATACTTGAAAGAACTTGCAAACAAATATAAAATAAGGCTTTATAATCCAGAGTGGCAGCTCAGTCCGTTTCCATTTAACATAGAAGAAAGAAACGGAGGAAGTCTTAATACAAACTATGATCATTGCAATGTACACCGCATGTTGTCTTTCATTAAAAAATCAATATCCTAGATTGTTTTAAACCACACTGACATTCTCTTTATTATCTTCTTTCTCTCTTACTTTCTTTATTCCCTTCTCTCTTCTACTAAATATCTTCTCATATCTCTATAATAACTGACAATATATATGTATGTATGTCTTATGTATGTATGTATGTGTGTATGTATGTATATTTTGTTGTTTGTGCCAATACAATACTTCGAACTTGAACTGTGTTATCGAACCTCATTCGCATGTATCTTCACATCGTCGGATACCCGCGCGAGACCCATTATGTTTCACTCCATTCATCACATCAAAATGAGTCACGCGTTGGTATCAGACGATGGTATCTTCAAATCGTTTATACATATGTCAATTAGGTCATTTGTGAAATAGACCAATTGTTAACTAGGCAATAAGAACAATGGACAAATGAGGTGGTTTGACTTTTTTTACCCACGTCGTGTGGATACAATCCATTTAGCGAGGTGCCATGGATTAAAGTCCAATTGGTTTACACCGATTGATTGTACATCTCGATTGATTGGTATTCGTCATCCTCAATATGTTTCCCTTCCCTGTAATATAGCCATCGCCTTGTCGTTGTCTATTATGTGGCCTAGTATATTGCTGCATAACTCTACCCGGATTCATAGCTATGCCACCTTGTCATAGTTGATATGCTAACATGATCTATATTCTGGTAGAACGAATCGTCTATTGTTTGAAATCGTTCACCAAAGGTTTGTAATCTGGGACCTCAAACATGAAATACATTGCATGATATAGTCTGTGAGGGCGGACCCGGAAACACAAACGCTCGTCATGGACAGTCCGGAAACACAACCGTTCAGCAAGGACAGTCTCCCGGAAACACAACCGTTCACCATGGACAGTCTCTCGAAACACAACCGTTCACCATAGACAGTCTCCCGGAAATACAACCGTTCACCATGGACAGTCTCCCGGAAATACAACCGTTCAGCATGGACAGTCTCCCGGAAACACGACCGTTCAGCATGGACAGTCTCCCGGAAACAAACCCGTTCACCATGTACAGTATCCAGGAAACATAACCTTTCACCATGGACAGTCTCCCGGGAACACAACCGTTCAACATGGACAGTCTCCCGGAAACACAACCGTTCAACATGGACAGTCTCCCGGTAACACAACCGTTCAACATGGACAGTCTCCAGGAAACATAACCGTTCACCATGGACAGTCTCCCGGGAACACAACCGTTCAACATGGACAGTCTCCAGGAAACATAACCGTTCACCATGGACAGTCTCCAGGGAACACAACCGTTCAACATGGACAGTCTCTATGCGCCAGATGATAATAAGGCTGTATCAAATGAAATACTCGTTAAAATACTGCCTTCTTGTTCAACATATATCAACTTCATTTTACCCTAAATTTGCTCTGTACAAAAAGAGGCATTACCTTGTAAAATAGCTTGCAGAGTTATGGAACTGGCCTGTGGTATTTTATTATTGATATCAAATACATAGATGACCAAAGTTTCATTGAAATCTATCAATCACTTTTGGAGATACCAGCTTACATGCAAAACTTTCACCAACTGCAACATCGATGCCAACGCCAGGGTGCACACTAGCCCTCATTTCCTTTGAAACGTCAAGCTAAAAAAGGATAGGAGTTACCAATATGAAGAGTTACAATGTATACAATGTATCACCCTGTTGTCTTGCTAATTTGTATGGAGGGAAATGTGTTTGGTTTATTACTGACCCGATTATATTGATCAAACTGTTGAGTGGCAAATCTGAGCGCGATTTCTTTACCCTCGATGTTCTGCTACTGCCATTTGGCGAGCAGTACAGTCAGAGTTGTGAACATTGAGTTATATATTAGTGACCAACGGGTCCAGGCTTAAGAAACTTCTTAGGATTGAGTTCAAGAATGCAAATTTGTCACGATTATTTTAGTCACTTTGAACGATAATTTTTCAAAACAAGGTTCATTTTGACTGTTGGGATTGTGGATATTAATGTTCTTGCATATACATATTGAATAAACAAAAGTCCGTGTAAGACCATTTTCAAAATCATATTCTTGAGTCTAAGTCTAAGAACTTTCTCAAGAATGGTTGGTGAATTCGGGCCAGAAATCAATCAATACATAGACCATACATGTGAAACTATTTTTGGAGTCAAGAGGGAGATTTAACTCCGCAAAAAGAGAAATTTTCAAATTACTATGAATAAAGAAGGAATATTTGTCTAATTTGCTCAAAATACACCTCACTTTAATGTAATTCTGGACCTCTAAAGCGGGAGACTCCCTCCTGAAGAGGGAGACTTCACATGCATGACATAGACAAGGAAGTACAGTGACCACAAGTATTGCAACAGTGATTCTGTGCCTTAATTTCATTTCATACAATAACATAGGACAAAACAGAATAAATATAAAAGAAAACATTCAATCATCTATTCATATTGAATGGAATGAAAACGAATAATTATTGCACAGTTGTCTATCTATGATATCATCTTATTTAATATAAGTATAATTACAGGTTTTGTATTATCTGCACAGATGGTGCATATTAGAAATGTGATTCATAGCTTGACGTCATGTCTCAAACTAGTAACATACTTCAAAGAAAGATTTTAAAAAGTAACACGATTGGAAAGTCAGCTTTCCTAAGACAGACATTATATATATATCAGAAAAAGTAGGTCAAGTAATATTAATGCTTGCACACCATATTGGCTTGATAACAGTGACCAGTCACATATATCGCTCGTCACATATATCACTCATCCCTTAATCACTCCTTACATATATCAGATGAACACCCTGCTGAAGTTTTGACCTTATCGCTTGAACTAACATGGTGTTCTTTTTATAATGTTAATTGTTTGCATTTAATTTTAATTATTTTTTCTTCCTTTCTCTTTTTAAAAATTCGAAAAGCCCTTCGTAGACGCCCCCCTTAACAGACACACATTTAACGGCAGAGCGATGTATGATTCTCAAAGACAATGTTTATTTATTAATATGCATGGAAAGAGTTTGGGTTATTTATCGGGAACACCATTACATAAATCACTCATCACAATTTATTATATCACTCATCCCTTCTGATCACATATATCACTCAGCACGTATATCACTGATCACATATATCACTGATCACATATATCACTCATCCCTTATATCACTCATCACATATATCACTCAGTACATATATCACTCAGAACATATACCACTCAGTACATATATCACTTAGTACATATATCACTCATCATATATATCACTTACCGCATATATCACTTATCAGATAAATAATTCATCACATATGTCACTCATCACATATATCATTCATCACATATATCACTCTTCACATAAATCACTCATCACATATATCACTGAACACATACATCACTCAGCACATATATCACTCATTACATATATCACTCATCATATATATATCGCTTATTACATATATCACTCACCATATATATATCGCTCATCACATGTATTATTCATCCCTTATATCACTCATCACATATACCAACTGAACAATGACAACAGGTCCAATTTTAACATAAACGACAACAAGAACAATGCAAGATACCGAGACAACAACTAAAGACAATGACAACAGGAGTAAATTTTAATTTAATCAACAACAACCGGGAAAGATATTGATTCGACAGCAAAAACAAAACACAATGACAAGAGGACCAATTTTAACTTTAATGACAACAAGAACCGGGAAAGATACCAATAGGACAACAACAACAGAAGACAACAGGACCAGATTTTTTATTTCATCAACAACAAAAACCGAGGAAGATATTGACAGCAACAACAAACCACAATGACAAAAGGACCAAATTTAATCAACAACAACAACAACCGGACAAGATACCAATTGAACAACAACAACAAAACACAATTACAACGGACCAAATTTAACATAAACAACAACAACCAGTCAAGATAATGACTCGGCAACAACAACAAAACACAAAGAAAACAAGAACAACAACTGGGCTTTATACCAATTGCACAACAACAACGAAACGCAATGACAACAGGACCAATCTTAACTTAAACGACAACAACCTGGCAAGATACCAATTGGACAAAAACAACAAAACACAATGACAACGGGACCAAATTTAACATGAACAACAACAACAACCTGTCAAGATATTAATTGGACAACAACAATCAAACACACCGACAACAGGACCACATCAACCGAGCAAGATACCAATTGAAAAACACACTGACAATAGGACCAATGTTAACTTAAACGAAAACAACAACCTGGCAAGATACCAATTGAACAACAACAGAACACAAAGACAACAGGATCTATTTAAACTTAAATTTCAACAACAACCTGGCAAGATATTGATAGATCAAGAAATCCGTGGATTCATGTCTCGCCTAACGGGGGCTGGACTTATAAATAAAAAGGTCACTGATGCTTAAACGAAAGTTTGTAAATATTTCAGTAACTCAAAACAATCTAGTTTGACGTTTGCTGAGATGACATTTAAAAAAAAACGCCATTCTATTAAAAACAAGAGGTCAATGACCTTGAAGCTCTACTGATTGATTTTGATTTCAGGAAGTAGTCGCTACAGACTTGTTTTTTGAAAATCTATTTTTAACCGTGGCGGCCATCTTGAATTTCCGGCCGACCTGACATTTTGCTAGGATCAATAAGACATTAAGAGCAACATTCCTGTGAAGTTTCATGAAAATCCGTCAAGTAGAGACAAAAACAACAGAAAAACACAATGACAACATTACCAAATTTAATCAACAACAAATGGGTAAGATAAACAAATCGCGATGACAACAGGACCAATTTTAACTTAATCGAGAACAACAACTGGGCAATATACCAATTAAAAAAATAATAAAAAAAATATCGAGTTTTGAGTGGGGTGCGAGGTGGGTAGGGAGAGAGGCGGCGGTGGATGTTGCGGGGTGTGGGGGGTGGTGAGGGCAAAATATATGTGCAAGAAGCTATGTAAGAATTCAGCAAAACAACACAAAAATATGCAAAAGAAAAAAAGAAATATCACTGTAAGTGATAAATGCCCCCAAAGTGTCCTTTGACCTCTAAGTATGCCCTTGACCTTAGAGCCATGGACCTGGATTTGTGCACCACACCTCATTTGGTTGTGGTGAGCACTTGTTCCAAGTTATTTGAAAATCCGTCCAGGCATGCAAAAGTTATTGACCCGACACAATTTGACCTTTGACCTCTAAATGTGACCTTGACGTTGGGGCCAAAGACCTGGATTTTGAGCGCGACACATCGTCTTGTTGTGGTGAGCACTTGTGCCAAAGTATTTGAAAATACGTCCATGAATGCCAGAGTTATTGACCGGACACAATTTGACTTTTGACCTCCAAGTGTGACCTTGACCTTGAAGACCTGGGTTTTGCGCGCGACATATCGCCTTGTTATGGTGTTCACTTGGGCCAAGTTATTTTAAAATTCCTGCAGGGGTTGTGACGTTACGGTCCGGACACGAAATTACGTACCTGTTTTTGACCTATAAACTTCAAGTGTAACCTTGACCTTTGAGGTACGGACCTGCGTTTTGCGCGCGACACATCGTCTTGTTATGGTGATCAATTGTGCCAAATAATTTAAAAATCCCTGCAGGGGTTGTGACGTTACGTTCCGGACACGAAATTGCGTACCTGTTTTTTACCTATGAACTTCAAGTGTGACCTTGACCTTTGAGGTACGGACCTGGGTTTTACGCGCGACACATCGTCTTGTTATGGTGATCACTTGTGCCAAGTTATTTAAAAATCGCTGCAGGGATTGTGACGTTACGGTCCGGACACGAAATTGGGTACCTGTTTTTGACCTATGAACTTCAATTGTGACCTTGACCTTTGAGGTACGGACCTGGGTTTTGTGCGCGACACATCGTCTTGTTATGGTGATCACTTGTGCCAAGTTATTTAAAATTCCCTGCAGGGGTTGTGAAGTTACGGTCCGGACACGAACTTCGGAATGACAGACGGACAGAATCGGGACGGACGGACGGTGCGATAAATATATGCCCCAGAAAACTTTTCACTTTTCGGGGGCATAAAAATCGAGTTTTGAGTGGGGATGGGGTAGAGACGGGGGTGGGGAGGGCAACATATATGTGTAAGAAGCTGTGTAAGAATTGACCAAAACAACACAGAAATATAAAAAAAACAAAAAAAATACAAATATTTCGATTGGAGGGAGTGGGGGGCTGGGTATAGGGGGCAAGATAGCTATGTGTAAGTATTGACAAAACCAACACAGAAATTTGTAAACAAATAAATAGAAAAAATAAATAGATTGAGTTTCGATTGGGGTGGGGGGTTGGGTGGTTGTAGTGTGTGGGAGGGGGGTGGAGGGGGCAACATATATGTGTAAGAAGCTATGTGTAAGAAATTACCAAAACAACAGATATATGTAAAAAAACAATAAACATTAAATAAAAATATTCCAGTTTCGAGCGTGGTGGTGGGCTGGCGGGGGAGTGGGGGGGGGGGGGGGGGGGGGGTTGAGGGTGGCGGCAACATAGGTATGTGTAAGAATTGACCAAAACCAACACATAAATATGTAAAAAAGAAAGAAAAAAAGAAGAGTTTCGAGTGTGTGTGCGTGTGTGTGTGTGTGCGTGTGTGCGTGTGTGCGTGGGGGGAGGGGGCGTGGAGAGAAGCAGGTGGTGGGGGTGAGGGAGCAACATATATATGTAAAAGAAGCTATGTGTAAGAATTGACCAAAATACACAGAAATATGTCAACAACAACAAAATTTAAATAAAAATATTCTAGTTTCGAGTATGCAAAAAGAAAAAGAAAAAAGTTTCGAGTGTGTGTGTGTGCGGGCGGGAGGGGGGTGGGGAGAGAAGCATGGTGGGGAGGGGGTTGAGGGAGCAACATACATATGTGTAAGAAGCTATGTAAAATTTGACCAAAAAACACAGAAATATGTCCAAAAAATATAAAAATTAAATAAAAATATTCTAGTTTCGAGTGTGTGGTGGGGGCGGGGGGTTGGGAGTGGCGGGAAAGGGGAGGCTGGGGGAGGGGGAAGGGGGCAACATGTTTAAGAATTGACAAACGCAACACAGAAATATGCACACAAAAAAGTGTTTCAAATTGGTGTGTGGGGGGAGCGCGGGGGTGAGAAGCGGGAGTGGGTTGGGTGGAGGGAGGGGGCAACATATATGTGTAAGAATTGACTAAAACAACAAAGAAATATGTGGAAAAAATTCAAGTGGAGATGTGGGGGTGGGGTCGGGGGTGAGAGGCGGGAGGTGGGGGAGGGGGCAACATATATGTGTAAGAATTGACTAAAACAACACAGAAATATGTAGGAAAAAAAAGTGGAGTGGGGTGGGAGTGGTGGCTGGAGGAGGGACCCCATGCCCCAATATGGGTGAATTATGAATAAGAAATCCCAAACCAAAATTATAGATATATACATGCTTACATGCAAACCTAGATCTGCGTTTATTGCACATGATATGGGCCATCACAATTTGGGATTAATGGGAGCCCAGAATTTGCAGAAGACAAAATTACTTATCCAACCCTTTACAATATACTATAAGGAAACCAATTCCAAAATTTAGTTCAGCTAGGACAAGAAATGTAAGAGATATAGACCTGTAAACAGCTTACACGCAAAATTTGATGTGAAATGGGACACATTTTTAAGAGCTATCAGAATTTGGGTTCCATGGGAGCCCAGGGGTAACAGTAACCAAAATTACTTAAGCAGCCCTTAAGATAATGCTATAAGGAAGCCCATGGCAAAATTTGGTTGTGCTAGGGTAAGAATTGTAAGAGATATAGACTTGTAAACACAGCTTACACGCAAACCTTGATGTGGGACGCCAACGCCGACGCCGTTGCCGACACGGGGTATTTACATAAGCTCTCTTATTCTTCGAATAGTCGAGCTAACAACAAAACACAATGACAACAGGACCAATGTTAACTTAAATGGCAAAAACAACACTCTGGCAAGATATTGATTGGACAACAACAATAAAACACAATGACATCAGGACTACATTTAACAAGAGGTCAATGACCTTGAAGCTCTACTGATAGGTTTTTGATAGCTAGATCAGCATTCCTGTGAAGTTTCCTGAAAATCCGTCAAGTAGTTTCAGAGGAGTAGTCGCTACAAGGTTTCATTATATAACTCTATGTAAACAAAGATGGCCGCTGGTGGCCATGCTTAATGTCAAATCAAAATAATTTTTTCACAAGGATCAACATCATGTCATACTGATCATTTTACAAATTTATTTATTTTAAATCTATTTTTAGCCGTGGTGGCCATCTTGAATTTTCGCCTATCCTGAAATCTTTCTAGAATCAACTAGACACCAAGAGCAACATTCCTGTGAAGTTTCATGAACATCCGCCAAGTAGTTTCAGAGGAGTAGTCGCTACAAGTTTATAAACTTGTAAACAAAGATGGCCACTGGCAGCTATGTTTAACGTCGAATCAAAACGATATTTGACAAGGAACAACATAATGTCATGCTGATCATTTTAGAAAAACTCCCATAACAATAGCACTTATAGTTTTCAAGAAGTAGTCGCTACAAACTTGTATTTTAAAAATCTATTTTTAGCTTTAGAGGCCATCTTGGATTTCACATCAACATTTTTGCTAGGATCAACTAGACTTCATGGGCAAGATTTCTGCAAAGTTTCATGAATATCCATCCAGTAGTTTCGGAGGAGTAGTCGCTACAAATAAACGTTTACGGACAGACAGACAGACGGACGACGGACGCCGCACCACGGCATAAGCTCTGCTGATCTCTGATCAGTCGAGCTAATCAACAACAAAAACCAGGCAAGATAGAAATCGTACACCAACAACAAAACAAAATGACAATCGAACCAATTTTAACTTCAATGATAACAACAACCTGACAAGATACCAATTGAACAACAACAACAACAAAACACAATGACAACCGGACCAATTTTAATTTAATCAAAAACAACAACCGGAAAAGATATTGATTTGACAGCAACAAAAAACACAATGACAACAGGACCAAATTTAATCAACAAAAGCAACCGCACAAGATACCAATTGAACAACAACAACAAAACACAATGACAACAGAATTTTTTTTAATTTAATCAACAACAACAACCGCGCAAGATACCAATTGAACAACAACAACAAAACACAATGACAACAGAAAAAATTGTAACTTAAACGACAACTACCTGCAAAGATACCATTGGGACAACAACAAAACAGAATGAGAACAGGAACAATTTAATTTAATCATCAACAAATAACTGGGCAAGATACCAATTGGACAACAACAACAAAACTCAATGACAAGAACAATTTTAACTTCAACGACAACAACTACCTGGCAAGATACCACTTGGACGACAACAACAAAAAACAATGACAACAGGACCAAATTTAATCAACAACAACAACCAGACAAGATACCAATTGCACAACAACAAAAAACACAATGACAACTGGAACAATTTTGATTTAATCAACAACAACAACCGGGCAAGATAACAATTGGACAACAACAACAAAACAAACACAATAAAGGCAGGAACAATTTTAATCAACAACAGTAACCGGGCAAGATACCAATTGCACAACAACAAAAAACACAATGACAACAGGAACAATTTTAATTTAATCAACAACAACACTGGGCAAGATACCAATAATACAACAACAACAAAACATAATGACAACAGAAACCATTTTAATTTAATCAACAACAACAACTTGGCAAGATACCAATTGCACAACAACAACAACACACAATGACAACAGAAACCATTTTGATTTAATCAACAACAACAACTTGGCAAGATACCAATTGCACAACAACAACAACACACAATGACAACATGAACAATTTTAATTTAATCAACAACAACAACCAGGCAAGATACCAATTGGACATCAACACAACACAATGATAACAAGACCAATTTTAACTTACACGACAGCAACTACGTGGCAAGCTACCAATTAAACAACAACAAGAAAGGACAATAACAACGGGAACAATTTTAACATAAACAACAACAACTACCTGGCAAGATACCAATTAAACAATGACAACAAAGGACAATGACAACAGGAACTATTTTAACTTAAACGACAACAACTACCTGGCAAGATACCAATTAAAGAACGACAACAAAACACAATGACAACAGGAACAATTTTAACTTAATCGACAACAACAACCATGTAAGATGTCAACTGCACAATAACAACAAAACACAATGACAACAGGAACAATTTCAACTAAATCAACAACAACAACCGCGTAAGATAACAATTGTACAACAACAACAAAACACAATGACAACAGGACCAATTTAACTTAATCAACAACAATAACCACGTAAGATACCAATTGTACAACCACAACAAAACACAATGACAACAGGAACAATTTTAACATAATCAACAACAAAACCACCCTAATCAACAACAACAACCGCGTAAGATACCAAGTGTACAACAACAACAAAACACAATGACAACAGAAACAATTTTAACTTAATCAACAACAACAACCGCGTAAGATACCAATTGGACAACAACAACAAAACACAATGACAACAGGACCAATTTTACTTAACAACAACAACCGCGTAAGATACCAATTGTACAACAACAACAAAACATAGTGACAACAGGAACAATATTAACTTAATCAACAACAACATCCTGGCAAGACACCAAGTGTACAACAACAACAAAACACAATGACAACGGGAATAATGTTAACTTAAACGACAACAACAACTGTGTAAAATTGAACAACAACAACAAAACACAATGACAACAGGAACAATTTTAACTTAATCGACAACAACAACCATGTAAGATATCAACTGCACTATAACAACAAAACACAATAACGACAGGAACAATTGTAACTTAAACGACAACTACCTGGAAAGATACAATTGGGACAACAACAAAACACAATGACCACAGGAACAATTTTAATTTAATCATCAACAACAACCAGGTAAGATACCAATTGGACAACAACAACAAAACACAATGACAACAAGAACAATTTTAAATTAAACAACTACAACTACCTGGCCAGATACCAATTGGACAACAACAACAAAACACAATGTCAACAGGACCAAATTTAATCAACAACAACCGGACAAGATACCAATTAACATGTCGCCAGTACTTAGATATCTCCACCCTATTGTTGATGTTGGAGTATATTGACAACAGGTTATATTACAATACAGCCCCACGTGCTTTATTATAATGTTCCACGTGCTATTGTTTGTCGGGTGTATAGTATTTTTTTGATTGGTTAAAACAGATAAATGATTGACAACTGGCGACATGTTAATTGCACAACAACAACAAAACACAATGACAACAGGAACAATTTTAATTTAATCAACAACAACAACCGGGCAAGATAACAATTCCACAACAACAACAAAACACATTGACAACAGGACCAATTTTAATTTAATCAACAACAACAACCGGGCAAGATACCAATTGGACAACAACAAATCACAATGACAACGGGACTAATTTTAACTTAATCAATAAAAACAACCAAGGAAGATACCAATTGGACAACGACAACAAAACACAATGACAACAGGAACAAATTTAACTTAAACGACAACAACTACCTGGCAAGATACCAATTGGACATCAACAGAAAAACACAATGACAACAGTAACAATTTCAATTAACAACAATAACCGCGTAAGATACCAATTGTACAACAACAACAAAACACAATGACAACAGGAACAATTTTAATCAACAACAACAACCGCGTCAGATAAAAATTGTACAACAACAACAAAACACAATGACAACAGAAACAATTTTAATTTAATCAACAACAACAACCGCGTAATATACCAACTGGACAACAACAACAAAACACAATGACAACAGGAACAATTTTTCAGTCAATCAACAACAACCGCGTAAGATACCAATTGTACAACAACAACAAAACACAATGACAACAGAACCAATTTTTAAGTTAATCAACAACAACTACCGCGTAAGATACCAATTGTACAAGAAAAACAAAACACAATGACAACAGGACCAATTTTTTACCTAATCAACAACAACAACCGAGTAAGATACCAATTGGACAACAACAATAAAACCCAATGACAACTGGACCAAATGTAATCAACAACAACCGGGAAAGATACCATTTGAACAACAATACCAAAACACAATAAAAAAGCAACTAATTTAACAAAACACCAAGAACCTTTGAAGATACTGATTGGGCAACATAAATCAAACACAAAGATAACAAGACCAATTTTAACTTAAATGGCAACAACAAAAACCTGGAAAGATATTGATTGAATAACAACAAATCATAATGAAAACAGGACAAATTTTAACTTAAATAACAACAACCTGGTAAGATACCAATTGTACAACAACAAAACACAATGACAACAGGACCAATTTTAACGTAAATGACAAAAACTACGTGGCAAGTTACCAATTAAACAACAACAAGAAAGGACAATGACAACGGGAACAATTTTAACATAAACGCCAACAACTACCTGGCAAGATACAAATTAAAGAACGACGACAAAACACAATGAGCACAGAAACAATTTTAACTTAATCGACAACAACAACCATGTAAGATACCAACTGCACAACAACAACAAAACACAATGACAACAGGAACAATTTCAACTAAATCAACAACAACTACCGTGTAAGATACCAATTGTACAACAACAACAAAACACAATGACAACAGGAACAATTTTTAACTTAATCAACAACAACAACCGCGTAAGATACCAATTGTACAACTGCAACAAAACAATTTTAACTGAATCAACAACAACAACCGCATAAGATAACCACCGCATAAGATACCAATTGTACAACAACAAAACGCAATGACAACAGGAACAATTTTAATTTAATCAGCAACAACAAGGGGAAAAGATACCAATTGGACAACAACAACAAAACACAATGACAACAGGAACACATTTTAATTAACAACAACAACCGCGTAAGATACCAATTGTACAACAACAACAAAACACAATGACGACAGGAACTATTTTAATCAACAACAACAACCGCGTAAGATACCAATTGTACAACAACAACAACAAAACACAATGACAACAGAAACAATTTTAATCAACAACCGGGCAAGATACCAATTGTACAACAACAACAAAACACAATGACAACAAGAACACTTTTAATTTAATCAGCAACAACAAGGGGGAAAGATACCAATAGGACAACAACAACAAAACACAATGACAACAGGAACAATTTTAACTTAAACGACAACAACTAACTGGCAAGATACCAATTGGACAACAACAACAAAACACAATGACAACAGGATCACATTTAATCAACAACAACAACCGGGCAAGATACCAATTGGACAACAACAACAAAACACAATGACAACAGGAACAATTTTAACTTAAACGATAACATCTACCTGGAAAAATACCAATTGGACAACAACAAAAAAATGACAACAGGATCAAATTTAATCAACAACAACAACCGGGCAAGATACCAATTGTACAACAACAACAAAACAATGACAACAGCAACAATTTCAATCAACAACAACAATCGCGTAAGATACCAATTGCACAACAACAACAAAACACAATGACAACAGGACCAATGTTAACTTCAACGACAACAACAACCGGGCAAGATAAAAATTGTACAACAACAACCAAACACAAAGACAACAGGAACAATTTTAATCAACAACAACAGCGTAAGATACCAATTGTACAACAACAACAAAACACAATGACAACAGGAACAATTTCAATCAACAACAACAACCGCATAAGATACCAATTGCACAAAAACAACAAAACACAATGACAACAGGACCAATTTGAACTTAATCAACAACAACAACAGTGTAAGATACCAATTGCACAGAAACAACAAAACACAATGACAACAGGACCAATTTGAACTTAATCAACAACAACAACAACAGTGTAAGATACCAATTGTACAACAACAACAAAACACAATGACAACAGGAACAATTTCAATCAAAAACAACAACCGAATAAGATACCAATTGGACAACAACAACAAAACACAATGACAACATGACCAATTTTAACTTAATAAACAACAACAATCGCGGAAGATACCAATTGTACAACAACCACAAAACACAATGACAACAGGACCAGTTTTTAACTTAATCAACAACAACAACCCCGTAAGACTCCAATTGTACAACAACAACAAAACAATTTTAACTCAATGAACAACAACCGCATAAGATACCAATTGTACAACAACAACAAAACACAATGACAACAGGAACAATTTTAATTTAATCAACAACAACAACTGCGTTAGATCGTTATTGCACAACAACAACAAAACACAATGACAACAGCACCAATTTTAACTTAAACGACAATAACAACCGGGAAAGATACCATTTGTACAACAACAAAACACAATGACAACAGGACCAATTTCTAAATTAATCAACAACAACAACCGCGTAAGATACCAATTGTACAACTACAACAAAACAATTTTAACTGAATCAACAACAACAACCGCATAAGATAACAACCGCATAAGATACCAATTGCACAACAACAACAAAACACAATGACAACAGGACCAATTTTAACTTAAACGACAATAACAACCGGGCAAGATACCAATTGTACAACAACAAAACAAAATGACAACAGGAACAATTTTAACTAAATCAACAACAACAACCGCATAAGATATCAATTGTACAACAACAACAAAACACAATGACAACAAGAATAATTTTAACTTAAACGACAACAACTACCTGGCAAGATACCAATTGGACAACAACAACAACACAGAATGACAACAGGACCAAATGTAATCAAAAACAACAACCGCACAAGATACCAATTGCACAACAACAACAAAACACAATGACAACAGGAACAATTTTAATTATATCAAGAACAACAACTGGGCAAGATACCAATTGGACAACAACAACAAAACACAATGACAACAGGAACAATTTTAATCAACAACAACAACCGGGCAAGATACCAATTGTACAACAACAAAACGCAATGACAACAGGAACAATTTTAATTTAATCAGCAACAAGGGGGAAAGATAGCACTTGGACAACAACAACAAAACACAATGACAACAGGAACAAATTTAACTTAAACGACAACAACTACCTGGCAAAATACCAATTGGATAACAACAAAACACAATGACAACAGGATCAAATTTAATCAACAACAACAACCGTGCAAGATACCAATTGTACAACAACAATTAGTCATTAAAAGCAATATTCCTGTAAAGTTTCATGAAAATCTGTCAAGTAGTTTCAAAGGAGTAGTCGCTACAAGTTTTTACTATATAACTGTATGTAAACAAAGATGGCCTCTGGCAGCCATGTTTAACGTTGAAACATAACGATTTTTGACAGGGACCAACATCATGTCATGCTGATCATTTTAGAAAAAGTCCCATATCAATATCACTTATAGTTTTCAAGAATAGTCGCTACAAACTTATTTTTAGCCGTGGCGGCCATCTTGAATTTCCGGCCGACCTGAAATTTTGCTAGGATCAATTAAACATCAACAGCAACATTCCTGTGAATTTTCATGAAAATCCGTCAAGTAGTTTCAGAGGAGTAGTTGCTTCAAGTTTTCATTATATAACTTTATGTAAACAAAGATGGCCGCTGGCAGCCATGTTTAACGTCGAATCAAAACGATTTTCGACAAGGACCAACATCATGTCATGCTGATCATTTTAGAAAAGTCCCATATCAATATCGCTTATAGTTTTCATGAAGATGTCGCTACAAACTTGTTTTTTAAAAACCTATTTTTAGATCTGGCGGCAATCTTGGATTTCACATCAACATGAATTTTTGCTAGGATCAACTAGACTTCATGGGCAACATTTCTGTAAAGTTTCATGAAAATCCATTTAGTAGTTTCAGAGGAGAAGTCGCTACAAAAAAAAGTTTACGGACAGACGGACGACGGACGCCGCACCACGGCATAAGCTCTGCTGATCACTGATCAGTAGAGCTAAAAACAACAAAACACAATGAAAACAGGAACAATTTTAACTTAAACGGCAACAACAACTGGGCACGATACCAGTTGTACAACAACAACAAAACACAATGACAACACCAATCATTTTAACTCAATCTACAACATCAACCGCGTAAGATACAAATTATACAACAACAACAAAACACAATGACAACAGGAACAATTTTAATTGAATCCACAACAACAACCACAAAACACAATGACAACAGAAACAATTTTAATCAACAACAACCGCATAAGATACCAATTGCACAACAACAACAAAACACAATGACAACAGGAACAATTTTAATTTAATCAACAACAACAACCGGGCAAGATACCAATTGGACAACAACAAATCACAATGACAACGGGACTAATTTTAACTTAATCGACATCAACAACTGCGTAAGATACCAATTGTACAACAACAACAAAACACAATGACAACAGGAACAAGTTTAATCAACAACAACAACCGTGTCAGATAAAAATTGTACAATAACAACAAAACACAATGACAACAGGACCAATTTTAACTTAAATGGCAACAACAAATACCTGGAAAGATATTGATTGAACAACAACAAATCATAATGAAAACAGGACAAATTTCCCTAAAATAACAACAACCTGGTAAGATACCAATTGTACAACAACAAAACACAATGACAACAGGACCAATTTTAACGTAAATGACAACAACTACGTGGCAAGTTACCAATTAAACAACAACAAGAAAGGACAATGACAACGGGAACAATTATAACATGAACGACAACAACTACCTGGCAAGATACCAATTAAAGAACGACAACAACACACAATGACAACAGGAACAATTTTAACTTAATCGACAACAACAACCATGTAAGATACCAACTGCACAACAACAACAAAACACAATGACAACAGGAACAATTTCAACTAAATCAACAACAACAACCGCGTAAGATACCAATTATACAACAACAACAAAACACAATGACGAAAGGACCAATTTTTAACTTAATCAACAACAACAACCGCGTAAGATACCAATTGTACAACTGCAACAAAACAATTTTAACTGAATCAACAACAACACGAACAATTTGAACTTAATCAACAACAACAACAGTGTAAGATATCAATTGTACAACAACAACAAAACACAATGGAAACAGGACCAATGTTTAACTTAACAACAACAACGGCATAAGATACCAATTGCACAACGACAACAAAACACAATGACAACAGGACCAATTTTAACTTCAACGACAATAACCACCGGGCAAGATACCAATTGTACAACAACAAAACAAAATGACAACAGGAACAATTTTAACTAAATCAACAACAACAACCGCATAAGATACCAAATGTACAATAACAACAAAACACAATGACAACAGGAATAATTTTAATTTATTCAACAACAAGAACAACCGGCCAAGATACCAATTGGACAACAACAACAACACAGAATGACAACAGGACCAAATTTAATCAAAAACAACAACCGCACAAGATACCAATTGCACAACAACAACAAAACACAATGACAACAGGAACAATTTTAATTATATCAACAACAACAACTGGGCAAGATACCAATTGGACAACAACAACAAAACACAATGAAAACATGACCAATTTTTAACTTAATAAACAACAATCGCGGAAGATACCAATTGTACAACAACAACAAAACACAATGACAACAGGAATAATTTTTAACTAAATCAACAACAACAACAACCGCGTAAGATACCAGTTGTACAACAACAACAAACACAATGACAACAGGACCAATTTTTAACTTAATCAACAACAACACGAACAATTTGAACTTAATCAACAACAACAACAGTGTAAGATATCAATTGTACAACAACAACAAAACACAATAGAAACAGGACCAATGTTTAACTTAACAACAACAACGGCATAAGATACCAATTGGACAACAACAACAAAACACAATGACAACATGACCAATTTTTAACTTAATAAACAACAACAATCGCGGAAGATACCAACTGTACAACAACAACGAAACACAATGACAACAGGACCAATTTTTAACTTAATCAACAACAACAACCCCGTAAGACACCAATTGTACAATAACAACAAATCAATTTTAACTCAATCAACAACAACCGCATAAGATACACAATAAAAAAACACAATGACAACAGGAACAATTTTAATTTAATCAACAACAACTACGTAAGATAGTAATTGCACAACAACAACAAAACACAATGACAACAGGACCAATTTTAACTTAAACGACAATAACAACCGGGCAAGATACCATTTGTACAACAACAAAACACAATGACAACAGGACCAATTTCTAACTTAACAACAACAACCGCGTAAGATACCAATTGTACAACTACAATAAAACAATTTTAACTGAATCAACAACAACAACCGCATAAGATAACAACCGCATAAGATACCAATTGTACAACAACAACAAAACACAATGACAACAGGACCAATTTTAACTTCAACGACAATAACAACCGGGCAAGATACCAATTGTACAACAACAAAACAAAATGACAACAGGAACAATTTTAACTAAATCAACAACAACAACCGCATAAAATACCAATTGCACAACGACAACAAAACACAATGACAACAGGACCAATTTTAACTTCAACGACAATAACCACCGGGCAAGATACCAATTGTACAACAACAAAACAAAATGACAACAGGAACAATTTTAACTAAATCAACAACAACAACCGCATAAAATACCAATTGCACAACGACAACAAAACACAATGACAACAGGACCAATTTTAACTTCAACGACAATAACCACCGGGCAAGATACCAATTGTACAACAACAAAACACAACGAAAACAGGAACAATTTTAACTTAAACGACAACAACTACCTGGCAAGATACTAATTGGACAACAACAACAACACAGAATGACAACAGGACAAAATTTAATCAAAAACAACAACCGCACAAGATACCAATTGCACAACAACAACAAAACACAATGACAACAGGAACAATTTTAATTATATCAACAACAACAACTGGGCAAGATACCAATTGGACAACAACAACAAAACACAATGAAAACATGACCAATTTTTAACTTAATAAACAACAACAATCGCGGAAGATACCAATTGTACAACAACAACAAAACACAATGACAACAGGAATACTTTTTAACTAAATCAACAACAACAACAACCGCGTAAGATACCAATTGTACAACAACAACAAACACAATGACAACAGGACCAATTTTTAACTTAATCAACAACAACAACCCCGTAAGACACCAATTGTACAACAACAACAAAACAATTTTAACTCAATCAACAACAACCGCATAAGATACACAATAACAAAACACAATGACAACAGGAACAATTTTAATTTAATAAACAACAACTGCGTAAGATAGTAATTGCACAACAACAACAAAGCACAATGACAACAGGACCAATTTTAACTTAAACGACAATAACAACCGGGCAAGATACCATTTGTACAACAACAAAACACAATGACAACAGGAACAATTTCTAACTTAATCAACAACAACAACCGCGTAAGATACCAATTGTACAAATACAACAAAACAATTTTAACTGAATCACCAACAACAACCGCATAAGATAACAACCGCATAAGATACCAATTGTACAACAACAACAAAACACAATGACAACAGGACCAATTTTAACCTCAACGACAATAACAACCGGGCAAGATACCAATTGTACAACAACAAAACAATATGACAACAGGAACAATTTTAACTAAATCAACAACAACAACCGCATAAGATACCAATTGCACAACAACAACAAAACACAATGACAACAGGACCAATTTTAACTAAATCAGCAAGAACAACCGCATAAGATACCAATTGTACAACAACAACAAAACACAATGACAACAGGAATAATTTTAATTTATTCAACAACAAATACAACCGGCAAGATACCAATTGCACAACAACAACAAAACACAACGAAAACAGGAACAATTTTAACTTAAACGACAACAACTACCTCGCAAGATACCAATTGGACAACAACAACAACACAGAATGACAACATGACCAAATTTAATCAAAAACAACAACGCACAAGATACCAATTGCACAACAACAACAAAACACAATGACAACAGGAACAATATTAATTATATCAACAACAACAACTGGGCAAGATAGCAATTGGACAACAACAACAAAACACAATGACAACAGGAACAATTTTAATTTAATCAACAACAACAACCGGGCAAGATACCAATTGGACAACAACAAATCACAATGACAACGGGACTAATTTTAACTTAATCGACATCAACAACTGCGTAAGATACCAATTGTACAACAACAACAAAACACAATGACAACAGGAACAAGTTTAATCAACAACAACAACCGCGTCCGATAAAAATTGTACAATAACAACAAAACACAAAGACAACAGGACCAATTTTAACTTAAATGGCAACAACAAATACCTGAAAAGATATTGATTGAACAACAACAAATCATAATGAAAACAGGACAAATTTCCCTAAAATAACAACAACCTGGTAAGATACCAATTGTACAACAACAAAACACAATGACAACAGGACCAATTTTAACGTAAATGACAACAACTACGTGGCAAGTTACCAATTAAACAACAACAAGAAAGGACAATGACAACGGGAACAATTATAACATGAACGACAACAACTACCTGGCAAGATACCAATTAAAGAACGACAACAACACACAATGACAACAGGAACAATTTTAACTTAATCGACAACAACAACCATGTAAGATACCAACTGCACAACAACAACAAAACACAATGACAACAGGAACAATTTCAACTAAATCAACAACAACAACCGCGTAAGATACCAATTATACAACAACAACAAAACACAATGACGACAGGACCAATTTTTAACTTAATCAACAGCAACAACCGCGTAAGATACCAATTGTACAACTGCAACAAAACAATTTTAACTGAATCAACAACAACACGAACAATTTGAACTTAATCAACAACAACAACAGTGTAAGATATCAATTGTACAACAACAACAAAACACAATGGAAACAGGACCAATGTTTAACTTAACAACAACAACGGCATAAGATACCAATTGCACAACGACAACAAAACACAATGACAACAGGACCAATTTTAACTTCAACGACAATAACCACCGGGCAAGATACCAATTGTACAACAACAAAACAAAATGACAACAGGAACAATTTTAACTAAATCAACAACAACAACCGCATAAGATACCAAATGTAAAACAACAACAAAACACAATGACAACAGGAATAATTTTAATTTATTCAACAACAAGAACAACCGGCCAAGATACCAATTGGACAACAACAACAACACAGAATGACAACAGGACCAAATTTAATCAAAAACAACAACCGCACAAGATACCAATTGCACAACAACAACAAAACACAATGACAACAGGAACAATTTTAATTATATCAACAACAACAACTGGGCAAGATACCAATTGGACAACAACAACAAAACACAATGAAAACATGACCAATTTTTAACTTAATAAACAACAACAATCGCGGAAGATACCAATTGTACAACAACAACAAAACACAATGACAACAGGAATAATTTTTAACTAAATCAACAACAACAACAACCGCGTAAGATACCAGTTGTACAACAACAACAAACAGAATGACAACAGGACCAATTTTTAACTTAATCAACAACAACACGAACAATTTGAACTTAATCAACAACAACAACAGTGTAAGATATCAATTGTACAACAACAACAAAACACAATAGAAACAGGACCAATGTTTAACTTAACAACAACAACGGCATAAGATACCAATTGGACAACAACAACAAAACACAATGACAACATGACCAATTTTTAACTTAATAAACAACAACAATCGCGGAAGATACCAACTGTACAACAACAACGAAACACAATGACAACAGGACCAATTTTTAACTTAATCAACAACAACAACCCCGTAAGACACCAATTGTACAATAACAACAAAACAATTTTAACTCAATCAACAACAACCGCATACGATACACAATAAAAAAACACAATGACAACAGGAACAATTTTAATTTAATCAACAACAACTACGTAAGATAGTAATTGCACAACAACAACAAAACACAATGACAACAGGACCAATTTTAACTTAAACGACAATAACAACCGGGCAAGATACCATTTGTACAACAACAAAACACAATGACAACAGGACCAATTTCTAACTTAATCAACAACAACAACCGCGTAAGATACCAATTGTACAACTACAATAAAACAATTTTAACTGAATCAACAACAACAACCGCATAAGATAACAACCGCATAAGATACCAATTGTACAACAACAACAAAACACAATGACAACAGGACCAATTTTAACTTCAACGACAATAACAACCGGGCAAGATACCAATTGTACAACAACAAAACAAAATGACAACAGGAACAATTTTAACTAAATCAACAACAACAACCGCATAAGATACCAATTGCACAACGACAACAAAACACAATGACAACAGGACCAATTTTAACTTCAACGACAATAACCACCGGGCAAGATACCAATTGTACAACAACAAAACAAAATGACAACAGGAACAATTTTAACTAAATCAACAACAACAACCGCATAAGATACCAAATGTACAACAACGGCAAAACACAATGACAACAGGAATAATTTTAATTTATTCAACAACAAGAACAACCGGCCAAGATACCAATTGCACAACAACAACAAAACACAACGAAAACAGGAACAATTTTAACTTAAACGACAACAACTACCTGGCAAGATACCAATTGGACAACAACAACACAGAATGACAACAGGACAAAATTTAATCAAAAACAACAACCGCACAAGATACCAATTGCACAACAACAACAAAACACAATGACAACAGGAACAATTTTAATTATATCAACAACAACAACTGGGCAAGATACCAATTGGACGACAACAACAAAACACAATGAAAACATGACCAATTTTTAACTTAATAAACAACAACAATCGCGGAAGATACCAATTGTACAACAACAACAAAACACAATGACAACAGGAATAATTTTTAACTAAATCAACAACAACAACAACCGCGTAAGATACCAGTTGTACAACAACAACAAACACAATGACAACAGGACCAATTTTTAACTTAATCAACAACAACACGAACAATTTGAACTTAATCAACAACAACAACAGTGTAAGATATCAATTGTACAACAACAACAAAACACAATAGAAACAGGACCAATGTTTAACTTAACAACAACAACGGCATAAGATACCAATTGGACAACAACAACAAAACACAATGACAACATGACCAATTTTTAACTTAATAAACAACAACAATCGCGGAAGATACCAACTGTACAACAACAACGAAACACAATGACAACAGGACCAATTTTTAACTTAATCAACAACAACAACCCCGTAAGACACCAATTGTACAATAACAACAAAACAATTTTAACTCAATCAACAACAACCGCATAAGATACACAATAACAAAACACAATGACAACAGGAACAATTTTAATTTAATAAACAACAACTGCGTAAGATAGTAATTGCACAACAACAACAAAGCACAATGACAACAGGACCAATTTTAACTTAAACGACAATAACAACCGGGCAAGATACCATTTGTACAACAACAAAACACAATGACAACAGGAACAATTTCTAACTTAATCAACAACAACAACCGCGTAAGATACCAATTGTACAAATACAACAAAACATTTTTAACTGAATCACCAACAACAACCGCATAAGATAACAACCGCATAAGATACCAATTGTACAACAACAACAAAACACAATGACAACAGGACCAATTTTAACCTCAACGACAATAACAACCGGGCAAGATACCAATTGTACAACAACAAAACAATATGACAACAGGAACAATTTTAACTAAATCAACAACAACAACCGCATAAGATACCAATTGCACAACAACAACAAAACACAATGACAACAGGACCAATTTTAACTAAATCAGCAAGAACAACCGCATAAGATACCAATTGTACAACAACAACAAAACACAATGACAACAGGAATAATTTTAATTTATTCAACAACAAATACAACCGGCAAGATACCAATTGCACAACAACAACAAAACACAACGAAAACAGGAACAATTTTAACTTAAACGACAACAACTACCTCGCAAGATACCAATTGGACAACAACAACAACACAGAATGACAACATGACCAAATTTAATCAAAAACAACAACCGCACAAGATACCAATTGCACAACAACAACAAAACACAATGACAACAGGAACAATATTAATTATATCAACAACAACAACTGGGCAAGATAGCAATTGGACAACAACAACAAAACACAATGACAACAGGAACAAATTTAACTTAAACGACAACAACTACCTGGCAAGATACCAATTGGAAAACAACAACAGAACACAATGACAATGGGACTAATTTTAACTTAATAACAACACGGGGGAAAGATAGCAATTGAACAACAACAACAGGAACAAATTTAATCAACAACAACAACTGCGTAAGATACCAACTGTACAACAACAACAAAACACAATGACAAAAGGAACACTTTTAATTTAATCAACAACAACAACCAGGCAAGATACCAATTGGACAACAACAACAAAACACAATGACAACAGGAACAATTGTAACTTAAACGACAACCAACTGGCAAGATACCATTGGGACAACAACAAAACACAATGACAACAGCAACACTTTTAATTTAATCAGCAACAACAACCGGACAAGATACCAATTGGAAAAAACAACAAAACACAACAATGAAAACAGGAACAATTTTAACTTAAACGGCAACAACAACTGGGCACGATACCAATTGTACAACAACAACAAAACACAATGACAACACGAATAATTTTAACTCAATCAACAACATCAACCGCGTAAGATACAAATTATACAACAACAACAAAATACAATGACAAGAGGAACAATTTTAATTTAATCAAAAACCATATTAGATACCAACTGCACAACAACAACAAAACACAATGACAAGAGGAACAATGTTAATCAACAACAACAACCAGACAAGATACCAATTGCAAAACAACAACAAAACACAATGACAACAGGAACACTTTTAATTTAATCAACAACAAAAACCGGGAAAGATACCAATTGGACAACAATAACAAAACACAATGACAACAGGAACAATTTTAATTTAATGAACAACAACAACCGGGCAAGATACCAACGGACAACAACAAATCACAATGACAACGAGACTACTTTTAACTTAATCAATAACAACAAGGGGAAAGATACCAATTGGACAACAACAAAACACAACGACAACAGGAACAATTTTAATTGAATCCACAACAACAACCACAAAACACAATGACAACAGAAACAATTTTAATCAACAACAACCGCATAAGATACCAATTGCACAACAAGACCAAAACACAATGACAACAGGAACAATTTCAATTTAATCAACAACAACAACCGGGCAAGATACCAATTGGACAACAACAAATCACAATGACAACGGGACTAATTTTAACTTAATCGACATCAACAACTGTATAAGATACCAATAGTACAACAACAACAAAACACAATAACAGGAACTATTTTAACTTAAAACACAACAACTAACTGGCAAGATAGCAATTGTACAACAACAACAAAGCACAATGACAGCCGGATCAATTTTTAACTTAATCAACAACAACAACCGCGTAAGATACCAATTGTACAACAACAACAAAACACAATGACAACAGGAACAATTTTAATGTAATCAACAACCACGTAAGATACCATTTGCACAACAACAACAACAAAACACAATGACAACAGGAACAATTTTAACTTATACGACAACAACCGGGTAAGATACCAATTGTACAAAAACAACAAAACACAATGACAACAGGAACAATTTTAATCAACAACAACAACAGTTTAAGATACCAATTGCCCAACAACAACAAAACACAATGACAACAGGAACACTTTTAACTCAATCAACAACAACAATCGCGTAAGATAGCAATTGTACAACAACAAAACACAATGACAACAGGAACAATTTTAATCAACAACAACAACCGTGTGAGACACCAATTATACAACAACAACAACAAAACAAAACGACAACAGGAACATGTTTAACTTAATCAACGACAACAACCTCGTAAGATACCAATTGTACAACAACAACAAAACCCAATGGCAATAGGGAAAATTCTTAACTTAACAACAACAACCGCATAAGATACCAATGAGACAACAACAACAAAACACAAAAACAACAGGACCAATTTTCAACTAAATCAACAACAACAACCGCGTTAAATACCAATTAATAAACAACAACAAACAACAACAAAACACAATAACAACAGGACCAATTTTTAAGTTAATCAACATCAACAACCGCGTAAGATACCAATTGGACACCAATAACAAAACACAATGACAACAGGAACAATTTTAATCAACAACAACAACCGCAGACGATACCAATTATACAACAACAACAAAACACAATGAAAAAAGGAGTAATTTTAATTTAATCAACAACAACAACCGGGCAAGATACGAATTGCACAATAACAACAAAAGACAATGACAACAGGAACAATTTCGTTTTAATCAACAACAACCGGGCAAGATACCAATTGGACAACAACAACAAAACACAATGACAACAGGAACAATTTCAATTTAATCATCAACAACAACCGGGCAAGATAGCAATTGGACAACTACAACAAAACACATGATACCAATTGTACAACAACAACAAAACACAATGAAAACAGGACCAAATTTAATCAACAACAACAACCAGACAAGATACCACTTGAACAACAACAACAAAACGCAATAACAACAGGAACAATTTTAATTTAATCAACACCAACAACCGCATAAGATACCAATTGGGCGACAACAACAAAACACAATGACAACAGGACCAATGTTTAACTTAATCAACAACAACAACTGCGTCAGATACCAATTGTACAACAACAACAAAACACAATGACAACAGGACTAATTTTTAACTTAATCAACAACAACAACCTCGTAAGATACCAACTGCACAATAACAACAAAACACAATGACAACAGAAACAATTTTAATTTAAACAACAACAACCGCGTAAGATACCAATTGGACAACAACAACAAAACACAATGACAACAGAAACAATTTTAATCAACAACAACAACCGCGTAAGATACCAATTGTACAACAACAACTAAACACAATGACAACAGGAACTTTTTAAAATTAAACGACAACAACCGGATGAGATACCAATTGTACAACAACAACAAAAAAAATGAAAACAGGAACAATATTAATCAACAACAACAACAGCGTTAGATACCAATTGTAAAACAACAATAAAACACAATGACAACAGGAACAATTTTAATTTAATCAACAACAACAACCGGGCAAGATACCATAGGACAACAACAACAAAACAAAACACAATGACAACAGAACACTTTTAATCAACAACAACAACCGGGCAAGATACCATAGGACAACAACAACAAAACAAAACACAATGACAACAGAACACTTTTAATCAACAACAACAATCGGGTAAGATACCAATTGTACAAAAACAAAACACAATGACAACAGGAACAATTTTAATCAAAAACAACAACCGCATAAGATACCAATTGTACAAAAACAAAACACACTGATAACAGGAACAATTTTAATCAACAACAACAACAGCGTAAGATACCAATTGTAAAACAACAACAAAACACAATGACAACAGGAACAATTTAAATCAACAACAACCACCGCGTAAGATACCAATTGCCCAATGACAACAAAACACAATGACAAAAGGAACAAATTTAATCAACAACAACAACCGGGCAAGATACCAATTGGACAATAACAACAAAACACAATGGCAACAGGATAAATTCTTAAATTAACAACAACAACTGCATAAGATACCAATTGTCAAACAACAACAAAACAAAATGACAACAGGAACACTTTTAATCAACAACAACAACCGCGTAAGATATCAATTTCCCAACAACATAAAAACACAATGACAACGGGAACAATTTTAATCAACAACAACAACAGCGTAAGATATCAATTATACAACAACAACAACAACAACAAAACAAAATGACAACAGGAACAACTTAATCAACGACAACAACCTCATAAGATACCAATTGTACAACAACAACAAAACACAATGGCAACAGGATTAATTCTTAACTTAATCAACAACATCAAACGCATAATATACCAATTGGACAACAACAACAAAACACAAAGACAACAGGACCAATTTTTAACTTAATCAACAACAACAACCGCGTAAGATACCGATTGTACAACAACAATATGCAACAACAAAACACAATAGCAACAGGACCAATGTTTAAGTTAATCAACAACCGCGTAAGATACCAATTGTACAACTCCAACAAAACACAATGACAACAGGACAAGTTTTTAACTTAATCAACATTAACAACGCGTAAGATACCAATTGTACAACAACAACAAAACACAATGACAACAGGAACAATTTTAATTTTATCAACAACAACAACCGGGCAAGATACCAATTGGACAACAACAAATCACAATGACAACAGGAACAATTTTAATTTATTCAACAACAACAACCGGGCACGATACCAATTGTACAACAACAACAAAACACAATGACAACAGGAATAATTTTAATCAACAACAACAACAGCGTAAGATACCAATTGTACAACAACAAAAAAACACAATGACAACAGGAACAATTTTAATCAACAACAACAACCGCGTAAGATACCAATTATACAACAACAAAACAAAATGACAACAGCAACAATTTTAACTTAACAACAACAAACGCTTAAGATACCAATTGTACAACAACAACAAAACACAATGACAACAGGAACAATTTTAATTTAATCAACAACAACAACCGGGCAAGATACCAATTGGACAACAACAAATGACAACGGGAACAATTTGAACTTAATCAACAACAACAACTGCGTAAGATACCAATTGTACAACAACAACAAAACACAATGACAACAGGAACAATTTCGTTCTAATCAACACCAACCGGGCAAGATACCAATTGGACAACAACAACAAAACACAATGACAACAGGCACAATTTTAATCAACAACAACAACCGGGCAAGATACCAATTGCACAACAACAACAAAACACAATGACAACAGAAACAATTTTAATTTAATCAACAACAACAACCACAAAACACAATGACAACAGAAACAATTTTAATGAACAACAACAGCCGGGCGTGATACCAATTGCAAAACAACAACAAAACACAATGACACCAGGAACAATTTTAATTTAATCAACAACAACAAAAGGCAAGATACCAATTGGACAACAACAAATCACAAGGACAACGGGACTAATTTTAACTTAATCAACAACAACAACTGTGTAATATACCAATTGTACAACAACAACAAAACACAATGACAAAAGGAACAATTTTAATTTAATCAACAACAACAACCGGGCAAGATACCAATTGCACAACAACAACATAACATAATGACAACAGGAACAATTTTAATTTAATCAACAACAACAAAAGGCAAGATACCAATTGGACAACAACAAATCACAAGGACAACGGGACTAATTTTAACTTAATCAACAACAACAACCGCGTAAGATACCAATTGTATAACAACAACAAAGCACAATGACAACAGGAACAATTTTAATTTTATCAACAACAACAACCGGGCAAGATACCAATTGGACAACAACAAATCACAATGACAACAGGAACAATTTTAATTTATTCAACAACAACAACCGGGCACGATACCAATTGTACAACAACAACAAAACACAATGACAACAGGAATAATTTTAATCAACAACAACAGCAGCGTAAGATACCAATTGTACAACAACAAAAAAACACAATGACAACAGGAACAATTTTAATCAACAACAACAACCGCGTAAGATACCAATTATACAACAACAAAACAAAATGACAACAGCAACAATTTTAACTTAACAACAACAAACGCTTAAGATTCCAATTGTACAACAACAACAAAACACAATGACAACCGGAGCAATTTTAATTTAATCAACAACAACAACCGGGCAAGATACCAATTGGACAACAACAAATGACAACGGGAACAATTTTAACTTAATCAACAACAACAACTGCGTAAGATACCAATTGTACAACAACAACAAAACACAATGACAACAGGAACAATTTCGTTCTAATCAACAACAACCGGGCAAGATACCAATTGGACAACAACAACAAAACACAATGACAACAGGCACAATTTTAATCAACAACAACAACCGGGCAAGATACCAATTGCACAACAACAACAAAACACAATGACAACAGGAACAATTTTAATTTAATCAACAACAACAACCACAAAACACAATGACAACAGAAACAATTTTAATGAACAACAACAGCCGGGCGTGATACCAATTGCAAAACAACAACAAAACACAATGACACCAGGAACAATTTTAATTTAATCAACAACAACAAAATGCAAGATACCAATTGTACAACAACAAATCACAAGGACAACGGGACTAATTTTAACTTAACAACAACAACTGTGTAAGATACCAATTGTACAACAACAACAAAACACAATGACAAAAGGAACAATTATAAATAAATCAACAACAACCGGGCAAGATACCAATTGCACAACAACAACATAACATATCGACAACAGGAACAATTTCAATTTAATCAACAACAACAATCGGGCAAGATACCAATTGGACGACAACAAAACACAATGACAACAGGAACAATTTTAATTTAATCAACAACAACAACCGGGCAAGATACCAATTGGACAACAACAACAAAACAAAATGACAACAGGAACAATTTTAATTTAATCAAAAACAAAAACCGGGTAAGAAACCAATTGTACAACAACAACAAAACACAATGACGACAGGAACAATTTTAATTTAATCAACAACAACAACCGGGCACGATACCATAGGACAACAACAACAAACCACAATGACAACAGAACACTTTTAATCAACAACAACAACCGGGCAAGATACCAAATGCACAACAACAAAAAAACACAATGACAACAGGAACAATTTTAATTTAATCAACAACAACAACCGGGCAAGATACCAATTGGACAACAACAACAAAACACAATGACAACAGGAACAATTTTAATAAACAACAACAACCGGGCAAGAGACTAATTGCACAACAACAACAAAACACAATGACAACAGAACAATTTTAATCAACAACAACAACCGGCAAGATACCAATTGCACAACAACAACAAAACACAATGACAACAGGAACAATTTTAATTTAATCATCAACAACAACTGGGCAAGATACCAATTGGACAACAACAATCAAACACAATGACAACAAGAACAATTTTAACTTAAACGACAACTACTACCTGGCATGATACCAATTGGACAACAAAAACAAAACACAATGATAACAGGACCAAATGTAATCAACAATAACAAACAGACAAGATACCAATTGCACAACAACAACAAAACAAAATGACAACAGGAACAATTTTTATTTAATCAACAACAACAACTGCATAAAATACCAATGGTACAACAACAACAAAACACAATGACAACAGGACCACTTTTTAAGTTAATCAACAACAACAACTACGTCAGATACCAATTGTACAACAACAACAAAACACAATGACAACAGGACACATTTTTAGCTTAATCAACAACAACAACCACGTAAGATACCAATTGAACAACAACAACAAAACACAATGACAACAGGACCAATTTTTAAGTTTTTCAACAACAACAACTGCGTAAGATACCAATTGTACAACAACAAAACACAATGACAACAGGACAAATATTTGACTTAATCAACAACAACAACCGCGTAAGATACCAATTGTACAACAACAACAAAACACAATGACAACAGGAACAATTTTAATTTAATCAACAAACACCGTGTAAGATACCAATTGCACAACAACAACAAAACAAAATGACAACAGGAACAATTTTAATCAGCAACAACAACAACCGGACAAGATACCAATTGCACAACAAAACAAAACACACATGACAACAGGAACAATTTTAATTTAATCAACAACAACAACCGGGTAAGATACCAATTGGACAACAACAAATCACTATGACAACGGGACTAATTTTAACTTAATCAATAACAACAACCGTGCAAGATACCAATTGGACAACAAAAACAAAACACAATGACAACAGGAACAATTGTAACTTAAACGACAACTAACTGGCAAGATACCATTGGGACAACAACAAAACACAACGACAACAGGAACAATTTTAATTTAATCATTAACAAATACTGGGCAAGATACCAATTGGACAACAACAACCAAACACAATGACAACAAAAAACAATTTTAATTTAAACGACAACAACTACCTGGCATGACACCAATTGCACAACAACAACAAATCACAATGACAACAGGAACACATTTAACTTAAACGACAACAACAACTTTGCAAGATACCAATTGAACAACAACAACAAAACACAATGACAACAGGAACAATTGTAACTTAAACGACAACTAACTGGCAAGATACCATTGGGACAACAACAAAACACAATGACAACAGGAATAATTTTAATTTAAGCATCAACAACAACCGTGTAAGATACCAATTGTACAACAACAACAAAACACAATGACAACAGGAACAATTTTAACTTAATCAACAACAACAACCGTGTAAGATACCAATTGTACAACAACAACAAAACACAATGACAACAGGACCAATTTTTTAGTTAATCAACTACAACAACCGCGTAAGATACCAATTCCACAACAACAACAAAACACAATGACAACAGGAACAATTTTAATTTAATCAATAACAACAACCGGGCAAGATACCAATTGCACAACTACAACAAAACACAATGACAACAGGAACAATTTTAATCAACAACAACAACCGGGCAAGATACCAATTGCACAACATCAATAAAACACAATGACAACAGAAACAATTTTAATTTAATCAACAACAACAAAAGGGAAAGATACCAATTGGACAACAACAAAACACAACGGCAACAGGACACATTTTTAACTTAACAACAACAACCGCATAAGATACCAATTGGACAACAACAAAACACAGTGACAACAGAACCAATTTTCAACTGAATCAACAACAACAACCGCGTAAGATACCAATTGTACAACAACAACAAAACACAATGACAACAGGATCAATTTTAACTCAATCAACAACAACAACCACATAAGATACCAATTGTAAAACAACAACAAAACACACTGACAACAGGAACAATTTTAATTTAATCAACAACAACAACCGGGCAAGATACCAATTGCACAGCAACAACAAATCTCAATGACAACAGGAACAAATTTAATCAACAACAACAACCGGACAAGAGACCAATTGCACAACAACAACAAAACACACAATGACAACAGGAACACTTTTAATTTAATCAACAACAACAACCGGGTAAGATATCAATTGGACAACAACAAATCACAATGACAACGGCACTAATTTTAACTTAATCAATAACAACAACCGTGCAAGATACCAATTGGACAACAACAACAAAACACAATGACAACAGTTAAAAATGTAATCAACAACAACAACCGGGCAAGATACCAATTGCACAACAACAAAACACAATGACAACAGAAACAATTTTAATTTAATCAACAACAACAAAAGGGAAAGATACAAATTGGACAACAACAAAACACAATGGCAACAGGACCAATATTTAACTGAACAACAACAACCGCATAAGATACCAATTGGACAACAACAACAAAACACAATGACAACAGGACCAATTTTAAATTAATTAACAACAACAACCACATAAGATAGCAATTGTACAACAACAAAAAAACACAATGACAACAGGAACAATTTTAATTTAATCAACAACCATGTAAGTTACAAATCGCACAACAACTACAACAGAACACAATGACAACAGGAACAATTTTAATTTAGTCAACAACAACCGCGTTAAGATACCAATTGCACAACAACAACAAAACACAACTAGAAATTGTTGTTGTCCATGGGACAAAAACGTATGGCTCCCCCATTCGCCCGCCGTTCTCTATTGATCAGAGATCGTTTTGATATTTAATATCCCTCGAAAAACTCCATTGTGACTGACGTAGTGACCAAGATGACCTTTTATTTTGTTGACCTAGTGACCCGAAAATCAATAGGGGTTATCTACTTGTCATAACCAACAATCGTTCCAAGTTTGAGGACCCTATGTCCAACCGTTCTTTAGTTATTGATCGTCAAGTTCACCACGACCTTGACCTTTGACCATAGGGGTCATCTACTTGTCATGACCAACCATCGTTCCAAGTTTGAGAACCATAGGTCCAACCGTTCGCTAGTTATTGATCGGACATCGTTTTGATAGTCAAGGTCACCGCGACCTTGACCTTTGACCTAGTGACCCCTCTACTTGTCATGACCAACCATCCTTCCAAGTTTGAGGACCCGAGGTCCAACCGTTCTGTAGTTATATTGATCGGACATCGTTTTGATAGTCAATGTCACCACGACCTTGACCTTTGATCTAGTGACCCCAAAATAGGGGTCATCTACTTATCATGACCAACCACCCTTCAAAGTTTGAGGACCCTAGGTCCAACCGTTCTCTGGTTATTGATCGGACATCGTTTGTGACACAGACAGACCTACAGCCTTGACCTTTGACCTAGTGACCCCAAAATCAATAGGGGTCATCTACTTGTCATGACCAACCATCTTTCTAAGTTTGAGAACCCTAGGTCCAACCATTCTCTAGTTATTGATCGGACATCGTTTGTGACAAAGACAGAGAAACAGACAGAGAAAGAAACAGACAGAAAGCGCAAAATCAATATGGCTCTCCTACTACACTTTGTGTGGGGGAGCCATAATGACAACAGGACCAATTTTAACTTAAACGACAACATCAACCGGGCACGATACCAATATTACAACAACAACAAAACACAATGACAACCGGAACAATTTTAATGAACAACAACAACAAGAGGCCCAAGAGGGCCTGTGGACGCTCTACTGGCTAAAGATAAAGTTTATGCACAAGGGGCCATAACTCTTTCAAATATCGTTCAACCAGAACATGGTGATGATATAGGCAACTAGGCTTGCAGGGCACGAAAATTCCTCGTCCGCTCGCTATGACGAGTGCTCATTGATGCAGGATGAGTAGAAATTCAGATAAATTCTTTAACAATTTATCAATTTGGCCATTCAAATATTGCATAGGATGAGTAACTGAGAAACAAATTTTCTTCCCCTGGCTTGGTACTGATTGTCCCTGACAAGTTTCGTTGAAAGCCAGCCAGAGGTTCAGGAGAACTAGTCTGTACAAAGTTAAGTGTATTAAACCTTTTAAGGGGCCATAACTCTGCCAAAATTCATTCAACCAGAACACGGCAATGATAGGTGCAACTAGGCTTGGTACTTGTCATCCCCATCAAGATACGTTGAAATCCAGCAAGGAGTTCAGAACAGACTAATCTGGACGTTTCTCTATTAAAACCTTTAAACGGCCATAACTCTGACAAAAATCATTCAACCCGAATATGGCGATGATATGCACAACTAGGCTTGATACTGATCATCCTTGTCAAGTTTCGTTAAAATCCAGCCAGGGGTTCTGGAAAACTAGCCCGGAAAATGTTTGTGTATCAAAAACCTTTAAAGGGCCATAACTCCACCAAAAATCTGTTAACCGGAATGCGACGATGATATGCACAACTTAGCTTGGTGCTGATCATCCCTGTAAAGTTTCGTTGAAATGTGGGGAGACGTTCAGGAGAATAGTCCAGACAAAGTTTGTGTATTAAAACCTTTAAAGGGCCATAACTCTGCCAAAAAACATTCAACCGGAACACGGCAAAGATTTGCACAACTAGACCTGGAACTGATCATCCCTAAACAGTTTTGTTTAAATCCGGACAGGGGTCAGGAAAACTACTAAGGACAAAGTTTGTTTATAAAAACCTTTAAAGGGACATAACTCCGCCAAAATCATTCAACTGGAACACAGTGACGATATGTACAACTAGGCTTGGTACTGATCATCCCTGAAAAATTTCAATGAAATTTCGCCAAATGAAGGCCCTTTCTTCTTAATGAGGCCAAAATATACCATATTTCAGAAAATGAAATCAAGGGCCACAACTCCAGTGTAAATTGTCCAATCTGGCTGGTTTTCAAACTTGTCGGAGCTTTCATTGATAGTAACAATCTGGTAAAGTTTGGTAAAGATCGGATGAAAAATGAAGACTCCATCGTATTAACAAGGCAAAATATAGCATTTTTAACTAAATCAAGGGCCATAACTCCGCTGTTACTTGTCCGATCTGGCTGGTTTTCGAACTCATCCGAGCTTTCATTGATATTAACAACCTGTCAAAGTTTGGTAATGATCGGATGAAAAAAGAAGGCCCTATCGTCTTAACGAGACAAAAGTTAACAACGGACGACGAACAACGGACGACGGACGGACGACGGACGACGGACGGACGACGGACAACTCGGCATCCCATAAGCTCTGCTGGCCTTTGGCCAGTAGAGCTAAAAACCGTGTAAGATACCAATTGCACAACAACAACAAAACACAATGACAACAGCAACAATTTTAATTGAATCAACTACAACAACCGTGTAAGATACAAATTGCACAACAACAACAAAACACAACGACAACAGGAACAATTTTAATTTAATCAACAACAACCGGGCAAGATACCAATTGGGCAAAAACAAATGACAACGGCAACAATTTTAACTTAATTAACAACAACAACTGCGTAAGATACCAATTGTACCACAACAACAAAACACAACAACCGCGTAAGATACCATTGTACAACAACAACAAAGCACAATGACAACAGGAACAATTTTAATCAACAACAACAACCAGGCAAGATACCAATTTCACAACAGCAATAAAACACAATGACAACAGGAACAATTTAAATTTACCGGGCAAGATACCAATTGGACAACAACAAATCACAATGACAACAGGATTACTTTTAACTTAATCAACAACAACAACTGCATTAGAGACCAATTGTACAAAAACAACAAAACACAATGGCAACAGGAACAATTTTAATTTAATTAACAACAACCGGGCAAGATACCAATTGCACAACAACAACAAAACACAATGACAATAGGAACAATTTTAATTTCATCAACAACAACAACCGGGCAAAATACCAATTATACAACAATAACAAAACACTATAACAGGAACTATTTGAACTTAAACGACAACAACTACCTGGCAAGATACCAATTGAACAACAACAACAAAACAAAATGACAACAGAACCAAATGTAATCAACAACAACAACCGCGCAAGATACAAATTGCTCAACAACAACAAAACACAATGACAACAGGAACAATTTCAATTTACTCATCAGCAACAACCGGGCAAGATACCAATTAGACAACAACAACAAAACACAATGACAACAGGAACAATTTTAATCATCAACAACAACCGGGCAAGATACCAATTGCACAACAACAACAAAACACAATGACAACAGGAACAATTTTAATTTAATCAACAACAACCGGGCAAGATACCAATTGCAAAACAACAACAAAACACAATGACAAGAGGAACAATTTTAATTTCATCAACAATAACAACCGGGCAAGATACCAATTATACAACAACAACAAAACACAATAACAGGAACTATTTTAACTTAAACGACAACAACTACCTGGCAAGATACCAACTGAACAACAACAACAAAACACAATGACAACAGAGCAAATTTAATCAACAACAACAACCGGTCAAGAAACCAATTGCACAACAACAACAAAACACAATGACAACAGGAACAATTTTAATCCACAATAACAACCGGGCAAGATACCAATTGCACAACAACAACAAAACACAATGACAACAGGAACAATTTCAATTCAATCATCAACAACAACCAGGCAAGATAACAATTGGACAACAAAACACAATGACAACAGGAACAATTTTTATCAACAACAACAACCGGGAAAGATACCAATTGCACAACAACAACAAAACACAATGACAACAGGAACAATTTTAATCCACAATAACAACCGGGCAAGATACCAATTGCACAACAACAACAAAACACAATGACAACAGGAACAATTTCAATTCAATCATCAACAACAACCAGGCAAGATAACAATTGGACAACAAAACACAATGACAACAGGAACAATTTTTATCAACAACAACAACCGGGAAAGATACCAATTGCACAACAACAACAAAACACAATGACAACAGGAACAATTTCAATTTAATCATCAACAACAACCAGGCAAGATACCAATTGGACAACAACAACAAAACACAATGAAAACTCGAACAATTTTAACTTAAACGACAACTACTACCTGGCATGATACCAATTGGACAAAAACAACAAAACACAATGACAACAGTAATAAATGTAATCAACAACAACAACCGGGCAAGATACCAATTGCACAACAACAACAAAACACAATGACAACAGGAACAAGTTTAATTTAATCAACAACAACAACCGGGCAAGATACCAATTGAACAACAACAACAAAACACAATGACAACAGAACCAAATTTAATCAACAACAACAACCGGGCAAGATACCAATTGCACAACAACAACAAAACACAATGACAACAGGAACAAATTTAATCAACAACAACAAATGGGCAAGATACCAATTGGACAACAACAAATCACACCGACAACAGGACTACTTTTAACTTAATCAACAACAACAACTGCATCAGAGACCAATTGTACAAAAACAACAAAAGACAATGGCAACAGGAACAATTTTAATTTAATCAACAACAACCGGGCAAGATACCAATTGCACAACAACAACAAAACACAATGACAAAAGGAACAATTTTAATTTCATCAACAACAACAACCGGGCAAAATACCAATTATACAACAATAACAAAACACTATAACAGGAACTATTTGAACTTAAACGACAACAACTACCTGGCAAGATACCAATTGAACAACAACAACAAAACACAATGACAACAGAACCAAATTTAATCAACAACAACAACCGCGCAAGATACAAATTGCTCAACAACAAAACACAATGACAACAGGAACAATTTCAATTTATTCATCAGCAACAACCGGGCAAGATACCAATTAGACAACAACATCAAAACACAATGACAACAGGAACAATTTTAATCAACAACAACAACCGGGCAAGATACCAATTGCACAACAACAACAAAACACAATGACAACAGGGACAATTTTAATTTAATCAACAACAACCGGGCAAGATACCAATTGCAAAACAACAACAAAACACAATGACAAGAGGAACAATTTTAATTTCATCAACAACAACAACCGGGCAAGATACCAATTATACAGCAACAACAAAACACAATAACAGGAACTATTTTAACTTAAACGACAACTACTACCTGGCAAGATACCAACTGAACAACAACAACAAAACACAATGACAACAGGAACAATTTTAATCCACAATAACAACCGGGCAAGATACCAATTGCACAACAACAACAAAGCACAATGACAACAGGAACAATTTCAATTCAATCATCAACAACAACCAGGCAAGATACCAATTGGACAACAAAACACAATGACAACAGGAACAATTTTAATCAACAACAACAACCGGGAAAGATACCAATTGCACAACAACAACAAAACACAATGACAACAGGAACAATTTCAATTTAATCATCAACAACAACCAGGCAAGATACCAATTGGACAACAACAACAAAACACAATGAAAACTCGAACAATTTTAACTTAAACGACAACTACTACCTGGCATGATACCAATTGGACAAAAACAACAAAACACAATGACAACAGTAACAAATGTAATCAACAACAACAACCGGGCAAGATACCAATTGCACAACAACAACAAAACACAATAACAGGAACAAGTTTAATTTAATCAACAACAACAACCGGGAAAGATACCAATTGAACAACAACAACAAAACACAATGACAACAGAACCAAACTTAATCAACAACAACAACCGGGCAAAACACCAATTGCACAACAACAACAAAACACAATGACAACAGGAACAAATTTAATCAACAACAACAAGTGGGCAAGATACCAATTGGACAACAACAAATCACAATGACAACAGGACTACTTTTAACTTAATCAACAACAACAACTGCATCAGAGACCAATTGTACAAAAACAACAAAACACAATGGCAACAGGAACAATTTTAATTTAATCAACAACAACCGGGCAAGATACCAATTGCACAACAACAACAAAACACAATGACAAGAGGAACAATTTTAATTTCATCAACAACAACAACCGGGCAAAATACCAATTATACAACAATAACAAAACACTATAACAGGAACTATTTGAACTTAAACGACAACAACTACCTGGCAAGATACCAATTGAACAACAACAACAAAACACAATGACAACAGAACCAAATTTAATCAACAACAACAACGGCGCAAGATACAAATTGCTCAACAACAACAAAACACAATGACAACAGGAACAATTTCAATTTACTCATCAGCAACAACCGGGCAAGATACCAATTAGACAACAACAACAAAACACAATGACAACAGGAACAATTGTAATCAACAACAACCGGGCAATATACCAATTGCACAACAACAACAAAACACAATGACAACAGGAACAATTTTAATTTAATCAACAACAACCGGGCAAGATACCAATTGCAAAACAACAACAAAACACAATGACAAGAGGAACAATTTTAATTTCATCAACAACAACAACTGGGCAAGATACCAATTATACAACAACAACAAAACACAATAACAGGAACTATTTTAACTTAAACGACAACTACTACCTGCCAAGATACCAACTGAACAACAACAACAAAACACAATGAAAACAGAGCAAATTTAATCAACAACAACAACCGGTCAAGATACCAATTGCACAACAACAAAACACAATGACAACAGGAACAATTTCAACTTAATCATCAACAACAACCGGGCAAGATACCAATTGGACAACAACAACAAAACACAATGACAACAGGAACAATTTTAATCCACAATAACAACCGGGCAAGATACCAATTGCACAACAACAACAAAACACAATGACAACAGGAACAATTTCAATTCAATCATCAACAACAACCAGGCAAGATACCAATTGGACAACAAAACACAATGACAACAGGAACAATTTTAATCAACAACAACAACCGGGAAAGATACCAATTGCACAACAACAACAAAACACAATGACAATAGGAACAATTTCAATTTAATCATCAACAACAACCAGGCAAGATAACAATTGGACAACAACAACAAAACACAATGAAAACTCGAACAATTTTAACTTAAACGACAACTACTACCTGGCATGATACCAATTGAACAAAAACAACAAAACACAATGACAACAGTAACAAATGTAATCAACAACAACAACCGGGCAAGATACCAATTGCACAACAACAACAAAACACAATGACAACAGGAACAAGTTTAATTTAATCAACAACAACAACCGGGCAAGATACCAATTGAACAACAACAACAAGACACAATGACAACAGAACCAAATTTAATCAACAACAACAACCGGGCAAGATACCAATTGCACAACAACAACAAAACACAATGACAACAGGAACAATTTTAATTTAATCAACAACAACCGGGCAAGATACCAATTGCAAAACAACAACAAAACACAATGACAAGAGGAACAATTTTAATTTCATCAACAACAACAACCGGGCAAGATACCAATTATACAACAACAACAAAACACAATAACAGGAACTATTTTAACTTAAACGACAACAACTACCTGGCAAGATACCAATTGAACAACAACAACAAAACACAATGACAACAGAACCAAATTTAACTTAATCAACAACAACAACGTGGCAAGATACCAATTGCACAACAACAACAAAACACAATGACAACAGGAACAATTTCAATTTAATCATCAACAACAAAGAGGCAAGATACCAATTTGACAACAACAACAAAACACAATGACAACAGGAACAATTTTAATCAACAACAACAACCAGGAAAGATACCAATTGCACAATAACAACAAAACACAATGACAACAGGAACAATTTCAATTTAATCATCAACAACAACCAGGCAAGATACCAATTTGACAACAACAACAAAACACAATGAAAACTCGAACAATTTTAACTTAAAAGACAATTACTACCTGGCATGATACCAATTGGACAACAACAACAAAACACAATGACAACAGTAACAAATTTAATCAACAACAACAACCGGGCAAGATACCAATTGCACAACAACAACAAAACACAATGACAACAGTAACACGTTTAATTTAATCAACAACAACAACCGGGCAAGATACCAATTGGACAACAACAACAAAACACAATAACAATAGGAACATTTTTAATCAACAACAACAACCGGGCAAGATACCAATTGCACAACAACAACAAAACACAATGACAACAGGAACAATTTTAATTTAATCAACAACAACAACTGCATAAGATACCAATTGGGCAACAACAATAAAACACAATGACAACAGGACAATTTGTTAACTTAATCAACAACAACAACCGCGTAAGATACCAATTGAACAACAACAACAAAACACAATGACAACAGAAACAATTTTAATCAACAACAACAACCGCGTAAGATACCAATTATACAACAACAAAACAAAATGACAACAGGAACAATTTTACCTAAATCAACAACAACAACCGCATAAGATACCAATTGTACAATAACAACAAAACACAATGAAAACAGAAACGATTTTAATTTAATCAACAACAACAACCGGGCAAGATACCAATTGCACAACAACAACAAAACACAATGACATCGGGACCAAATTTAATCAACAACAATAACTGGGCAAGATACCAATTGGACAACAACAACAAAACACAATGACAAAAGGAACAATTTTAATTTAATCAACCACAACAACAATAACAAAACAAAATGACAACAGGAACAATTTTACCTAAATCAACAACAACAACCGCATAAGATACCAATTGTACAATAACAACAAAACACAATGAAAACAGAAACGATTTTAATTTAATCAACAACAACAACCGCGTAAGATACCAATTATACAACAACAAAACAAAATGACAACAGGAACAATTTTACCTAAATCAACAACAACAACCGCATAAGATACCAATTGTACAATAACAACAAAACACAATGAAAACAGAAACGATTTTAATTTAATCAACAACAACAACCGGGCAAGATACCAATTGCACAACAACAACAAAACACAATGACATCGGGACCAAATTTAATCAACAACAACAACTGGGCAAGATACCAATTGGACAACAACAACAAAACACAATGACAAATAGAACAATTTTAATTTAAGCAACCACAACAACAACAACAAAACGACAACAGGAACAATTTTAATCAACAACAACAGCCGGGCAAGATACAAATTGTACAACAACAACAAAACGCAATTACAACAGGAACAATTTTAATTTAGTCAGCAACAACAAGGGGGAAAGATACCAATTGGACAACAACAACAAAACACAACGAAAACAGGAACAAATTTAATTAACAACAACAACCGCGTAGGATACAAATTGTACAACAACAAAACACATGACAACAGGAATAATTTTAATAAACAACAACAACCGCGTGAAATATCAATTATACAACAACAACAACAAAACAAAATGACAACAGGAACAATTTCAATTTAATCATCAACAACAACCAGGCAAGATACCAATTGGACAACAACAACAAAACACAATGAAAACTCGAACAATTTTAACTTAAACGACAACTACTACCTGGCATGATACCAATTGAACAAAAACAACAAAACACAATGACAACAGTAACAAATGTAATCAACAACAACAACCGGGCAAGATACCAATTGCACAACAACAACAAAACACAATGACAACAGGAACAAGTTTAATTTAATCAACAACAACAACCGGGCAAGATACCAATTGAACAACAACAAGACACAATGACAACAGAACCAAATTTAATCAACAACAACAACCGGGCAAGATACCAATTGCACAACAACAACAAAACACAATGACAACAGGAACAATTTTAATTTAATCAACAACAACCGGGCAAGATACCAATTATACAACAACAACAAAACACAATAACAGGAACTATTTTAACTTAAACGACAACAACTACCTGGCAAGATACCAATTGAACAACAACAACAAAACACAATGACAACAGAACCAAATTTAATCAACAACAACAACCGGTCAAGATACCAATTGCACAACAACAACAAAACACAATGACAACAGGACAATTTCAATTTAATCATCGACAACAACCGGGCAACATACCAATTGGACAACAACAACAAAACACAATGACAACAGGAACAATTTTAATCAACAACAACAACGTGGCAAGATACCAATTGCATAACAACAACAAAACACAATGACAACAGGAACAATTTCAATTTAATCATCAACAACAAAGAGGCAAGATACCAATTTGACAACAACAACAAAACACAATGACAACAGGAACAATTTTAATCAACAACAACAACCAGGAAAGATACCAATTGCACAATAACAACAAAACACAATGACAACAGGAACAATTTCAATTTAATCATCAACAACAACCAGGCAAGATACCAATTTGACAACAACAACAAAACACAATGAAAACTCGAACAATTTTAACTTAAAAGACAACTACTACCTGGCATGATACCAATTGGACAACAACAACAAAACACAATGACAACAGTAACAAATTTAATCAACAACAACAACCGGGCAAGATACCAATTGCACAACAACAACAAAACACAATGACAACAGTAACACGTTTAATTTAATCAACAACAACAACCGGGAAAGATACCAATTGGACAACAACAACAAAACACAATGACAATAGGAACAATTTTAATTTAATCATCAACAACAACCAGGCATTATACCAATTGGACAACAACAACAAAACTCAATGACAACAGGAACAATTTTAATTTAATCAACAACAACAACTGCATAAGATACCAATTGGGCAACAACAATAAAACACAATGACAACAGGACAATTTGTTAACTTAATCAACAACAACAACCGCGTAAGATACCAATTGAACAACAACAACAAAACACAATGACAACAGAAACAATTTTAATCAACAACAACAACCGCGTAAGATACCAATTATACAACAACAAAACAAAATGACAACAGGAACAATTTTACCTAAATCAACAACAACAACCGCATAAGATACCAATTGTACAATAACAACAAAACACAATGAAAACAGAAACGATTTTAATTTAATCAACAACAACAACCGGGCAAGATACCAATTGCACAACAACAACAAAACACAATGACATCGGGACCAAATTTAATCAACAACAATAACTGGGCAAGATACCAATTGGACAACAACAACAAAACACAATGACAAAAGGAACAATTTTAATTTAATCAACCACAACAACAATAACAAAACAAAATGACAACAGGAACAATTTTACCTAAATCAACAACAACAACCGCATAAGATACCAATTGTACAATAACAACAAAACACAATGAAAACAGAAACGATTTTAATTTAATCAACAACAACAACCGGGCAAGATACCAATTGCACAACAACAACGAAACACAATGACAACAGGACCAAATTTAATCAACAACAACAACTGGGCAAGATACCAATTGGACAACAACAACAAAACACAATGACAAAAGGAACAATTTTAATTTAAGCAACCACAACAACAACAACAAAACGACAACAGGAACAATTTTAATCAACAACAACAGCCGGGCAAGATACAAATTGTACAACAACAACAAAACGCAATTACAACAGGAACAATTTTAATTTAGTCAGCAACAACAAGAGGGAAAGATACCAATTGGACAACAACAACAAAACACAACGACAACAGGAACAAATTTAATTAACAACAACAACCGCGTAGGATACAAATTGTACAACAACAAAACACATGACAACAGGAACAATTTTAATAAACAACAACAACCGCGTGAAATATCAATTATACAACAACAACAACAAAACAAAATGACAACAGGAACAATTTTAACTTAATCAACAACAACAACTGCGTAAGATACCAATTGCCCAACAACAACAAAACACAATGATAACAGGAACAATTTTCACTTAATCAACGACAACAACCTCGTAAGATACAAATTGTACAACAACAAAACACATGACAACAGGAACAATTTTAATAAACAACAACCGCGTGAAATATCAATTATACAACAACAACAACAAAACAAAATGACAACAGGAACAATTTTAACTTAATCAACGACAACAACCATGTAAGATACCAATTGTACAACAACAACAAAACACAATGGCAACAGGAAAAATTATTAACTTAATCAACAACAACAACCGCATAAGATACCAACTGAACAACAACAACAAAACACAAAAATAACAGGACCAATTTTTAACTTAATCAACAACAACAACCGCGTTAAATACCAATCGTACAACAACAACAACAAACAACAACAAAACACAATGACAACAGTTTTTTTTTTTAATTTAATCAACAACAACAACTGGGCAAGATACCAATTGGACAACAACAAAACACAATGACAACGCGAACAAATTTAATCAACAAAAACAACCGAGCGAGATACCATTGGGACAACAACAAAACACAATGACAACAGCAACAATTTTAATTTAATCAACAACAACAACCGCGTAAGATAACAATTGAACAACAACAACAAAACACAATGACAACAGGACCAATTCTAGCTTAAACGACAACAACAACCGGGCACGGTACCAATTGTACAACAACAACAAAACACAATGACAACACGAATAATTTTAACTCAATCAACAACAACAACCGCGTAAGATACCAATTATACAACAACAACAAAACACAATGACAAGAGGAACAATTTTAATTTAATCAACAACAAAAACCGTGTAAGATACCAATTGTACAACAACAACAAAACACAATGACAACAGGACCAATTTTACTTCAATCAACAACAACAACCGCGTAAGATACCAATTGTACAACAACAATAAAACACAATGACAACAGGAACAATTTTAATTGAATCAGCAACAGCAAGGGGGAAAGATACCAATTGGACAACAACAAAACACAATAACAACAGGAACAAATTTTAATTAACAACAACAACCGCGTAAGATACCAATTGTACAACAACAACAAAACACAATGACAACAGGAACAAATTTAACTTAAACGACAACAACAACTTTGCAAGATACCAATTGAACAACAACAACAAAACACAATGACAACAGGAACAATTGTAACTTAAACGACAACTACCTGGCAATATACCATTGGGACAACAACAAAACACAATGACAACGGGAACAAATTTTAATTAAAAACAACAACCGCGTAAGATACCAATTGTACAACAACAACAAAACACAATGCTGACAGGAACTATTTTAATCAACAACAACAACCGCGTAAGATACCAATTGTACAACAACAAAAAAACACAATGACAACAGGAACAATTTTAATTTAATCAACAACCACGTAAGATACCAATTGCACAACAACAACAACAAAACACAATGACAACAGGAACAATTTAAACTTAAACGACAACAACCGGATGAGATACCAATTGTTCAACAACAACAAAACACAATGAAAACAGGAACAATTTTAATCAACAACAACAACCGCATAAGATACCAATTGGACAACAACAACAAAACACAAATACAACAGGACCAATTTTTAACTTAATCAAGGTAAGATACCAATTGTACAACAACAACAAAACACAATGACAACAGGAACAATTTTAACTTAACAACAACAACCACGTAAGATACCAATTGTACAACAACAACAAAACACAATGACAACAGGACGAATTGTTTAGTTAATCAACAACAACAACCGCGTAAGATACCGATTGCACAACAACAACAAAACACACTGACAACAGGAACAATTTTAATTTAATCAACAACACTAACCGGGCAAGATACCAATTGCACAACAACAACAAAACACAATGACAACAGGAAAAATTTTAATTCAATCAAAAAGAAAAACCGGGTAAGAAACCAATTGGACAACAACAACAAAACACAATGACAACAGGAACAATTTTAATTTAATCAACAATAACAACCGTGCAAGATACCAACGGACAACAACAACAAAACACAATGACACCAGAACAATCTTAACTTAATCAACAACAACAAAAAGGCAAGATACCAATTGGACAACAACAACAAAATACAATGACAACAGGAACAATTTTAATCAACAACAACAACCGCCTAAGATACCAATTGTACAACAACAACAAAACGCAATGACAACAGGAACAATTTTAACTCAATAAATAAAAAAAAACGCGTAGGATACCAATTGTACAACAACAACAAAAACAACAACAACAGAAACAATTTTAATTTAATCAACAAAAACAACCACGTAAGATACCAATTGCACAACAACAAAACACAATGACAACCGGACCAATTTTACTTTAATCAACAACAACAACCGCGTAAGATACCAATTGCACAACAACAACAAAACACAATGACAACAGCAACAAGTCTTAATAAAAAACAACAATCGCGTAAGATACCAATTGTACAACAACAACAAAACACAATGACAACAGGAACAATTTTAACTTAATCAACAACAACAACCACGTAAGATACCAATTGTACAACAACAACAAAACACAATGACAACAGGACCAATTTTTTAGTTAATCAACAACAACAACCGCGTAAGATACCGATTGCACAACAACAACAAAACACAATGACAACAGCAACAATTGTAACTTAAACGACAACTACCTGGCAAGAAACCATTGGGACCACAACAAAACACAATGACAACGGGAACATTTTAATTTAATCATCAACATTAACCGTGTAAGATACCAATTGTACAACAACAACAAAACACAATGACAACAGGAATAATTTTAATTTAATCAACAACAACAACCGGGCAAGATACCAATTGCACAACAACAACAAAACACAATGACAACAGGAACAATTTTAATTCAAACAAAAACAAAAACCGGGCAAGAAACCAATTGGACAACAACAACAAAACACAATGACAACAGGAACAATTTTAATTTAATCAACAACAACAACAAAACACAATGACACCAGAACAATTTTAATCAACATCAACAAAAAGGCAAGATACCAATTGCAGAACAACAACAAAAGACAATGACAACAGGACCAATTTTAACTTAATCAACAACAACAACCGGGAAGAGAATAATTGGACAACAACAACAAAACACAATGACAACAGGAACAATATTAATCAACAACAACAACCGGGCAAGATAGCAATTGCACAACAACAACAAAACACAATGACAACGGGAACAATTTTAATTTAATCATCAACAACAACCGGGCAAGATACCAACTGGACAACAACAATAAAACACAATGACAACAAGAACAATTTTAACTTAAACGACAACTACTACCTGGCATGATACCAATTGGACAACAACAACAAAACACAATGATAACAGGACCAAATTTAATCAACAACAACAAACAGACAAGATACCAATTGCACAACAACAACAAAACACAATGACAACAGGACCAATTTTTAAGTTAATCAACAACAACATATGCGTCAGATACCAATTGTACAACAACAACAAAACACAATGACAACAGGAACAATTTTTAAGTTAATCAACAACAACAACTGCGTAAGATACAAATTGTACAACAACAAAACACAATGGCAACAGGAACAATTTTAATTTAATAAACAACAAGAGGTCAATGACCTGGAAGCTCTACTAATTGATTTTGATTTCAGGAAGTAGTCGCTACAGACTTGTTTTTTGAAAAATTATTTTTAGCCGTGGCGGCTATCTTGAATTTCCGGCCGACCTGAAATTTTGCTAGGATCAATTAGACATCAAGAGCAACATTCCCCTGAAGTTTCATGAAAATCTGTCAAGTAGTTTCAGAGGAGTAGTCGCTACAAGTTTTCATTATATAACTCTATGTAAACAAAGATGGCCACTGGCAGCCATGTTTAACATCGAATCAAAATAATGTTTGACTCTGATAACCATCTTTTCATGCTGATCGTTTTACAAAAAGTCCCATATCAATATCACTTATAATTTTCAAGATGTAGTCGCTACAAACTTCTTTTTTAAAAATCTATTTTTAGCTGTGGCGGCCATCTTGAATTTTGCTAGGATCAATTAGACATTAAGAGCAACATTCCTGTAAAGTGTCATGACAATCCGCCAAGTAGTTTCAAAGGAGTAGTCGCTACAAGTTTTTACTAAATAACTCTATGTAAACAAAGATGGCCGCTGGCAGCAATGTTTAACGTTTAATCAAAACAATTTTTGACAAGGACCAACATCATGTCATGTTGATCATTTTAGAAAAAATCCCATATTAATATCACTTATAGTTTTCAAGAAGAAGTCGCTACAAACTTGCATTTTGAAAATCTATTTTTAGTCGTGGCGGCCATCTTGAATTGCCGGCCGACCTAAAATTTTACTAAGATCAATTAGACATCAAAAGCAACATTCCTATCAAGTTTCATGAAAATCCGTCAAGTAGTTTCAGAGGAGTACTCGCTACAAGTTTTCATTACATAATTCTATGTAAACAAAGATGGCCGCTGGCAGCCATGTTTAACGTTGAATCAAAACGATTTTTGAGAAGGACCAACATCATGTCATGCTGATCATTTTAGAAAAAGTCCCATATCAATATCACTTATAGTTTTCAAGAAGTAGTCGCTACAAACTTGTTTTTTTAAAAACCTATTTTTAGATTTGGCGGCCATCTTGGATTTCACATCAACACGAATTTTCAGTAGTCTCAGAGGAGTTGTTGCTACAAAAAAAAGTTTACGGACAGACAGACGGACAGACGGACAGATAGACGACGGACGCCGCACCACGGCATAAGCTCTGCTGATCTCTGATCAGTAGATCTAAAAACAGTGTAAGATACCAATTGCACAACAACAACAAAACACAATGACAACAGGAACAATTTTAATCAAAACAACAACCGGACAAGATACCAATTGCACAACAACAACAAAACACACAATGACAACAGGAACAATTTTAATTTAAATCAACAACAACAACCGGGTAAGATACCAATTGATACCAATTGGACAACAACAACAAAACACAATGACAACAGGACCAATTTTCAACTTAATCAACAACAACAACCGCGTAAGATACCAATTGAACAACAACAACAAAACACAATGACAACAGGATCAATTTTAACTCAATCAACAATAACAACCACATAAGATACCAATTGTACAACAACAACAAAACACACTGACAACAGGAACAATTTTAATTTAATCAACAACAACACCCGGGCAGGATACCAATTGCACAACAACAACAAAACACAATGACAACAGTAACAATTTTAATCAACAACAACAACCGGGCAAGATATCAATTGTACAACAACAACAAAACACAATGACAACAGGACAGACTTTTAACTTAATCAACAACAACAACCGCGTAAGATACCAATTGCACAACAACAACAAAACACAATGACAACAGGACCAATTTTTAAGTTTATCAACAACAACAACTGCGTATAATACCAATTGTACAACAACAACAAAACACAATGACAACAGGACAAATTGTTAACTTATCAACAACAACCGAGCAAGATACCAATTGCACAACAACAACAAAACACAATGAAAACAGGAAAACTTTTAATCAACAACAACAACGGGGCAAGATACCAACTGCACAACAACAACAAAACACAATGACAACAGGAACACTTTTAATTTAATCAACAACAACAACCAGGCAAGATACCAATTGGACAACATCAAATCACAATGACAACAAGACTAATTTTAACTTAATCAATAACAACAAGGCGGAAAGATACCAATTGAACAACAACAACAAAACATAATGCAACAGCAACAATTTTAACTCAATCAACAACAACAACCGCGTAATATACCAATTGTGCAACAACAACAACAAAACAAAATGACAACAGGACCAATTTTTAAGTTAATCAACAACAACATATGCGTCAGATACCAATTGGACAAAAACAACAAAACACAATGACACCAGGAACAATTTCAATCAACAACAACAACAGCGTAAGATACCAATTGTACAACAACAACAAAATACAATGACAACAGGAACAATTTTAATCAACAACAACAACTACGTATGATACCAATTGCACAACAACAACAAAACACAATGACAACAGGACCAATTTTTAAGTTAATCAACAACAACATATGCGTCAGATACCAATTGGACAAAAACAACAAAACACAATGACAACAGGAACAATTTTTAACTTAATCAACAACAACAACTACATAAGATACCAATTGGACAACAACAACAAAACAAAATGACAACAGGTACAACTTTTAATTTAATCAACAACAACAACTACGTATGATACCAATTGCACAACAACAACAAAACACAATGACAACAAGACCAATTTTTACTTGAACGACAACAACAGGGCAAGATACCAATTGTACAACATCAACAAAACACAATGACAACGGGACCAATTTCAATCAACAACAACAACAGTGTAAGATACCAATTGTACAACAACAACAAAACACAATGACAACAGCAACAATTTTAACTTAATCAACAACAACAACTGTGTAAGATACCAATTGTACAACAACAACAAAACACAATGACAACAGGACCAATTTTTAACTTAATCAGCAACAACAACTGCATAAGATACCAATTGTACAACAATAACAAAACACAATGACAACAGGACCAATTTTTAAATTAATCAACAACAACAACTGCGTAAGATACCAATTGTACAACAACAACAAAACAAAATGACAACAGGTACAACTTTTAATTTAATCAACAACAACAACTACGTATGATACCAATTGCACAACAACAACAAACCACAATGACAACAAGACCAATTTTTACTTGAACGACAACAACAGGGCAAGATACCAATTGTACAACATCAACAAAACACAATGACAACAGGAACAATTTCAATCAACAACAACAACAGTGTAAGATACCAATTGTACAACAACAACAAAACACAATGATAACAGGAACAATTTTAACTTAATCGACATCAACCACGTAAGATGCCAATTGTACAACAACAACAAAACACAATGACAACAGGACCAATTTGTATCAACAACAACAACTGCGTAAGATACCATTTGTATAACAACAACAAAACACAATGACAACAAGACCAATTTTAACTTAATCAACAACAACAACCGCGTAAGATACCTATTGTACAACAACAACAAAACACAATGATAGCAGCAACAATTTTAATTTAATCAACAACAACACCCGGGCAGGATACCAATTGCACAACAACAACAAAACACAATGACAACAGTAACAATTTTAATCAACAACAACAACCGGGCAAGATATCAATTGTACAACAACAACAAAACACAATGACAACAGGACAGACTTTTAACTTAATCAACAACAACAACCGCGTAAGATACCAATTGCACAACAACAACAAAACACAATGACAACAGGACCAATTTTTAAGTTTATCAACAACAACAACTGCGTATAATACCAATTGTACAACAACAACAAAACACAATGACAACAGGACAAATTGTTAACTTATCAACAACAACCGAGCAAGATACCAATTGCACAACAACAACAAAACACAATGAAAACAGGAAAACGTTTAATCAACAACAACAACGGGGCAAGATACCAACTGCACAACAACAACAAAACACAATGACAACAGGAACACTTTTAATTTAATCAACAACAACAACCAGGCAAGATACCAATTGGACAACATCAAATCACAATGACAACAAGACTAATTTTAACTTAATCAATAACAACAAGGCGGAAAGATACCAATTGGACAACAACAACAAAACATAATGCAACAGCAACAATTTTAACTCAATCAACAACAACAACCGCGTAATATACCAATTGTGCAACAACAACAACAAAACAAAATGACAACAGAACCAATTTGTATCAACAACAACAACTGCGTAAGATACCATTTGTATAACAACAACAAAACACAATGACAACAGGATCAATTTTAACTCAATCAACAATAACAACCACATAAGATACCAATTGTACAACAACAACAAAACACACTGACAACAGGAACAATTTTAATTTAATCAACAACAACACCCGGGCAGGATACCAATTGCACAACAACAACAAAACACAATGACAACAGTAACAATTTTAATCAACAACAACAACCGGGCAAGATATCAATTGTACAACAACAACAAAACACAATGACAACAGGACAGACTTTTAACTTAATCAACAACAACAACCGCGTAAGATACCAATTGCACAACAACAACAAAACACAATGACAACAGGACCAATTTTTAAGTTTATCAACAACAACAACTGCGTATAATACCAATTGTACAACAACAACAAAACACAATGACAACAGGACAAATTGTTAACTTATCAACAACAACCGAGCAAGATACCAATTGCACAACAACAACAAAACACAATGAAAACAGGAAAACTTTTAATCAACAACAACAACGGGGCAAGATACCAACTGCACAACAACAACAAAACACAATGACAACAGGAACACTTTTAATTTAATCAACAACAACAACCAGGCAAGATACCAATTGGACAACATCAAATCACAATGACAACAAGACTAATTTTAACTTAATCAATAACAACAAGGCGGAAAGATACCAATTGGACAACAACAACAAAACATAATGCAACAGCAACAATTTTAACTCAATCAACAACAACAACAGCGTAATATACCAATTGTGCAACAACAACAACAAAACAAAATGACACCAGGAACAATTTCAATCAACAACAACAACAGCGTAAGATACCAATTGTACAACAACAACAAAATACAATGACAACAGGAACAATTTTAATCAACAACAACAACTACGTATGATACCAATTGCACAACAACAACAAAACACAATGACAACAGGACCAATTTTTAAGTTAATCAACAACAACATATGCGTCAGATACCAATTGGACAAAAACAACAAAACACAATGACAACAGGAACAATTTTTAACTTAATCAACAACAACAACTACATAAGATACCAATTGGACAACAACAACAAAACAAAATGACAACAGGTACAACTTTTAATTTAATCAACAACAACAACTACGTATGATACCAATTGCACAACAACAACAAAACACAATGACAAGACCAATTTTTACTTGAACGACAACAACAGGGCAAGATACCAATTGTACAACATCAACAAAACACAATGACAACGGGAACAATTTCAATCAACAACAACAACAGTGTAAGATACCAATTGTACAACAACAACAAAACACAATGACAACAGCAACAATTTTAACTTAATCAACAACAACAACTGTGTAAGATACCAATTGTACAACAACAACAAAACACAATGACAACAGGACCAATTTTTAACTTAATCAGCAACAACAACTGCATAACATACCAATTGTACAACAATAACAAAACACAATGACAACAGGACCAATTTTTAAATTAATCAACAACAACAACTGCGTAAGATACCAATTGTACAACAACAACAAAATAAAATGACAACAGGTACAACTTTTAATTTAATCAACAACAACAACTACGTATGATACCAATTGCACAACAACAACAAAACACAATGACAACAAGACCAATTTTTACTTGAACGACAACAACAGGGCAAGATACCAATTGTACAACATCAACAAAACACAATGACAACAGGAACAATTTCAATCAACAACAACAACAGTGTAAGAAACCAATTGTACAACAACAACAAAACACAATGATAACAGGAACAATTTTAACTTAATCGACATCAACCACGTAAGATGCCAATTGTACAACAACAACAAAACACAATGACAACAGGACCAATTTGTATCAACAACAACAACTGCGTAAGATACCATTTGTATAACAACAACAAAACACAATGACAACAAGACCAATTTTAACTTAATCAACAACAACAACCGCGTACGATACCTATTGTACAACAACAACAAAACACAATGATAACAGCAACAATTTTAACTTAATAAACAACAACGACTGTGTAAGATACTAATTGTACAACAACAACAACACACAATGACAAAAGGACCAATTTTTAACTTAATCAACAACAACAACTGCGTAAGACACCAATTGTACAACAACAACAAAACACAATGACAACAGGACAGATTTTTAACCTAATCAACAACAACAACCGCGTAAGATAGCAATTGCACAACAACAACAACACCCAATGACAACAGGACCAATTTTTAAGTTTATCAACAACAACAACTGCGTATAATACCAATTGTACAACAACAACAAAACACAATGACAACAGGACAAATTGTTAACTTAACAACAACAACCGGGCAAGATACCAATTGCACAACAACAACAAAACACAATGACAACAGGAACAATTTTAATTTAATCAACAACAACAACGGGGCAAGATACCAACTGCACAACAACAACAAAACACAATGACAACAGCAACAATTTTAATTTAATCAACAACAACAACCAGGCAAGATACCAATTGGACAACATCAAATCACAATGACAACGGGACTAATTTTAACTTAATAACAACAACGCGGAAAGATACCAATTGGACAACAACAACAAAACATAATGCAACAGCAACAATTTTAACTCAATCAACAACAACAACCGCGTAATATACCAATTGTGCAACAACAACAACAAAACACAATGACAACAGAAACAATTTTATCTTAAACGACAACAACCGGGTGAGATACAAATTGTACAACAACAACAAAACACAATGACAACAGGAACACTTTTAATCAACAACAACAACCGCGTAAGATACCAATTGCCCAACAACATGAAAACACAATGACAACAGGAACAATTTTAACTTAATCAAGAACAACAATCGCGTAAGATACCAATTGTACAACAACAAAACCCAATGACAAGAGGAACAATTTTAATCAACAACAACAACCGCGCAAGATACCAATTATACAACAACAACAACAACAAAACAAAATGACAACAGGAAAATTTTTAACTTAATCAACGACAACAACCTCATAAGATACCAATTGTACAACAACAACAAAACACAATGGCAACTGGATAAATTCTTAACTTAATAAATAACAACAACCGCATAAGATACCAATTGGACAACAACAACAAAACACAATGACAACAGGAACAATTTTATCTTAAACGACAACAACAGGGTAAGATACAAATTGTACAACAACAACAAAACACAATGACAACAGGAACAATTTTAATCAAAAACAACAACAGCGTAAGATACAAATTGTGAAACAACAACAAAACACAATGACAACAGGAACAATTTTAATCAACAACAACAACCGCGTAAGATACCAATTGCCAAACAACATAAAAACACAATGACAACAGGAACAATTTTAACTTAATCAAGAACAACAATCGCGTAAGATACCAATTGTACAACAACAAAACACAATGAAAAGAGGTACAATTTTAATCAACAATAACAACCGCGTAAGATATCAATTGTACAACAACAACAAACAACAACAAAACAAAATGACAACAGGACCAATTTTAAAGTTAATAAACAACAACAACCGCGTTAGATACCAATTGTACAACAACAACAAACAACAACAAAACAAAATGACAACAGGACCAATTTTAAAGTTAATCAACAACAACAACCGCGTAAGATACCAACTGTACAACAACAACAACAAAACAAAATGACAACAGGAACAAATTTAATTTAATCAACAGCCACGTAAGATACCAATTGCACAACAACAACAAAACACAATGACAACAGGAACAATTTTATCTTGAACGACAACAACCGGGTAAGATACAAATTGTACAACAACAAAACACAATGACAACAGGAACAATTTTAATCGAAAACAACAACAGCGTAAGATACCAATTGTGAAAGAACAACAAAACACAATGACAACAGGAACAATTTTAATCAACAAGAACAACCGCGTAAGATACCAATTGCCCAACAACATAAAAACGCAATGACAACAGGACAGATTTTTAACTTAATCAACAACAACAACCGCGTAAGATAGCAATTGCACAACAACAACAAAACACAATGACAACAGGACCAATTTTTAAGTTTATCAACAACAACAACTGCGTTTAATACCAATTGTACAACAACAACAAAACACAATGACAACAGGACAAATTGTTAACTTAACAACAACAACCGGGCAAGATACCAATTGCACAACAACAACAAAACACAATGACAACAGGAACAATTTTAACTTAAACGACAACAACTACCTGGCAAGATACCAATTTGACAATAACAACAAAACACAATGACAACAGGACGAAATTTAATCAACAACAACAACCGGGCAAGATACCAATTGTACAACAACAAAAAAACACAATGAAAACAGGAACAATTTTAACTTACCCAACAACAACTACCTGGCAAGATACCAATTGGACAACAACAACAACAACACAGAATGACAACAGGACCAAATTTAATCAACAATAACAACAGCGCAAGATACCAATTGCACAACAACAACAAAACACAATGACAACAGGAACAATTTTAATTTAATCAACAACAACAACAACCGGGCAAGATACCAATTGGACAACAACAAAACACAATGAAAGCAGGAAAAATTTTAATCAAAAACAACAACCGGGCAAGATACCAACTGCACAACAACAGCAAAACACAATGACAACAGGAACAATTTTAATTTAAACAACAACAACAACGGGGCAAGATACCAATTGGACAACATCAAATCACAATAACAACGGGACTAATTTTAACTTTATCAATAACAACCAATTGGACAACAACAACAATACACAATGACAACAGGAACAAATTTAACTTAAACGACAACAACTACCTAGCAAGATACCAATTGGACAACAACAAGAAAATACAATGACAACAGGAATCATTTTAATTAACAACAATAACCTCGTAAGATACCAATTGTACAACAACAACAAAACATAATGACAACAGGAACAATTTTAACTCAATCAACAACAACAACCGCGTAATATACCAATTGTACAACAACAACAACAAAACAAAATGACAACAGGAACAAATTTAATTTAATCAACAGCCACGTAAGATACCAATTGCACAACAACAACAAAACACAATGACAACAGGAACAATTTTATCTTGAACGACAACAACCGGGTAAGATACAAATTGTACAACAACAAAACACAATGACAACAGGAACAATTTTAATCGAAAACAACAACAGCGTAAGATACCAATTGTGAAAGAACAACAAAACACAATGACAACAGGAACAATTTTAATCAACAAGAACAACCGCGTAAGATACCAATTGCCCAACAACATAAACACACAATGACAAGAGGAACACTTTTAACTTAATCAAGAACAACAATCGCGTAAGATACCAAATGTACAACAACAAAACACAATGACAAGAGGAACAATTTTAATCAACAACAACAACCGCGTAAGATACCAATTATACAACAACAACAACAACAACAAAACAAAATGACAACATGAACAATTTTAACTTAATCAACGACAACAACCTCATAAGATACCAATTGTACAACAACAACAAAACACAATGGCAACAGGATAAATTCTTAACTTAATCAATAATAACAACCGCATAAGATACCAATTGGACAACAACAACAAAACACAATGAAACAGGAACAATTTTATCTTAAACGACAACAACCGGGTAAGATACAAAATGTACTACAAAAACAAAACACAATGACAACAGGAACAATTTTAATCAAAAACAATAACAGCGTAAGATACCAATTGTGAAACAACAACAAAACACAATGACAATAGGAACACTTTTAATCAACAACAACAACCGCGTAAGATACCAATTATACAACAACAACAACAACAAAACAAAATGACAACAGAACAATTTTAACTTAATCAACGACAACAACCTCCTAAGATACCAATTGTACAAACACAACAAAACACAAGGGCAACAGGATAAATTCTTAACTTAATCAATAACAACAACCGCATAAGATACCAATTAGACAACAACAACAAAACACAATGACAACAGGAACAATTTTATCTTAAATTATCATTGCCTTTCCGGTAAAATATTAACAAGAGGTCAATGACCTTGAAGCTCTACCGATAGGTTTTTGATAGCTAGATCAGCATTTCTGTAAAGTTTCATGAAAATCCGTCAAGTAGTTTCAGAGGAGTAGTCGCTACAAGTTTTCGTTATATAACTTTATGTAAACAAATCACTGGCTGCCATGTTTAACGTCAAATCAAAATAATTTTTGACAGGGATGAACATCATGTCATATTGATCATTTTCGAAAAAGTCCCATATCAATATCACTTATAGTTTTCAAGAAGTAGTCGCTACAAACTTGTATTTTAAAAATATATTTTTAGCCGTGGTGGCCATCTTGAATTTCCGACCGACCTGACATTTTGCTAGGATCAATTAGACATCAAGAGCAACATTCGTGTGAAGTTTCATGAGCATCCGTCAAGTAGTTTCAGAGAAGTAGTCGCTACAAGTTTTCATTATATAACTCTATGTAAACAAAGATGGCCGCTGGCAGAAATATTTTAACGTTGAATCAAAATAATTTTTGACAAGGATCAACATCATGTCATACTGATCATTTTAGGAAAAAACGCATATCAATATCTCTTAGAGTTTTCAAGAAGTAGTCGCTACAAACTTTTTTAAAAATCTATTTTTAGCTTTGGCGGCCATCTTGGATTTTACATGAACATGAAATTTTGCTAGGATCAACTAGACTTCATAGGCAACATTTCTGTGAAGTTTCATGAAAATCCATTCAGTAGTTTCAGAAGAGTAGTCGCTACAAAAAAAAGTTTATGAACAGACAGACAGATGGACGGACGAATGGACGGACGGACGGACGAGGGACGATACACCACGGCATAAGCTCTGCTGATCTCTGATCAGTAGAGCTAAAAATAGATATGCGTTTGTTATCTCTAGATTCCATTTTAAGTACAAAGTAGGTTGTAAGGTGTCGTACTGTCTCTTCCTTTTCTATCCAGTGGTGGGTAATTCAACATTTGTTTTTGTGGAAATACGGTATATAGACCAGTAGATGATACACCAGTAGTAAATATATGATAAACAACAGCAACATTCTTACAGGCGAATTGATGCTTTCAAGTTTGCATCAATTGTTCTTGTTGATAATGTGGTGAACTTCTGTTGTGCAGTATGGTTGTAACACTCATGCTTGTTGATAATGTGGTGAACTTCTGTTGTGCAGTATGATTGTAACACTCATGCTTGTTGATAATGTGGTGAACTTCTGTTGTGCAGTATGGTTGTAACACTCATGCTTGTTGATAATGTGGTGAACTTCTGTTGTGCAGTATGATTGTAACACTCATGCTTGTTGATAATGTGGTGAACTTCTGTTGTGCAGTATGGTTTTAACACTCATGCTTGTTGATAATGTGGTGAACTTCTGTTGTGCAGTACGGTTGTAACTCATGCTTGTTGATAATGTGGTGAACTTCTGTTGTGCAGTATGGTTGTAACACTCATGCTTGTTGATAATGTGGTGAACTTCTGTATGCTGTATGGTTGTAACACCATGCTTGTTGATAATGTGGTGAACTTCTGTTGTGCAGTATGGTTAACTCATGCGTGTTGATAATGTGGTGTACTTTTGTTGTGCAGTATGGTTGTAACACTCATGCTTGTTGATAATGTGGTGAACTTCTGTTGTGCAGTACGGTTGTAACTCATGATTGTTGATAATGTGGTGTACTTTTGTTGTGCAGTATGGTTGTAACACTCATGCTTGTTGATAATGTGGTGTACTTTTGTTGTGCAGTATGGTTGTAACACTCATGCTTGTTGATAATGTGGTGAACTTCTGTTGTGCAGTATGGTTGTAACACTCATGCTTGTTGATAATGTGGTGAACTTCTGTTGTGCTGTATGGTTGTAACACTCATGCTTGTTGATAATGTGGTAAACTTCTGTTGTGCTGTTTGGTATTAACACTCATGCTTGTTGATAATGTGGTGTACTTCTGTTGTGCAGTATGGTTGTAACTCATGCGTGTTGTTAATGTGGTGTACTTCTGTTGTGCAGTATGGCTGTAACACTCATGCTTGTTGATAATGTGATGAACTTCTGTTGTGCTGTATGGTTGTAACACTCACGCTTGTTGATAATGTGGCGAACTTCTGTTGTGCAGTATGGTTGTAACTCATGCTTGTTGATAATGTGGCAAACTTCTGTTGTGCATTATGGTTTTAACACTCAAGCTTGTTGATAATGTGGTGAACTTCTGATATGCAGTATGCTTGTAACACTCATCCTTGTTGATAATGTGGTGAACTTCTGTTGTGCTGTATGGTTGTAACACTCAAGCTTGTTGGTAATGTGGTGAACTTCTGTTGTGCAGAATGGTTGTAACACTCAAGCTTGTTTGCAATGTGGTGAACTTCTGTTGTGCAGTATGGTTGTAACACTCAAGCTTGTTTGTAATGTGGTGAACTTCTGTTGTGCAGTATGGTTGTAACACTCATGCTTGTTGATAATGTGGTGTACTTCTGTTGTGCAGTATGCGTGTAACACTCATGCTTGTTGATAATGTGGTGAACTACTGCTGTGCAGTATGCTTGTAACACTCATGCTTGTTGATAATGTGGTGAACTTCTGTTGTGAATTATGATTGTAACACTCAAGCTTGTTGATAATGTGGTGAACTTCTGTTGTGCAGTATGCTTGTAACACTCACGCTTGTTTATAATGTGGTGTACTTCTGTTGTGCAGTATGGTTGTAACACTCATGCCTGTTGATAAGGTGGCGAACTTCTGTTGTTCAGTATGCTTGTAACACTCATGCCTGTTGATAATGTGGCGAACTTCTGTTGTGCAGTATGCTTGTAATTCTCATGCTTGTTGATAATGTGGCGAACTTCTGTTGTGCATTATGGTTGTAACACTCATGCTTGTTGATAATGTGGCGAACTTCTGTTGTGCATTATGGTTGTAACACTCAAGCTTGTTGATAATGTGGTGAACTTCTGTTGTGCAGTATGGTTGTAACACTCATGCCTGTTGGTAATGTGGTGAACTTCTGTTGTGCAGTATGGTTGTAACACTCATGCTTGTTGATAATGCGGTGTACTTCTGTTGTGCAGTATGCTTGTAACACTCATGCTTGTTGATAATGTGGTGAACTTCTGTTGTGCAGTATGCTTGTAACACTCATGCTTGTTGATAATGTGGTGAACTTCTGTTGTGCAGTATGCTTGTAACACTCATGCTTGTTGATAATGTGGTGAACTTCTGTTGTGCAGTATGGTTGTAACACTCATGCTTGTTGGTAATGTGGTGAACTTCTGTTGTGCAGTATGGTTGTAACACTCAAGCTTGTTTGTAATGTGGTGAACTTCTGCTGTGCAGTATGGTTGTAACACTCATGCTTGTTGATAATGTGGTGAACTTCTGTTGTGCAGTATGCTTGTAACACTTATGCTTGTTGATAATGTGGTGAACTTCTGTTGTGCAGTATGCTTGTAACACTCATGCTTGTTGAAAATACGTTGAACTTCTGTTGTGCAGTATGGTTGTAACACTCATGCTTGTTGATATTGTGGTGTACTTCTGTTGTGCAGTATTGTTGTAACACTCATGCTTGTTGATATTGTGGTGTACTTCTGTTGTGCAGTATAGTTGTAACACCCATGCTTGTTGATAATATGGTGAACTTCTGTTGTGCAGTATGGTTGTAACACTCATGCGTGTTGATAATGTGGTGTACTTCTGTTGTGCTGTATGGTTGTAACACTCATGCTTGTTGATAATGTGGTGAACTTATGTGGTGAACTTCTGTTGTGCAGTATGCTTGTAACACTCATGCTTGTTGATAATGTGGTGAACTTCTGTTGTGCAGTATGGTTGTAACACCTATGCTTGTTGATAATGTGGTGTACTTATGTTGTGCAGTATGGTTGTAACACTCATGCTTGTTGATATTGTGGTGTACTTCTGTTGTGCAGTATGGTTGTAACACCCATGCTTGTTGATATTGTGGTGTACTTCTGTTGTGCAGTATGGTTGTAACACCCATGCTTGTTGATAATGTGGTGAACTTCTGTAGTGCAGTATGGTTGTAACACTCATGCTTGTTGATAATGTGGTGTACTTCTGTTGTGCAGTATGGTTGTAACACCCATGCTTGTTGATAATGTGGTGAACTTCTGTTGTGCATTATGGTTGTAACACTCAAGCTTGTTGATAATGTGGTGAACTTCTGTTGTGCAGTATGGTTGTAACACTCTTGCTATTGTTTTGTATTGACTTTTATCAAACAATGATAATTACTTATCATAGGCGTAGCCAGGTTTTCAAAATGTATACGCACGCTGGGGGAGGGTGTGGGGTCCGGGCAAAAAGAATAAAATAAGGAAGGAAATTGTGCATTCTGGAGCATTCTGAGGCACCTTTCTGGCGTTAGAAGTAATTGTAATTTTTTGTATTACGCACGTGCGTATTGTGCGTATAGGGAGCTACGCCCTTACTTATGTTTGACTTATAAAGGGACTATGACATCATAAACTTCCAATTATCATGTCATCATTGTTACATGGTAACTGCGAATGTGTAGGTGACAAAAAGGTAGATTTGTGTGGAGATGGCCAAACTATGTACAGCAGATTATGTTTATGCTTTACAGAACTATTCATATCTTTACAGAACTATTCATATGAATTAAAAAACCACTGTCCATTGCCTCTAACTAAGCCTCCCCACATTTGCTTCAAATTTGTCTATCACCGCTGTGGGTTGGGATTCTACCGTAATTTTGACTGTAGTGAAAAGTGGCGATTCATACAGATGTTGGGAGTATAGATTACTTATTCTACTAAGGAAAATTTGGGCGGTCTGCCTCTAATAAACAGGAGGTCAATGACCTTGAAGCTCTACTGATTGATTTTGATTTTTTTAGGATCAACTAGACATCAAGAGCAACATTCCTGTGATGTTTCATGAACATCCATCAAGTAGTTTCAGAGGAGTAGTCGCTACAAGTTTTTACTATATAACTCTATGTAACCAAAGATGGCCACTGGCAGCCATGTTTAAAGTCGAATCAAAATAATTTTCCACAAGGATCAACATCATGTCATGCTGAACATTTTAGAAAAAGTCCCATATCAATATCACTTATAGTTTTGAAGAAGTAGTCGCTACAAACTTATTTTTAAAAAATCTATTTTTAGCTGTGACGGCCATCTTGAATTTTCGGCCGACCTGAAATTTTTCTAGGATCAATTAGACATCAAGAGCAACATTCCTGTAAAGTTTCATGACAATCCGCCAAGTAGTTCCAGAGGAGTAGTCGCTACAAGTTTTTACAATATAACTCTATGTAAACAAAGATGGCCGCTGGCAGCCATGTTTAACTTTGAATCAAAACGATTTTTGACAAGGATCAACATCATGTCATGCTGATCATTTTAGAATAAGTCCCATATTAATATCACTTATAGTTTTCAAGAAGTAGTCGCTACAAACTTCTATTTTAAAACTCTATTTTTAGCTTTGGCGGCCATCTTGGATTTCACATCAACATGAATTTTTGCTAGGATCAACTAGACTTGATGGGCAACATTTCTGTAAAGTTTCATGAATATCCATCCAGTAGTTTCAGAGGAGTTGTTGCTACAAATAAAAGTTTACGGACAGACGGACAGACGGACAGACGGACAGACGGACGGACGACGGACGCCGCACCACGGCATAAGCTCTGCTGATCTCTGATCAGTCGAGCTAAAAACAAGAGCTGTCAGAGGACACCATGCTTGACTATTTGAATCACTGACATAAATATCACTCATAATTCATACATGCCAAACCTCCGGCATTCTCCGGTGGCCTTCATGGCTGCCTTTGCAAAGATGACGGCGGCAGTGCACACCACAAATGAGTGATCCACCGGTTCGCCAGAGTGGGTATCATAGGTCCTTTTCAGGACCACCATTTACCTTGAGAGAACACCCTTAAAAATTGTCACATCCGATACTAACACCTAGTACCTTATAAATGACATAAACATGCGAGCATAAAAACACTTAAAACTCACACGTATATGGGTAAACACAGAACAAACACTAACCATTGTAGTTTAATATAATATATACCTCGAATCCATGAAAAATATCAGATATCGAGCAAATTAAAATGAATTAGACTAAGAAATCGTATAAGAAAGAGTCACCAACCAAAAACATGGTAAAGACAACAACACTAAGCAGTTATCTCCCTTTAACCTAATATGGATAGGGTGACGTTATACACCAACACTTTACGAAGACTGGTGTAATATACACTTAATATTGAGATTGGTTACTAAGAACAAGGTTGTGTAGAAAATAATACACATACTAAGTAAAAAATGTAATAAATAAAACAGTGGGAAAGAAAACAGTGATATATTAATAAGAGCCATTTCCCTAGAATAATGGGGTATCATGTCTACTACGGCGTTGTATTCCAGTGTGGCAGCACTATAAAGAAACCATTGAGTTTGCTGCTTCAAGTAGACATATCATCACATCACACACAAACACACAGATAAAAGTCCAGACATTGTGCCTGTAATCGTCGGGTAGGACGCCTGTCGTCGGTGGAGGGACTATAATCCTTAGAAATACACACACACACAATAATTACTTATACATAGTTTAAACAAGTTGACACAATGCCCACACATTTTAACGGACTCGCACAAGAGGCGTAAACGGGTCAAAACATATACTAAAGCAAATAATATCAAATAATATCAAATAATAATTCAAAATCAACATATACAGACGTCCTCGGTTGGGACAAGATGAAAAAACGGGCATATTCATTCATGATGTGGTTCATTACGAGACATGAAATAGATACTATTGATAATTAAGCGCCAAAAGAGAGTTAAATCGGGGAGCCTATGGACCCAAAATTATGTCTCTAATGTTATCAACAAATTACGAGTTGAACTAATTCACACCCTCTACATGTGATAATTAGTCGTAGATAGGCAATACCGCGGGACCTATGTATTACAGATGTTAAATACTGTATATAAGACTGTAGAGACTGTATGAGTTCTCATACGACAAGCACACTGCAAATCAATTAAACCATTGGTGAACAGTTATACAAGCAATAGAAATGGTAAACAAACTCGTAATTGCTTGCGAACAAAGTCTGAAACTTTTTTCGACTTGAAAAAGTGTATTTAAGTGGTAAAAAACCAAGCAATTTACAGTGTATATACACACACAGTTGAGTTTTCACTCGACTAACACACTGAAAATCAATTAAACCCTTGGTAAAATTGAAATCAGTTATACAATCAATAGAAACGGTAAACAAATTCGTAATTGCTTGCGAACAAAAAAGTATTTTTATACTGAAAGGAAAAAGAAACGCAGGGTGCGTATTTCCGCTATATATTGTCTGTTTAATATGCTACTGCTAATCGAATGGTACAGGGCGACATTAGGCCTGTCATTTTAGAAAGAAGGTTTAAACAGGACTGAACACACCAATGGTTACCCCTTTAAAGTTTCATTATTGTCAGAATGCGCATTTGGCTCAAGCAGGTGAGCAAACTTAGGCTTTAAATGTTGCAATCAATTAACATTAAATACAGTACTGAACTGATTCAATTTTTCAAAGAGGAATATCAGCATTTATGAATTTCTTGTTACAACGTGTACTGTGATTGAAACGTCTACAACATCACAGTTGTGTCCTTTCTCTAACTAACTGCACTTTTTTTTTTACAAAACATCTTGGGATTTTCTTGGAATATATATGGAATTAAGTGTGCAGTATATGCAATATATAGCGGAAATACGCACCCTGCATTTCTTTTTCCTTTCAGTATATTTAAGCGGTAAACAAACACGCAATATACAGTGTATATACACACACACACACACACACACATAACTCACTACATATGAATGTGATGGTTTGAAGACAAGTTCTCACAATATAAAGTAGAGAATATTGGAGCTTAGTGAACCATTAGAATCGACTCTTAAGTGTTATTCAATTGAGTGAAGCTTAGTGTATTTATTACACGAAGAGATTAAACGATTGCACAAAAACCTCGCCAGATCATGAACTCGAGAATTGTAATAAAATAACATACACACTTAAAGCGATTACAACACGCAGTAACTGTTACAACAAATTGCAACAAACTTACAATACACTGAAAAACAGAGAATGTTCGGTAGGTGATTGTAACAGCATACACTACTCGATCAGCACATGCCAACTTCTAGTATTCCGATACTAAATTAGTATAAAAACAATCTAACATATACATGTAAAGATACTAATTCATAGACCACGGTGACACACGATACCACACAGTTTAACACATTCTGGTAGAAAATACACATGTAAAATTCTACCTGTATACGGGCTAATAAGCCAAATATATAAGTAACACAATGGTGCCTCTTTATGGCAGCTGACGAAGGAATTTTTATTCTGAAAGATCTTTTGCATACAGGATATTGTTTTCCTGGTAAAGTAGACACTGTTGTCCTAGTTAAAATACTTTATAAGAGATTTTAACATAACTTATCTAAAGTATTACACTGCCTTCGTGATTAAAACACGGGGAAGGTAGTCTGTATGGTTAATACTGATACAGCTCACATATTAGTGTTACACATAATATAGCTGAGTACACTATACATTGTTTAGAGATAATCGCCTACTATAATGTGAGCTTGGTATGAGGACAGTATTAAGGATATACACATATACTAATCTGTTAAAATATACTGTAAAATGCATAAAAAAACACTCAGGGTAAGATTCCCCAGGGGGATCTCGCCAACTGGGAAGGCAAACCCTTTAAGGTCAATTGGGCCCTCTGTTTTGGTCAGATGCTTGCAAACCCTCTCAACTTTATTGAGATTCTGCCCCAGGCAAGAACTCCTTAATCTTGACAGTATCATACACCTGAGGGAGGCATTACGCCCTCTGATGAGGCTATTGTTGATAACCATAAGAACATTGCAAAATGTTTCAATACTGCAGTTCTAGGTGACAATAACAATATGAACCACTTGTTAGTAAAATACAAAAATATGAGTATAAAATAAACAAAGGCATCTCATCATGAGAAACTCTTAGAGATACACTTGAGAAATGGCACTGCTCCAAATGGAATAATTACACCAATATTTAGGAGTTATTTAGTTTATAAGAATTCGTCAATTTTCATGTACAGTTCAATTCCAAGATGGCGATCCTTTGTTATTTTCAATTAGAACTTTCTTGTGCATTTAGCCTGTTATTATGTCTGAATGTATTTTCTATACAATACTTTACTTGTGATTATATTAATTGAGATGCTATTTCCATTCATCATTGTTATTTCCATTCAGGCATTGTCTTTATTCATTTTATTCATGCCATCATTATCATGCATTAGACTCATACATTGTTATAAATATATATTCAGATATACAGAGAACTCCGAATCTTGTTATACTTCAACACCCCCATAATGAGGCGGCGACAATGGTGATCCTGGCAGGAAAGAGGAGGTGAGAATTGTTGAAAAGGAGATGGGATTAGTTGAGAAGAGTGTTGAGAAGGAAAAGGGAATGAAGAAAGAGGTGACATTTAAGGAGCCGACTGTGGCAATACAGAAAGCTGAAGATCAGGGACAACAACTGCTAGAAAGTATCAACAACTTGACAATTCAGATGACACACATGATGAAGAAGATTGAATCATCAGATGAGAATTTTGAAAGATTAAGGAGAGGCTTTGACGACTTCAAGAGAAATCAACGTTCACCATCAACAGACTTTAATAACATCAGATACAGCAGATCATCTTCACCTAGGACTACTGATTACAATTACAGATATGACAGATCTCCTTCTCCAAGACAGTCAAGATCACCAGACAACAGATTTCTAGACAGGAACAGAGGTCAAAGATCACCGTCACCTGCATATTACAATTATGGGGGACAACCAGTTAGTAGTTACGAGAATTATGGACATGGCGATTCATTTCAGCACCAGCAACTACCGCAGCAGGAGCAACAACAACAACAGCAAAGACCACAGAAGCAACAACAACAACAGCAGCTGCAACCACAACGTCAACACAGACCTCAGCAGCATCAGCAACAGAATCAGCAACAGCAACAACCACAACAACAACAACAACAACAACAGAGGAATCAACAAACATCTCAACCTAATTATCCTCAGAAGCCTTTAAACTGGTAGATGCTTCCAGCGATGGGCAGTTAGGAGGCATACACAATAAAAGCCCACAAATACAGACATTATACAACAGATTGGTAGGTAAGGCCAATGAAGATATAGTTTACATAGGCACAACACAGTCAAACGCATTGATAGATAGTGGAAGTATGGTTACAACTATATCAAATCACCTATATTCGACGCTTCTTCCGAGACCACAACTTAGAAAATTAGAAGACATAGGAGTGAATCTCAACATACAGAGTGCGACAGGACAGCGACTACCATACATGGGTTTCATTGAATGCGACATTACAGTCCCTTCATTTCGCAACAGATCCATGTTAGTGCCCATCCTTGTTGTGTCTGATACCGATTTTAACAATGGAACTCCTGTTATAATAGGAACCAATGTTATCAGGGTGTTTAAGGATGCTACTGAAGAGACTGATGACATACCAGATGGCTGGAGAAGTGCCTTTAACAGTTTATCGACAAGTTCATTGGGAACAGTTAGGGCTACTAACAAACGTTCATTCCAGCTGAAGCCATATGAAACTGCGACGATATCTGGTATAGTTAGGGTCAAGGACACATGTGACGCAGCTGTTACAGAAGCAGGATCATTTGACAATAGGATCAACATTTGTCCAAGAGTAGTATCACTTGAAGGAGTACAGAAAGGGAATACCAAGCGTGTGCCAGTCCGAGTTTGTAATTTGACTGTAAAGCCAATACTCATCACACCTAAGATGAACCTGTGTGAACTACAAGCGGCTAAGGTAGTACGGCATTGGATACCAGAGGATACACCGACAGTAAAGAAGCAGAATGCAGAAGACACAGTAGAGACACTGCAAGAACTAGGAGTGAAGCTAGAAGATACAGATCTTGATGAAGACCAGAAGAAGACTGTTACCGATATGTTGGGTCAATGGACGCACATATTTTCTAAAGGGTTAACAGATCTAGGTTGTACAGATCTTGATGAACATAAGATAGAGCTCACTGACGAAACACCATTCAAGGAACCATACCGACGAATACCACCAGCCATGTTCAATGAAGTTAGAGAACATGTGAAGGAAATGTTAAATGCTGGTGCCATCAAAGAAAGCAACAGTCCGTTTTCGTCCAACGTGGTTCTGGTGCGGAAGAAAGACAACTCTCTGCGGTTTTGCATCGACTTTAGAAAGCTGAATGCTCGAACCGTACGAGATGCATATTCAATCCCCAGAATTGACGAGAGTATAGACACACTTAAAGGGGCCAAGTATTTCAGCAAGCTGGACCTTCGAAGTGGATACTGGCAAGTTCCACTAAGAGAACAGGATAAACAGAAGACTGCTTTCTCTCTCGGACCACTTGGGTTCTTTGAGTGTGAACCTTCGGTTTGACCAACGCTCCAGCTACGTTTCAGAGATTGATGGAGAAGACAATGGGAGAGCTACATTTGAGAGAATGTCTCATATACCTGGACGACATTATCATCTTTTCCCGTACGTTTGAGGAACACTTGCAGCGCCTTGGGAATGTTTTTCAGAGATTAGAAGACCACAACCTCAAGCTCAAGGGTTCCAAATGTGAGTTTTTTAAGAGAGAAGTACTTTATCTCGGACATGTCGTTTCGGAGGAGGGAGTGAGAACGGATCCTGGAAAGATCAGTGCCATTAGGAACTGGCAAGCTCCCAAGTCCGTCAAGGAAGTTAGGCAATTCCTGGGATTTACAGGTTACTATCGGCGATTCATCAAAGATTATGCTAGGATTGCCAGACCACTTAATGATCTCCTTGTAGGACATCCGACACAGAAGAAGAACCGATGTAAGAGGAAGAAGACACCGTGGAAATGGGGACAGAAGGAGGAAGAGGCATTTATTAGTTTGAAGGATAGGTTATCATCACCGCCTGTATTGGGATACGCCGACTATTCCCAACCATTTCTAGTCAGTACTGATGCTTCTGGCGAAGGTCTTGGCGCAGTTTTATACCAGAAACAGGACGGACAGGAAAAGGTCATCGCCTATGCTAGTCGAGGGTTGCGACCGTCTGAAAAGAATTATCCCGCCCACAAGTTAGAGTTTCTTGCTCTCAAGTGGTGTGTTACAGACAAGTTTCACGACTATTTGTATGGTACATCTTTTGAAGTCAGAACGGACAATAACCCGATGACATATGTTCTGCAGAAAGCCAAGTTGGATGCGACAGGTCAACGTTGGTTAGCTTCTCTGGCGGCCTTCAACTTCACATTGAAATACAAGAAGGGAAAGGAGAACGTTGATGCAGACACATTGTCGCGTTTGCCACAGCCAGTTGTTAAAGCCATCTGCAGCACACTTCAAACAACCAACCACATTGAATGTGTTGCCATTAATGAAGATAGTCTTCCTGTAGAATTACAAGATGCCACACAGGAAACATCATCATTGTCAGCTGTTGACTGGAGACAGGAACAGGATGCAGATGACGACTTATACCGACTCAAGACAATATTTAGGACTGGACACAAGCCTACCAGGCGGCTTTCTTCTAAGGAGAGCAGTGTAGTCCAGAAGTATTTGCGCCATTGGGACAACTTTAATATGAGGGACGACGTTCTGTACAAGATTTGGAAAACACCAACCTTGGAATTTGAACAACTTGTATTGCCCTTTAGTGGAATAGAGTTCGTTCTTAAGTTGTTGCACAATGAGAGTGGACACCAAGGTCGTGACAGAACCACAAGTCTTGTCAAGGAGCGTTTCTTCTGGCCTAACATGGACAATGACATTGCCAGATGGGTTCAGAACTGCGAACGCTGCATCTGTAGAAAGACAAAAGAGTCCCGCGCCAGCCCACTTGTCAGTATAACATCAACTCAACCCATGGATATTGTCTGTATCGATTTTCTGTCTTTAGAACCATCAAAGGGAGGCATTGAAAATGTTCTAGTCCTGACAGACCATTTTACAAGATATGCACAGGCATACCCAACTAGAAACCAGACAGCAAGAACTACAGCCAGAATTATATTTGAAAACTTCGTTGTCCACTACGGCTTTCCATCCCGTATCCATAGTGATCAAGGTAGGAACTTTGAGTCACAGGTGATTAAGGAACTGTGTTCGATTGCCAACGTTAAGAAGAGTCGAACCACTCCATATCATCCTATGGGTAATGGGATGGTAGAACGTTTTAACCAGACATTGCTAGGTATGCTGGGAACACTTGATGAGGCGAAGAAGGCTGACTGGAAGTCGTACGTGCCTGAAGTTGTTCATGCATATAACTGCACAAGACACGAGAGCACCGGATTTTCTCCGTTTTACCTTATGTTTGGAAGACATCCTAGAATGGCTGTAGATGCATTTCTTGGCATCAACCACAACATGGAGGAGCCTAAGACTACTTCAAAATACGTAGAAGGACTGCGGAAGAGAATCCAGTTTGCATACAAGATTGCATCACAAGAAGCAAGTCTGGCTGCTAAACGAAACAAGACGACCTATGACTTGAAAGTCAGGGAGGCGAAAATCGAGCCAGGAGATAGAGTCCTAGTCAGGAATGTTGGGCTTAAGGGGAAGAACAAGTTGACTGACAAGTGGGACAGTGAACCTTACATAGTAGAGGAACAGTGTGAAGATCTGCCGGTGTACAAAGTGAACAAGGAGTTTAGTAGTCAACCATCACGGGTTCTACATAGGAATTTATAACTTCCCTTCCTTTGTATTACAGGTCAGGATGTAACACCTGCAGAGAAATCTACACAATCGGAAGACAAAGATGAAACCACGGGAGTGTCTGATGGTAGTTCAGAGGATGAGGATGGCACTGAAGCAAGTGTCATAGATCAGACAGCAGAGGCAACTGATACTATTAACAAGGTTGACACTAACTGTACCAGCGACAATCATTCTAGTAAGGCATCAGGCAGAAACACTCTTAGGCAGTCTATACAGCGTCCTACAAGAGTAGATACAAGAGACGTGTCAAAGACATTGGCAGGATCTGCAAAGAGAGAACCTCGGAAGGTACAGACATTCCCAGTAGAGAATTTAAAAGAAGTTGTAGAAACTGTGAGGAAAGCTAGAAGCACGGCCAAGGCGAAACATGTGCAGGAGAAACCCAGTGTACTCCAACTAAAGCAGCCCACAGATATAGATCCAGGAACATGTGACATTGTAAACAAAGGAAGGAAGGTTGTTGGTATGCAAAAGGTTATAGGGAAGACAAGTCAACATCAAGATAGGAAAACGGATGCCAAGAAGTACGTCATACCACAGCGGAGACAGAAAACGACATGGTGGAGGACGACATATAGGTCAACTAGCTAAAAGGATTGACAGCTGTTGCAACTTTACAGTATTTTTTCTTAGTACTTATTTAATAGTCTCTCAAAGACTAAGTATTATTGGTGAAATTGTAGTGTGTTATTGAAGATGCGTGCTTTAACATGTTTATTTTAATTACAGATAGCTTCAGAAAGTTTCATTATAGCCATATGTTGAGACGGCTACGAGAGGACACAGCGGAAGCATAAAGTATAACTGTGAATTATATTGTATTTGCTTTTGTGTAATTGAATGTATAAATAATAAATAAATATATTTCATAATGTGCAAACTGTTTTTATATTGTGTTTAGTCATAATGTGTGACTTAAAAGAAGGAATACAATATAATAAGGACCGTGTTAGATACGAGGTGCTATATATGTGTGGTACAGTTACTCCATGTAAGTAACGTATTAGTATGCAACATATACATGTAACTTCATATGTCTAAAGATATATGTATCATATGCTAAGTAGTCGTACTTATACTAGAAATATATCTAGTATGGTGTAAGTATAAGTAAGGATGGTAAATTCCATTTATTTTTAATTTATGTGGCAATGTCGAGGGCGACATTTCTCTAAAGAGGAGGAGGAATGGTAGCAATTAAAATGGTAAACTTAATGAAAAGTTTATCATTTCATTTTATTTTTTTCAAATGTCGAGGACGACATTTCTCTGTAGAGAGGGAGGATGTCACAGGATGACATATACAGGTATTAAGAACCTGTATATCTCACCATTGTGTTTGTGTTTTAACCATTTAATCAGTTCATCATCTCTTTTCATCACTCATTTCATCTTTCAATCTTCTTTCTCTTTACCTTACGTTAGACATTTCAAATTAGGATGACCACCTTTAAACTTCAGTAATATTTCACAGGTGAGTAAATTTAACCTTTGACACAACTAACCTGGCGGGAAAATTATGCGCGCAGTTGAACATCTCAGTTAGTAGAGAAAGGACACAAGCTATTGCCATTTCGCATTGTTATATTTATCTTGTAAAAGAAAGTATATATATTCAGGTTAGTAATATGTTTGTTTATGAAACATGTATCCATCATTGTGTTAATTACTTTTCTATGGAAATGGTTATTTTAGGAGTTATTTAGTTTATAAGAATTCGTCAATTTTCATGTACAGTTCAATTCCAAGATGGCGATCCTTTGTTATTTTCAATTAGAACTTTCTTGTGCATTTAGCCTGTTATTATGTCTGAATGTATTTTCTATACAATACTTTACTTGTGATTATATTAATTGAGATGCTATTTCCATTCATCATTGTTATTTCCATTCAGGCATTGTCTTTATTCATTTTATTCATGCCATCATTATCATGCATTAGACTCATACATTGTTATAAATATATATTCAGATATACAGAGAACTCCGAATCTTGTTATACTTCAACACCCCCATAATGAGGCGGCGACACATGCAATACACTCAAACACGATATAATGGGTCCATTGTCTTCTAACTTAAAATTCCACAATCAACTGCAAACAATGGCAAAAGGGTGTTCCTTGGAAGTATTAAAATTGTTGAATGAATACTGGTCGGAAACAAAAACAAGAATTGAAAGAAGAAGTATGTATAATAAACCAAAAAATATCATCGACGCTCTCTGAATTAAGGAATAACCAAAGAAATAAAAAAGAAACAGAATATGCCATATGGGGAGAAAAGAGAGATCTAGCGAAAAAACGTCTATTTAAAACCAACATACACGGCAAAAGGGAATTAGACGATAAATCACACTGTAGCCCTCCCGCTAAGAAAATTAAACTACCACATACGGCACCAAGACCGGATGCCATGAATAGTGTCATGACAGGGGTCCCCTGTAATGCAGACAGCTCCGTAATAAACTGCGAACAGAAAAAAACGTACTTCCGCCACATGCCCCAGCAATAAATGCGTCATTAATAACAGATGCCAAACATGAGAAATTAGCTACCCACAATACACAATGGAAGAAAGACAAGTATGTGTCTACTCCCAATATACCATCGAATCCGTTGACACTCAACGAGGATTCTGAATACACTAAAAGTACATACAAAAGTAAACAGATTGAAAAGAAAATCAATATACACAATCGGTTGATCGAGATTGCACCATGAAAGTAAACACAGAGTATGTTGAGATAACACCCCGTCAAACTAATAAACTTGATTCTTACCAAAACAATATCCAAACAAGTAATGAGTATGATAACACGAGTGCATTACAAGACAATACACTGACAAAGGATACACTAACGGCAATATTCGGGTAGGAAATGGAAACCATACCTGAACGTACAACAAATGAAACCTGTGCATTAAGAAATACACAGAAAATACATACAACAGTAATAAATAATACACAAATCTGGACATATGATAAACTAATACACCCATGTTGCAGCCGAATGGTACACACGGGCTGCAGAGAGAGAATAGGGCTAACACAACGTGTGAAAAACTAAGAAAAATGAAGTCGGAAACTTCCGACACATACAGAGCTCCACACAAATAAAAAATATCAGGATATGTTAAAAAACCTCACTCCGCTAGAAACTAAACCACTATGACTACCTGGGGCACATACCGAAATCCGTGTTACTGAGAACACGTTGAATACATTTAATGGTACCGGCCCGTCACCTCACAATACACACACACACAATTGAGGAATAATGTTGACAACGGTGATGACTCACTAATGGACAGCCCCAAAGAAATTTAAAAAAATGGATGCAGTATTAATAAAAGAGTACTAAACAAAATAAAAAATGCATACATAGAGTAAAAGTAATAAGAGCACGTCAGTATATAACAAATGTAACTGACAATAAATTAAATGATCAAGAATTATTAGTAATGAGTAAAAATCTCAAATTTGTACTGACACCGGAAAAGCCGACCATTAACATGGTCATGTTGGATATAGACAATATGGCTCGAAGAATGAAAACATGCTTGTGGATATATGAAAACAAAATTTCGCCGAGGTGTGATTTATTCACATGCAAACGGGACAGACATAATAAACTCTCTAACAATGGAGTTTTAGAAAGTTACATTACCGCCACAAAAATTGAAATAGGTAATATGCATGAAAAACTGTTTGCATTTTCTATATTTTACCGACAAGTTGATGCCAGTTTCACAAATCTAACATTTATAGTATACAACTAATGGAGTCAAGTGTTGAAAAATAAATGGAATGGATTATCTTGAACTACAGCTGCATGAAAAATGACATGACAATTTTTCTTGAACACCAATTGGGGCTCAGGCTTTTCACCAGGAGCTGTGCATGCTGGTTTCCTCCAACATAAATTAAATATCACTTTTTAAACATTTGGTAGAATAATGAAGAAAAAAAACATTATTACTCAAAATGTTTTTTAATTATAAGCAGGCAGGTTTAAAGTGAAACGGATACCGAATTAATACATCAAATGTAATGCTCGATACAAACTTCAACATTGCTGTGGTCCCTTTAAAAGCAGATGATTGTACAACTATAATATTATTGAACCAATTTAAATTAAAAACAACTTTCATTTTTTGGAACTTGTACACTCACTGTCATTACTGGTATAGCAATTATATTGGATGTCTGACATGCGTATTTACTATTAAACAAATGATCACTATGTCAGTTGAATGAGTTGATTAAACCTGAGAATATCCAATAATTACTATAATTTACTTCCCTATAATATATATATATGTTTGTGGGCATGGCAGACACTCAGGGATCACTTTGTCCGTCCTCTTTAATGAGCAACCTAACCTTGTAAATTCTATTTTTATCACACAACTTTCAGTGTGCGAGTGTAATACACGTTATCATAAATACACTAGTGTAATAAGTAAGATGAAGATTTGTGTAAAGTTTCATGAACATAGGTAATAGAGGATCTTACATGAGTGCTGGAATATTAAATTTATTAAAGTTGGATAAAATTGATATGATGCGCCTGAGGCTATGCTGAGCATCCATTTGAAGTGTTTACTAAATTCAATATTAAATAGGCAAGGTGTGAGATTCTATATGACAAATAACTCAAAACATGCCACAAAATGTTTATATTTATTAATAAATGTAACTGCCTACATATAGTCATCAAATGATTTGTTGTCACTACGTCTGTGTACAACCACGAACAACCTTTAAAATATCAATTTCCTTAATCCAGTATTTTAATGTTAATGGAAGTTGAGGTGACAATTGCGCTTGCACACCAAGCTGAACGGAAAAGAGGATACAGCCTTCATTTGCATATATATGCCAAGGAATATGCTACACGTGTTAAATATATATATGAATCAAAAAGTCTGAATTTCATTTTGGCCGAGTTATGCCCCTTTTTCCTTTAACCTGCAATTTAACTTGGCTTACTATTGATCTATGGTCATGCAAATATTAATAAAGTTCTTCTAAATTGGAGGAACATCATTAGGTTGTGTTTCAGTTGCATAATCAATGGGGAAAATATCTTGACTTATCAAGGTTAGCATAAATTTGTCTTACAGTCAGTCTGACATAATTATGGTCCTGAAACAAAAAAAGGTTTTACAGTATATGTACAAATTGTACATACATTTGTTAAAACAATGTTATATGTATTAGCATAAAACATGCCGAGAAACTTTATAAACTATTTAAAAAGAAAACGCACAATAATTGCTAAGATGAATAAAACTATGAGCTTTAACTTATGAATAATATCAAATTTACTCATATTTGTCTGGTTATACAACATACAAGCTAATCCACCACAAGGCAATATATATATAAGGTAAGTAGATGATTTTAGTAGTGCATATTCATCTCATGGATAAACAGTATAAACGCTAAGTCCACCAAGAGAAAAAATATGTTTTATGAATCCAAAACTCAATAACCCCTAGAACCCTAATTACTCATATTTATCTGCGGTAAGACAACATACAACTTAATACACCAAAAGACTATAAGTTTCAAGAATAGTTCAAATTTCATGAGGCGATCTTTTCGCAACGTTTGAATTGGTGAAGTGATGCTTTAGTTTGTTTATTTTGTAAATTAAATTTCGTCTAAAGGACATGTCCCGACTACTATACAACTTGTCTACTTTCGTTTTTTAAATATACATAGATATCAATGTGATAACATATTTGTGGTGTCTTCCTGTTTTCAATCAATGAACCTAGTCTAGGACATACTTAAATGACACATTGTGTCAAATTAGATTGAAGTTACGAACCTTATAACACATTTATTAATTAAAGGGGCTTTCCTCAATACATCGGTCTTTGATTATTGCAAAATAGTATTGTGAAACATGATATTTAGCGCAATGGTTGCATTTATTTAAACACAAAATTACGCTATAAAATTGCATGATGTTCAACTGCTCATCAACAAATTAAAAGTTATTTAGAGCCGCCCCAGTGAGGGAAAGAATACATAGGAATCCTGAATATATTTATCGTTCTTTCACATGCAATGAAGCCACAAGACTGTCCAGTTTACGTCCCCATCCAACAGACGAGGCTAAGGGAACTTGTCTTTTTCAAGAACACACCGACGATCCTCAGTGGCCCAGATAGGTCTTGAATACAGTTCCTTCATATTACAAGTACATAGTGCTGCTAAACAAACAAATAGCAAACATCTCGAAACTGTACAATTCGGATACATTGAGTGCGCCAACAATTCAAATAGATGTGAATAGAGCTTACTCAGAACACTGTATTGCAACTAGGAAGTCTTCATAAGAAAATGAGTTTCTTGGGAGGATTAGATGTACGTGATGTTCTGGAAACTGTGTATGCCGATAATACAGTCTGTCATATGCTAAACTGAGAAGCCATATCAAGAGCTATTCATGGGCACTCAAGAGCCATTCGTGGGCACTTAGGTGTCACCCAGGGGTAATGGTTAGCACCTCGGTAGAAATCCATGGATTGTGCGTTCTATCCCAGCCAGGACTGAATACGGATTAATTCACTAAATACTAGAAAAAAAAATCACACCTGAACAGTCTTTCGGAGTAGATTTAAAACCAAGGTCTGCTTGCTTGAATACCCAGTGCAGTACATCAAGGATTAATAAATACTTTTATTGCATATGTATTTACAAGTTCCATTGACTTTCAATGTAACAGGAAACGTCAATATTTGCTCACACTGACTTGTAGTAAAGTCATACTGGGTGTGTAATGTATACTCGTTCGTGATTGGTGCAATTTTCTGTTCATGTCAAAGAAAATATATCACGTGATGATTTCATTATGAAAATTGCCATGATGTAACGACAATATGTTTGCTTCAAATAAATATTTTTTGATGAAAATTAAATGTTAAAAGCTCGTTAATATAATAAAAATGCGTATGCAATAAAAAGGTTGTTAGATTTGTATTGGGATATATGCAATCGTTCTTCTGCACATACATATTGCACTCCTAAAGTCATGCAATATTGTTACGTGGAAGACCCCGTGCATATATCCCAATACAAATCTACCAAGAATTGCAGGGCAATCCATAGTGCCCAACAGGCCCAGACAAACCTTTTCCAGACATTTTCTATGATGGAGGTCAAGGTCAAGTTCACAATGACCTTATTTTGGTACGCGACACACCACTATCCCAAGATGTATTCACATCCCAAGTTTGGTGTCTCTAAGTGTTATAGTATTGAAAATACGATCCGGACAATCATTTTCTATGACAGTGGTCACAGGTCAAGGTCACAGTGACCTTATTTTGGTACGTGACACACTGCTATCCCAAGATGTATTCACATACCAGGTTTGGTATCTCTGAATGTTATAGTATTGAAAATATGGTCCGGACAAGCATTTTCTCTCTATGACAGAGGTCACAGGTCAAGGTCACAATGACCTTATTTTGGTACGCAACACATTGCTATCCCAAGATGTATTTACATCCCAAGTTTGGTATCTCTAAGTGTTATAGTATTGAAATTACGGTCCGGACAAGCATTTTCTATGACAGAGGTCACAGGTCAATGTTACAATGACCTGATTCAAGATGTATTCACGTACCAAGTTTGGCATCTCAAAGTCTTATAGTATTGAAAATATGGCCCGGACAAGTATTTTCGGAACATTTTCTAAGACAGAGGTCACAGGTCAAGATCAAGGTCATTGTGACCTTATTTTGGTATGTGACACATCGCTATCCCAAGATGTATTCAAATATCAAGTTTGGTATCTCTAAGTGTTATAGTACTAAAAATACGGTCCGGACAAGCATTTTCTATGTCCAGGTCAAGGACCTTTTTTGAACAGGGTGCAAACCTATAGTCCCCACAGGGACCGGTGGGGACTAATAACCTACAAATACAAATGGGCACTTGCATGTAGAGGCCTTTCTCCAATTATTTTCTTCAGTATATATGACATTCCGCTACCAATTCAAATACTTTAAATAGAATCCGAGATGGAACCCGAGACTGGCATGTCAAAAGGATATTTTAATGAATCTATCAGATCTAAAACATGAGACTGAATCAGGATGTCAAAAACCAGACAAATGGAGCGATCTTTATCAACCAGAAGAACTATTGATTGAATTTCTAGAAGGAAATAAAGGTATTCAAGAAGTTTATGATCAATCATATGAATGCCAAACTGAGCCAGTATAAATCATCTTGCCCAAACTCTAGAAGCTCACAACTCTGGCTATTGAATCAGGCATTGTGGAAAGATTAAGTACTACATTTATTAACAAGGGGAAGGGTAATGACAGAATTCAAAGTGCTGTCTGACTTCCCTACACTCCAGCTTGACCAGGTACATGTCCAAATGAAGCTATGCAAGAAGTTACTAGTGTGACCTTCACTTCGAGCGAACAGCACAAAGAGAACAGTAAGTCAACAAAATATAGAGATGATATTGATACGAAAATATATATGCGAATATGTCTTAGTAAGAACGTCTTTCACTGAAAATACAACATTACAAAGCATTTCAAGCAGCGTAACAGAAGACAAATGGTGACATGTATAGGGATATTTGACCAAAAGCTATTGAATTTGTCTCTGCGACTCTCGACACAAAAGTATCTGTCAATTGCATTCAGCTGATCCACAGTTGTTTTGTTTCAACGTCTTATGCCTGCTACAAAAGACAGAGAAAGTCAAGAAGCACTAGCTTTCCTTTTCACGCATGAGTACTAGCTTTCCTTTTCACGTACGAGTACTAGCTTTCCTTTTCACGTACGAGTACTAGCTTTCCTTTTCACGTACGAGTACTAGCTTTCCTTTTCATGTATGAGTACTAGCTTTCCTTTTCACGTACGAGTACTAGCTTTCATTTTCACGTATGAGTACTAGCTTTCCTTTTCATGTACGAGTACTAGCTTTCCTTTTCACGTACGAGTACTAGCTTTACTTTTCACGTACGAGTACTAGCTTTCATTTTCACGTATGAGTACTAGCTTTCCTTTTCAGGTACAAGTACTAGCTTTCCTTTCCACGTATGAGTACTAGCTTTCTTTTTCACGTACGAGTACTAGCTTTCCTTTTCACGTACGAGTACTAGCTTTCCTTTTCATGTACGAGTACTAGCTTTCTTTTTCACGTACGAGTACTAGCTTTCCTTTTCAGGTACAAGTACTAGCTTTCATTTTCACATACGAGTACTAGCTTTCATTTTCACGTACGAGTACTAGCTTTCCTTTTCACGTACGAGTACTAGCTTTACTTTTCACGTACGAGTACTAGCTTTCCTTTTCAGGTACAAGTACTAGCTTTCATTTTCACATACGAGTACTAGCTTTCATTTTCACGTACGAGTACTAGCTTTCATTTTCACGTACGAGTACTAGCTTTCATTTTCACATACGAGTACTAGCTTTCCTTTTCAGGTACAAGTACTAGCTTTCATTTTCACGTACGAGTACTAGCTTTCCTTTTCATGTACGAGTACTAGCTTTCATTTTCACGTACGAGTACTAGCTTTCCTTTTCATGTACGAGTACTAGCTTTCATTTTCACGTACGAGTACTAGCTTTCCTTTTCAGGTACAAGTACTAGCTTTCATTTTCACATACGAGTACTAGCTTTCCTTTTCACGTACGAGTACTAGCTTTCCTTTCCATGTATGAGTACTAGCTTTCCTTTTCACGTACAAGTACTAGCTTTCCTTTTCACATACGAGTACTAGCTTTCCTTTTCACGTATGAGTACTAGCTTTCCTTTCCACGTATGAGTACTAGCTTTCCTTTTCACGTACAAGTACTAGCTTTCCTTTTCACGTACAAGTACTAGCTTTCCTTTTCACATACGAGTACTAGCTTTCCTTTTCACGTACGAGTACTAGAATTCCTTTTCGCGTACGAGTACTAGCTTTCCTTTTCGCGTATGAGTTATGCACGCATCCCCAACTTCCACTTATTACAGGCGGTTTGATTCAGGTTACAAATAAACCTCAATTTGCCTATGCAATGTTCCTTCTTGTTTGTCTGTTTGCGTGTTTGTTTCTGTGTTTTGTGGTTGACTGTCCTCGTTGAATGCTACTTTCCCTGTCCGATCTTTTTATATTTCCATGTTGGCAAGCTAGCAACTATGGGAGGTACCCATCAAACAAAGTATGTCTTAGATGGTGTATCGCTTCTTCAGAGAATACCATGCATTAGCGGTTTAACATATTAAACGATTTTCCACCACTACATCGACTTTATTGACAAGAATTTTGGAAAGCATGTTGTACCGATAGTTGTGTTTGATGGAAATCCGGACTGTCATCAACAAAAGATACTGCACATTTGCGAAGAAACAATGATATTGTTGGAGCTACTGTGAATTTCACAGCAATTATGACCATGAATATAAAAAAAAATCTTAAGAATTCTACAATCATTATTTCATTCACATGCTAAGTGAGTATTCAGTGCCCCATGGCATTGAAACAAAAATGCAGACAACAATGATGATCTGCTCATTTTTAAAAGAGGCTGTAAAGTGTGCAGTAGAAAAAAAACCTATTATGATTGGCTAAGATACATATCTTCTAGATTGCAAACGCCAAACCATGAAACATGTATATGCAAATGAACATATTCCTATGAGTGGAATAGGGGTTTTAGCTTGAAATGTGTAGACATTTATACAGCAAGGGGTTTATCAGTTCACTATAAGGACAGTGAACACAATATTATTGTGTTTTTTATTATGATACTGCATAATTATGGATGGATATAAATAGTACATCAGCATCGGTAAATATAGATAATTATTTAAAAATAGAATTTTACATAGTAAAATCAATTGAAACAAAATTATTATATCTGTAGGGTTACATTTTTTGCAATGGGTGGGGTAATCGAACATCTTTTAAGGCCTTTAAGGGCAATTTTAAATATATGTTAAACATAAAAGTGCAATTTACTTCATAATAAGTTGTTATTTTAAAGTAAATGTGTGAACGGTATGCCAGAAAACTAACAAATATGATAAATTTTTCGTATGTGTCGTGTTCGGCTGTTTCCAAAAATGCACTCTCATACTCTTTTAATGTGTTATTGTCAGGCAAAAAATGTATGTCAAAGCATCAACAAGGTAACATTTCTCCTTTTTTTGAGAAAAACCTTAATATCGATTTTTCTCTACTTTCATTTCCTCATTCTGTGTGGTTTTCCCTTAGGAAAAAAGTTGGTTTCAATTGTGTACTAATTTGTCTGGGGTTCGGGTCACATATCTTTACTAGAATAACTTGTTCTACTCAGGACACACACACACACACACAAAAATTGATCGTCATAATTATATACCCGAAAATATGCTGAAAATGACATCAACACCATTCAACCAACCATCAACCTATAACTGGAAAAATGTGTTTGACGGAAACTTTGACTACCTATGCCAAAATTGAAGAGAAAGCGAAAAATTATGACACTTTAATCTTTAAACATCTTTTTATACAATTTCTTATTTTGAAAATAAACATAAATTATTATAATCTCATTTTGATATTCACTTTGACTCTTGAATGTATTCTCATCAAAATGAGTGAAAAACAGAGAGAGAAGCTAGAATGAAAAGTTAAGGTGCCACGTGATATTTCGGTTACTTCATAGGTTAAGATAGGAAGTTTCCTATCTGTTTATTAATATGTCTGTGGACATTCAGGGCATTCATGGTAGGGGGAAGAGGGGTGTGACAGTATTTAGGAGGGTACACGATTACCAGTACTGCTTTCTTCTTAGCTCAGAGGTTAATGTAAGGCGCTGGCACAGTAACACATATACATACTAATGTTTTTTTCTTAATCCCAATGATGATACTACATGCAATTTATTTGAGTCAGAGGCCTCGGCAATACAGTGGATACGGTGTTGCACCTAAGAGCTGGTATCGACCCCTGGTGATGGCATGTCTGATGGGAATAGTTATCTCCATCTCCTCTCCAGCTGAGGTTGTTGTTCCAATCAATAAATCCATAGTTCATATCGTTTGAGTCTATATTATCCAAATGACCTTACAGACTGTCACGTCATATGTGAACCGATATAACCACATTTTTGAGGTGGGGAAGGCGTGAGGGGCGGGGGTGAGCGAGGTCGGAGGGATAATAGCCTATAGTGATTTTTTTAAAGGGTTCTCCGACCAAAAACAAACTAACACATATTAGCACATGCATCCTTTATAACGAAGAAGGCAAAAATTGTCCGCGTACATCATTTCACCCTGTGAAACTTTTAAAATCCCATGCGACGTCACATTTCTTGTTACTTGTGGTGTTGGAGGGTGGACTTCGGGAAAACACAGTATTGTGAATTTTGCAATGTTTTTAATAAAATTTGCATTTAAAAGATCTATCATGTTCACTGATTTATTTATAAACATTTAGCTGCTGATTGACATTTTATTCATTACCGTTTATAAGCTAATTTTAGAATTTATCACGCAGTGAGCTGACCTCCGTTTACTCATATGCCGTGTAATAGCACTACAAAAAACAAAGTTTAAACGCTTGCGTAAACTAGTGACCAAACGTTTTTTGGGTAGAAAAAAGAACTTTGTCAATATTTTGCAGGCTTGTAGAGGAAGATTTTTTCTTGACATTAATCTTTCGTCTTTTTTCTCGCTATAAGAACAAATTGTAATTATCAATTTGATTAAAAGCTCAAATTCCACTTAAATTTTCGAAACAGTCGGCGATTTGTAAATGTCTAGAAATCGTGTTTTTAATAAAATAGAATAAACAAAACACGTAAAAACGTAAAATCCACTGTGGACGAATATATGTATTTGTTTATGTTTGTCATCTTTGTACATTGTCAGCTGAATACAATTTACATCACTGGTGTCATTTTGACCGTCATCCTGAAATCTGCTCAAAATGCAGTTAATTTTTTTGCGCGTGACGTTTTTATGTAAATATCCCTCTGCTGCGGCTTGGCGCACCCACAGTTAAAGGGCCATAATTCTGCTAAAAATCATTCAACCGGAAAACAGTGATAATTTGCAACAATAGACATGGAAATGATGATCCCTAAAAATTTTAAATCCGGCCAGGGAGTTTGTATTAAAACCTTTAAAGGGCCATAACTCTGCCAAAATCAGATATGTACAACTAGGCTTAGTACTGATCATCCCTACAAAGTTTCACTGAAATCCAGCCAAATGAAGGCCCTTTCATTTTAACGACGCCAAAATATAGCATATTTCAGAAAATCAAGGGCCATAACTCCAATGTAAATGGTCCAATCTGATGGGTTTTCAAAATTTTCCGAGCTTTCATTGATATTAACAACTTGTAAAGTTTGGTAAAAATCGGATGAAAATGAAGGCCCTATCGTCTTAATGAGGCAAAATATAGCATTTTTTACTAAATCCAGGGCTATATTTCTGATGTAAATGGTCCAATCTGGCTGGTTTTCGAACTTGTCTGAGCTTTCATTGATATTAACAATCTGGTAAAGTTTTGTAAAGATCGACAACTCGGCAAAAACTGTCAAAATCTTTCAAACAGGTTGTTTTGTTTTTTTCAGTTTCACATTAGTATCTGACAAGAGTATGCAATAGGAGTAATACTAACCCCTTATATTAGAAATATAAATGTTCAGGCATAAAGTCCAAACTGCATTGTATTTATGAAAACATCCGACAATTTCGGGGTTTTTTGTTTGCTAAAAACCATTTTCTAGGTGTCGGGTCAATATGACCTTGACCTCTGGCTTAAAAAACTGATAGGGGTTGCTGTTTAACCAAGAGCATTATTTATAGATTTTAGATTGTAGGTCAAATAGTTCGTGAATAACAGCCGGGAAAGAAATTTTCATGAGGTCACACTGACCTTGTTGGTTTGTTTTAACATCGGTACTATTTCGGTAAAGATTCAAAATTGGTCTAACAAGTTACAGTGAGCAACATTTTTCTCAGAATTCGATCACAGTCAGGTCAATGTGACCTTGACAACCTACTGAACTCAAAAGCAATAGGATTGCTCCTCTCACCAAAGTCGCCATATGACCTTAGCTGTTGGTGCGACTATAAAATCCAATTCAATTCACAATTCCTCTCACCAAGGGCAATGCACCTATAATGTTTAATAAGTGTGGGTATTAGATTTCGGGAGTTATAATCTGGAATGCATATGCCCATATCAGGACATAGCGACCTTGACCTAGTGACTCTAAAAGCAACAGGGTTCATCCTCCCACCAACGACAATGTGTCTATAGTTTCAGGAGTGTTGGTACTATACTCCTAGAGTTATCACTTGGAATATGTATTGATGACCTTGACTTTTGACCTAGTGACCCCAAAAGCAACAAGGTTCCTTCTCTGACCAATGGCAATGTACCTATGAAGTGTCATGAGTGAGGGTGTTATGGTTTCGAGGCTATCACGTGGAATGCCTATTTCCATATTAGGTCATTATGACCGTCACCTTTGACCTTCTGATCCAAACAACAGTACGATTCATTTTCCCAATAAGGGCAATGTAGTTATGAAGTTTCTTTGATATAAAGACACTGGCAAAGTTTGGAATATATCCATTTGACATTGAAGTCCATATCGTGTTCGCAAGGAATAAAACTTGGCATCTAAAAGTCCAAAATAGGTTTGTGATGCATATATAGTAATAAGAATAATATGTTTGTTAGATCTATTTGTTTTTTAAATCAATACCATACCATCTACCGCACCTATACCACAATTTACATAAATTTTGTAAGATAGAAAAAATCCTAACCTTTCACTTACTGAGTTCAAAGTATCTTTGCTATCCAGCTGGGTTCATGCGCCATCTAACGTCTCGTGGGAGATCCATTCAAGCTCCATCTAACATCTGGTGGGAGATCCATTCGAGCTCAATCTAACGTCTCATGGGAGATCCATTCGAGCTCCATCTAACGTCTGGTGGGAGATCCATCCAACATCTGTGGATTCATGTAAAAAGGAAAAAAATATCCTAAGTTATTTCTAGAAGGTATAAATGAAAAGTCTAGTTAATATGTATAAATACAAAGTTTCAATAGTGAAAATATAGGAAATGTCTCAGAAACTTAAACACTAAATGTCAGATTCATTAACAATATTGTGACAAAGGTCATTAATGATATTATGTCGAAGGTCATTGTCAAGATTTTCGCTAAACTTGCTTAACAAAATCCCAAAGTTGGGATTAATTTACCACTATTTGGTGCACATACATTAATGAGTGTACTGTTAAGTATAATATCACAATAAGTTCACTCCATCTAATGTCTACTGGTGGAAGTGTTTGTTCTCCATCTTATTTCTGCGGCTTCATCTACAAAAGAAAACGTATCTTTTTTTAAATAAACAGACGTGGCATGTTCAGCCATCAGAGGGGCAGATTGTATGTTGAAACTGACCCACATTTTCTATAATTTAAAGTGTTGTTTGATAAACTGAAGTGTATACAGCACTCTTTTAACATTTTTAATCTAATATAAGTATTTTCACCAAGTTTGAAGATTTGATTAAAAAACAAGAGCTGTCGGCGAACAGCGCAGCTCGACTATTTGTTTTTTTAGAGAATAATAAATTATATAGCCAGTATATACCATCAGAAAACAAGGCTAAAACACTGTGGGGTGGGGTTGTGGGGTGAGGCGGGTATAGAAACTCGGGCAGATATAAAATTATTGTTAGAATCTCATACAAATTATAGTAAAATTTGTGGCAGGGTGTGAAATTTTAATATTTTTATCAGTTTTAATCCAAAATTGCTGTCATTTTAAAAACAAGAGGTCAATGACCTTGAAGCTCTACTTATTGATTTTGATTTCAGAAAGTAGTCGCTACAGACTTGTTTTTTGAAAATCTATTTTTAACCGTGGCGGCCATCTTGAATTTCCGGCCGACCTGAAATTTTGCTAAGATCAATAAGACATGAAGAGCAACATTCCTGTGAAGTTTCATGAAAATCTGTCAAGTAGTTTCAGAGAAGTAGTCGCTACAACTTTTCATTATATAACTCTATGTAAACAAAAATGGCGCAGCCATGTTTAACGTCAAATCAAAACGATTTTCAACAAGGACCAACATCATGTCATACTGATCATTTTAGAAAAAGTCCCATATCAATATCTCTTATTGTTTTGAAGAAGTAGGCGCTACAAACTTATTTATTTTAAATCTATTTTTAGCTGTGGCGGCCATCTTGAATTTCCGGCCGACCTGAAATTTTTCTAGGATCAACTAGACATCAAGAGCAACATTGCTGTGAAGTTTCATGAACATCCGTCAAGTAGTTTCAGAGGAGTAGTCGCTACAAGTTTTTACTATATAACTCTATGTAACCAAAGATGGCCACTGGCAGCCATGTTTAACGTCGAATCAAAATAATTTTCCACAAGGATCTACATCATGTCATGCTGATCATTTTAGAAAAAGTCCCATATCAATATCACTTATAGTTTTCAAGAAGTAGTCTCTACAATCTTATTTTTTAAAAATCTATTTTTAGCTGTGACGGCCATCTTGAATTTCCAGCCCTGAAATTTTTCTAGGATCAATTAGACATCAAGAGCAACATTCCTGTGAAGTTTCATGACAATCCGCCAAGTAGTTTCAGAGGAGTAGTCGCTACAAGTTTTTACTATATAACTCTTATGTAACCAAAGATGGCCACTGGCAGCCATGTTTAACGTTGAATCAAAATAATTTTCCACAAGGATCTACATCATGTCATGCTGATCATTTTAGAAAAAGTCTCATATCAATATCACTTATTCTTTTCAAGAAGTAGTCGCTACAAACTTATTTTTTAAAAATCTATTTTTAGCTGTGACGGCCATCTTGAATTTTCGGCCGACCTGAAATTTTTCTAGGATCAATTAGACATCAAGAGCAACATTCCTGTAAAGTTTCATGACAATCCGCCAAGTAGTTTCAGAGGAGTAGTCGCTACAAGTTTTTACTATATAACTCTATGTAAACAAAGATGGCCGCTGGCAGCCATGTTTAACGTTGAATCAAAACGATTTTTGACTAGAATCAACATCATGTCATGCTGATCGTTTTAGAAAAAGTCCCATATCAATATCACTTATAGTTTTCAAGAAGTAGTCGCTACAAACTTATTTTTTAAAAATCTATTTTTAGCTGTGACGGCCATCTTGAATTTCCGGCCGACCTGAAATTTTGAAAGGAACAATTAGACATCAAGAGCAACATTCTTGTAAAGTTTCATGACAATCCGCCAAGTAGTTTCAGAGAAGTAGTCGCTACAAGTTTTTACTATATAACTCTATGTAAACAAAGATGGCCGCTGGCAGCCATGTTTAACGTTGAATCACAACGATTTTTGACTAGGATCAACATCATGTCATGCTGATCATTTTAGAAAAAGTCCCATATCAATATCACTTATAGTTTTCAAGAAGAAGTCGCTACAAACTTGTATTTTAAAACTCTATTTTTAGCTTTGGCGGCCATCTTGGATTTCACATCAACATGAATTTTTGCTAGGATCAACTAGACTTTATGGGCAACATTTCTGTAAAGTTTCATGAATATCCATCCAGTAGTTTCAGAGGAGAAGTCGCTACAAATAAAAGTTTACGGACAGACGGACAGACGGACGACGGACGCCGCACCACGGCATAAGCTCTGCTGATCTCTGATCAGTAGAGCTAATAATTTGTGGTCGAAAGGGAGGCAATTTTTAATGTGGCCTCTTTCAGTTTTGCTTTTATTGCTATTTCAACATTCTGTTTATCTGAATTTAATTTAAATTGTTTTATATGTAAATTATTGCGTTTAAATTAAAAAAAAAATATCCAAATAATGGAAGATAAAATGAAAACAATTCCTCTTCCCCTGTCCTCCATGTGAGGCGAGCCCATAAACAAAAGGGTGGGGCAGGGCGGGGCATATCACTGAAATAGGTGTAGATTTGATGAAACAAAACAACACAGACATATGTAAACAAGAGGCCCAAGAGGGCCTGTAGACGCTCTACTTGTATGATGTTAGTCAAAAACATAAACATGATAGAGGCCAACCCAAGAAACATGTTTCCTATATATAACTCTATGTAAACTTTGGGTTATTGTGGCGGCCATTTTGAATATTTGACAACAACGAAAAATACAAACTTGATAGAGGCCAACAACAGGAACATGCATATGATATTTAACTACAATGGAATAAGTGGTAATATGTCGTTTGATAAATGTCCTTAAATTTGACCTAAGTTTAGCCATGGTGGCCATCATGGATGACTGGAGGCCCCAAAAACGCAAATCTAAGGGGGACTAACCCAAAGATCATTGTGCTTAAGTTTCATCAAAATCTTTCAGGCGGTTTCAGAGAAGATGTAATTTTTAACCTTTTCCTATGTAACTCTATGTAAATTTTGGGTCGCCGTGGCAGCCATTTTGATTATTTGACGACAACGAAAAACACAAACTTGATAGAGGCAAACCCAAGGAACATGTATATGATATTTCACAAGAATGGAATAAGTGGTTTCGGAGATGTCGTTTGAAATTTCCTTAAATTTGACCTAGTTTTAGCCATGGCGGCCATATTGGATGACTGGCGGCTGTGAAAAACACAAATCTGAGAGACACTATTCCAAATATCATTGTAATTAAGTTTCATCAAAATCCTTCAAGCTGTTTCAGAGAAAATTTCATTTTTAACCTTTTCCTATATAACTCTATGTAAACTTTGAGTCGCCGTGGCGGCCATTTTGATTATTCGACGATAACGAAAAACACAAACTTGATAGAGGCCAACCCAAGGAACATGTATATGATATTTTAGTAGAATGGAATAAGTGGTTTCGGAGGAGATGTCGTTTGAAATTTCCTTAAATTAGCTATGGCGGCCATCTTGGATGACTGGCGGCAGTGAAAAACACAAATCTGAGAGAGACTATCCCAAATATCATTGTGCTTAAGTGTCATCAAAATCTTTCAGGCGGTTTCAGAAAAGATGTCATTTTTAACCGTTTCCTATATAACTCTATGTAAACTTAGAGTCGCCGTGGCGGCCATTTTGATCATTCGATGATAACGAAAAAAACACAAACTTCATAGGAACATGTATATGATATTTCAGTAGAATGGAATAAGTGGTTTCGGAGGAGATGTCGTTTGAAATTTCCTTAAATTTGACCTAGTTTTAGCCATGGTGGCCATCTTGGATGACTTGCGGCCGCGAAAAACACAAATCTGAGAGGGGCCCTCCCAAGTAACATTTTGATGAAGTTTCATCAAAATCCTTCAAGCGGTTTCAGAGGAGATGTCGATTTTATAAAATTGCTAACGGACAGACAGACGGACAGACAGACAGACGGACGACGGACGAAAAGTGATCGCATAAGCCCTCCTGGCCTTTGGCCAGTAGAGCTAAAAAACAAAAACACATTCTGGTGGTGGTGATGATGGGGTGGTGGGATGGTTGGGGGGTGGGGTGCAAAACAAACTGATAAACTGATAAAACAAAACACAGATATATAAAGATTTTTTTATATATAGCTATAGTGTAAAAACAGACCAAAACAAAACAGAAATATGTAAAAAAAAAAAAAAAAAAAAAATCGAATTTCGAGTGTGGGGTGGGCGTGAGGGGTGGTGAGGGGGCAACATAGCTATACATATAAGAATTTACCAAAACACAGAAATATGTAAACAAAATAATAATAACTAGATGTAGTCTTTTTGAAGTGCAAGTCAGACATGCATGGATTATGTTCCCTAGCTCCATTTTCTGACACTGCATCAAAATTTCTCAAAAGTCTCATGCACATCCCTGGCAATATGCCAATCAACACCCAAAGTTTGTATCTGTCATACATCATGATAAACAATACCATAGCTCCCTAGCAACAGTAGTCGGAAAAAACGTCCTCAAAATATATGTATACCGATTAGATCATTATTTAAAAAGTGCATGGGCATAAAAAGTTAAAACGAATCACTAAGAATATAGTTTATGTATCATTTATTATATCGTACATGGTGACCATCAGTCAATAAACAAGTACAAACCAGCATTATCTGTCGCGTTTTTTTGTTTTTTTTGAGAAGTTTATTTTTATATTAACACCGGTAATACCCATAGCGGAAGATTGCCGAAGGGCTCCGAATGAAACTCCATTAATACCAAAATAATGTCAGAAAAATTAACCCAATACACTGACTTTGAAGTCAAATTAAATAAGTACAACTCGTAATAACTTGGTATCAATACGTAAGAAAATAATTTTTTGAGTGAATGCAGGCTAATATTGGAAATGGTTTCTTTGCATGTTTGCACTATTGGGTGCGCAAAGAAAGTGTTGCGTTTTTAATGGGAAGTCAACATAAAAGCCTTGATGATACTGCACATTGTCTTGATGAAATGAATAAATGCACCTAGTTATTCTGAAATCCCTCCATGCATGCACTAGTTATGTGGAGCAAACATGAAATGGGCCTTACTATTGGCATACTTAGAAGTGAATGACCTTCAGAGTGACCTTGACCTTGAAGCTACTGACATGGTGTCAAGTTATGCACATCATCTTGATAAAATGAACTAATGCGTCTAGTTATTTTGAAATCTCTTCATGCATGCACGAGTTATGAAGTGGACACTAAATTGGCCTTACTATAGGCATATATGAAGCGAATGACTTTCAGAGTGACTGTGACCTTGAATATACTAACGTGTATTCATGTTAATATGAAATCCCTATATGCATGCACGAGTTATGCAGCAGAAATAAACTGGGCCTTACTACAGGCATATAAGATACAGACTGAGCTTAAAATATTGTCTCGATAGCAAAACCGCAATTTTTGAAGATTGTTTCATAATTATTCACTAGATCTGTCACTAGACCGAGTCACATGTTCGCAGAATACTGCAGCATCTGACTTCTAGAGAATTATTATTATATAATTGGAGACATTTATAAGAGGGTATGATGTTATTGCAGGCAGGCAATCCATATTAACAGCCTGTAGAATGGTGGGACATGGCGGGCAATCCATATTAACAGCCTCTAGAACGGTGAGACAAGGCGGGCAATCCATGTTAACAGCCTGTATAATGGTGGAACAAGGCAGGCAATCCATATTAACAGCCTGTATAATGTTGGGACAAGGCGGGCAATCCATGTTAACAGCCTGTATAATGTTGGGACAAGGCGGGCAATCCATATTAACAGCCTGTATAATGGTGGGACAAGGCGGCAATCCATGTTAACAGTCTGTATAATGGTGAGACAAGGCGGGCAATTCATGGTAACAGCCTATAGAATGGTGGGACAGGTGGGCACTCATTGACAACAGCCTGTACAATGGCAGGACAAGGCGTCCACTCTGTTAACTGTCTCCAAGGCCTTTTCTGGGTGTTTTGTGAAAAGGGCCCTTGCCAGAATTGGGAAAATTTACAGAATTATTTTTGAAATTGGGAAAACAACACAGCTAAAGACTATTGCTACTGCTGTAATTGAGTCATTCATTTTTTCTTGGGTATTTATTGTTGTCTAGTAATCTGAGGTCAGAAACAAAAACAGGGCGACAAGCATGACCTTCTGATTTAACAATGACTTTAAGCATTGATCACATAGTTGTTTAAAATGCAGACCAAAATACTAGATACCTTTTATTTACCAATTTGTTTGGGTCTTTGAAAAAAAACGTTTTGAATGGGGATTTTTGGATGTTTTTTTCTTCTTCACTTTAACAAAAAGCATGGTCTGAGAACTGAAAAAAAAAACGTTACTTAAACAACAGCAACCGCTGGGAAAAATATGGATTGGACAACAACAACAAAACAACAACAGTGGAATAAATATGACTGAAACAACAACAACAGGACCAAATTGGAACTGAAGAATAAAAATTGAGCAAAAACAACAAAACAACATCATGACTAATTTTTTCTTCAACAACAGCAACCACTGGGGAAAATACGCACTGAACAACAACAACAAAACAATGACAGAGGAACAAGTTAAATAGCTTGTAGAATAAGAGCTTGTAGAATGGTGGAATAGGGCGTGCACTACATGTATTGTTAACAGCCTGTATAATGGTGGAACATGGCGGACAATCCATATTAACAGCCTGTATAATGGTAGGTAAAGGCGGGCAATCAATGTTAACAGCCTGTATGATGGTAGAACATGGCAGGCAATCCATGTTAACAGCCTGTATAACGGTAGAACATGGCAGACAATCCATGTTAACAGCCAGTATAATGGTGGGACAAGGCGGGCAATCAATGTTAACAGCCTGTATAATGGTAGAACATGGCAGGCAATCCATGTTAACAGCCTGTAGAATGATGGGACAAGGCGGGCAATCCATGTTAACAGCCTCTAGAATGATGGGACAAGGTGGGCAATCTATATTAACAGCCTCTAGAATGGTGAGACAATGCGGGCAATCTATGTTAACAGCCTCTAGAACGGTGAGACAAGGCGGGCAATCCATGTTAACAGCCTGTATAATTGTGGGACAGGACGGTCAATCCATGTTAACAGCCTCTAGAATGGTGGGACAAGGCGGGCAATTCATATTAGAATGGTGAGACAAGGCGCGAAATCCATGTTAACAACCTGTATAATGGTGGGACAATGTGGGCAATCCATGTTAACAGCCTGTATAATGGTGAGACAAGGCGGGCAATCCATATTAACAGCCTCTAGAACAGTGAGACGAGGCAGGCAATCTATGTTAACAGCCTCTAGAATGGTGGGACAAGGCAGGCAATCCATGTTAACAGCCTGTATAATGGTGAGACAAGGCGGGCAATCCATATTAACAGCCTCTAGAATGGTGAGACAAGGCGGCCAATCTATGTTAACAGCCTGTATAATGGTAAAACATGGCAGGCAATCCATGTTAACAGCCTGTATAATGGTGGGACAAGGCAGGCAATCCATGTTAACAGCCTGTATAATGGTAAAACATGGCAGGCAATCCATGTTAACAGCCTTTATATTGGTGGGACAGGGCAGGCAATCCATGTTAACAGCTTGTATAATGGTGAGACAAGGCGGGCAATCCATTTTAAGAGCCTGTATAATGGTGAGACAGGATAGGCACTCCATGTTAACAGCCTGTATAATGGTGAGACAAGGCGGGCAATCCATGTTAACAGCCTGTATAATGGTGAGACAAGGCGGGCAATCCATATTAACAGCCTCTAGAACGGTGAGACAAGGCGGCCAATCTATGTTAACAGACTATAGAATGGCGGGACAAGGTGGGCAATCCATGTTAACAGCCTGTAGAATATTGGGACAGGTGGGCACTCATTGATAACAGTCTGTACAATTGCGGGACAAGGCGTAAACTCTGTTAACTGTCTCCAAGGCCTTTTCTGGGTGTTTTGTGAAAAGGGCCCTTGCCAGAATTAGGAAAGTTTACAGAATTATTTTTGAAATTGGGAAAACGACACAGCTAAAGACTATTGCTAGTGTGTAATTGAGTCATTCATTTTTTCTTGGGTATTTATTATTGTCTAGTAATCTGAGGTCAGAAACAAAAACAGGGCGACCAGCATGACCTTCTGATTTAACAATGATTTTAAGCATTGATCACATGGTTTAAAATGCAGACCAAAATACTAGATATCTTTTATTTACCATTTTATTTGGGTCGTTGAAAAAAACGTTTTGGATGGTTTTTTTTGGATATTTTTTTCTTCTTCACTTTAACAAAAAGCACGGTCTGAGAACTGAAAAAAAAACGTTACTTAAACAACATCAACCGCTGGGAAAAATATGGATTGGACAACAACAAAACAACAACAGTGGAATAAATATGACTGAAACAACAACAACAGGACTAAATTGGAACTGAAGAATAAAAACTGAGCAAAAACAACAAAACAACAACAGGACTAATTTTTTCTTCAACAACAGCAACCACTGGGGAAAATACGCACTGAACAACAACAACAAAACAATGACAGAGGAACAAGTTAAAAAGCATGTAGAATAAGAGCTTGTAGAATGGTGGAATAGGGCGGGCACTACATGTATTGTTACCAGTCTGTAGAATGGTGGAACATGGCGGACAATCCATATTAACAGCCTGTATAATGGTGGGACAGGCAATCCATGTTAACAGTCTGTAGAATGGTGGAACAGGGCAGGCAATCCATGTTAACAGCCTGTATAATGGTGGGACAAGGCGGGCAATCCATGTTAACAGCCAGTATAATGGTGGGACAAGGCGGTCAATCTATGTTAACAGCCTCTAGAATGTTGGGACAAGGCGAGCAATCAATGTTAACAGCCTGTATAATGGTAGAACATGGCATGTAATCCATGTTAACAGCCTGTATAATGGTGGGACAAGGCGGGCAATCCATGTTAACAGCCTCTAAAATGGTGGGACAAGGCGGGCAATCTATGTTAACAGCCTGTAGAATGATGGGACAAGGCGGGCAATCCATGTTAACAGCCTCTAGAATGGTGGGACAAGGTGGGCAATCTATCTTAACAGACTTTAGAATGGTGGGACAAGGCGGGCAATCCATGTTAACAGCCTGTATAATGGTGGGACAAGACGGGCAATCCATGTTAACAACCTGTATAATGGTGGGACAATGCGGGCAATCCATGTTAACAGCCTCTATAATGGTGAGACAAGGTGAGCAATCCATATTAAAAGCCTCTAGAATGGTGAAACAAGGCGGGCAATCTATGTTAACAGCCTCTAGAATGGTGGGACAAGGCAGGCAATCCATGTTTACAGCCTGTATAATGGTGAGACAAGGCGGGCAATCGATATTAACAGCCTCTAGAATGGTGGGACAAGGCAAGCAATCCATGTTAACAGCCTGTATAATGGTAGAACATGGCAGGCAATCCATGTTAACAGCCTGTATAAAGGTGGGACAGGGCAGGCAATCCATGTTAACAGCCTGTATAATGGTGAGACAAGGCGGGCAATCCATGTTAACAGCCTGTATAATGGTGAGACAAGGCAGGCACTCCATGTTAACAGCCTGTATAATGGTGAGACAAGGCAGGCATTCCATGTTAACAGCCTTATAATGGTGAGACAAGGCGGGCAATCCATATTAACAGCCTCTAGAACGGTGAGACAAGGCGGGCAATCAATGTTTACAGCCTGTAGAATGGTGGGACAGGTGGGCACTCATTGATAACAGCCTGTACAATGGCGGGACAAGGCGTCCACTCTGTTAACTGTCTCCAAGGCCTTTTCTGGGTGTTTTGTGAAAAGGACCCTTGCCAGAATTGGGAAAATTTATAGAATTATTTTTGAAATTGGGAAAATAACACAGCTAAAGACTATAATTGCTACTGCTGTAATTGAGTCATTCAATTTTTCTTGGGTATTTATTATTGTCTAGTAATCTGAGGTCAGAAACAAAAACAGGGTGACCAGCATGACCTTCTGATTTAACAATGATTTTAAACATTGATCACATGGTTGTTTAAAATGCAGATCGAAATACTAGATACCTTTTATTTACCGATTTGTTTGGGTCTTTGAAAAAAACGTTTTGGATGTTTTTTTTTGGATGTTTATTTCTTCTTCACTTTAACAAAAAGCACGGTCTGAGAACTGAGAAAAAAAAAGTTACTTAAACAACAGCAACCGCTGGGGAAAATATGGATTGGACAACAACAAAACAACAACAGTGGAATAAATATGACTGAAACAACAACAACAGGACTAAATTGGAACTGAAGAATAAAAACTGAGCAAAAACAACAAAACAACAACAGGACCAATTTTTTCTTTAACATCAGCAACCACTGGGAAAAATACGCACTGAACAACAACAACTAAACAATGACAGAGGAACAAATTAAATAGCTTGTAGAATGGTGGAATAGGGCAGGGACTATATGTATTGTTAACAGTCTGTAGAATGGTGGGAGACAGAGCAAGCACTCCAGGCTAACAGTCTGTAGAATGGTGGGACAGGCCATCCATGTTAACAGCCTCTAGAATTGTGGGACAGGCAATCCATGTGAACAGCCTGTAAAATGGTGGGACAGGGCACGCAATCCATGTGAACAGCCTCTAGAATGGTGGGACAGGGCAGGCAATCCATGTTAACAGCCTGTAGAAGGGTGGGACAAGGCGGGCAATCCATGTTAACAGCCTGTAGAATCGTGGGACAAGGCGGGCAATCTACGTTAACAGCCAGTATAATGGTGGGACAAGGTGGGCAATCCATGTTAACAGCCTGTATAATGGTGGGACAAGGTGGGCAATCCATGTTAACAGCCTCTAGAATGGTGGGACAAGGTGAGCAATCCATGTTAACAGCCTCTAGAATGGTGGGACAAGGTGGGCAATCCATGTTAACAGCCTGTATAATGGTGGGACAAGGTGGGCAATCTATGTTAACAGCCTGTAGAATGGTAGAACAAGGCGGGCAATCCATGTTAACAGCCTGTATAATGGTGGGTCAAGGCTGCCTGCAATCCATGTTAACAGCCTGTATAATGGTGGGACAAGGTGGCAATCCATGTTAACAGCCTGTATAATGGTGGGACAAGGCGGCAATCCATGTTAACAGCCTGTATAATGGTGGGACAGTGCGGGCAATCCATGTTAACAGCATGTATAATGGTGGGACAAGGTGGAAAATCCATGTTACCAGCATGTATAATGGTGGGACAAGGTGGACAATCCATGTTAACAGCCTGTATAATGGTGGGACAAGGTGGGCAATCCATGTTAACAGCCTGTAGAATGGTAGAACAAGGCGGCTAATCCATGTTAACTGCCTGTATAATGGCGGGACAAGGCGGGCAATCCATGTTAACAGCCTGTATAATGGTGGGAAAGGGCAGGTAATCCATGTTAACAGCCTGTATAAATGGTGGGACAAGGCGGGCAATCCATGTTAACAGCCTGTATAATTGTGGGACAAGGCGGGCAATCCATGTTAACAGCCTGTAGAATGGTGGGACAAGACGGGCAATCCATGTTAACAGCCTGTAGAATGGTGGGACAAGGTGGGCAATCCACATTAACAGCCTGTATAATGATGGGACAAGGTGGACAATCCATGTCAACAGCCTGTAGAATGGTGGGACAAGGCGGGCAATCCATGTTAACAGCCTTTAGAATGGTGGGACAAGGTGGGCAATATATGTTAACAGCCTGTATAATGGTGGGACAAGGCAGGCAATCCATGTTAACAGCCTTTATAATGGTGGGAAAGGCAGGGCAATCCATGTTAACAGCCTGTATAATGGTGGGACAAGGCAGAAACTCCATGTTAACAGACTGTAGAATGGTGGGACAAGGTGCGCAATCCATGTTAACAGCCTGTATAATGGTGGGACACGGTGGGAAATCCATGTTAGTCTCTAGAATGGTGGGACAAGGCGGGCAATCCATGTTAACAGCCTGTAGAAAGATGGGAAAGGGGCGGGCAATCCATGTTAACAGCCTGTAGAATGGTGGGACTGTGCGCACAATCCACAACTTAACATCCTGTAGAATATTGGGACAGGACGGGTACTCCATATATTATTAACGACCTCTAGAATGGTGATACAGGGCAAGCATTCCATATTAACAGTCTGTAGAATGGTGAGACAAAGTGGGCACTCATGTTGGCAGTTTGTAGAATGTTGGGATAAGGCGGGCACTCTATGTTAATAGCCTGTACATTGGTGGGATAGGGCAAGCACTCCATGTATTGTTAACAGGCAGTAGGATGGGTGAAATAGGGTGGTAACTCCATGTTAACAGACTGTATGGTGGAACAGGGCAGGCACTTCATTTTAACAGACTGTAGGATGGTGGGACAGGGCAGGTACTCCATGTTAAAAGTCTGTAGAATGATGTGACAGGGCAGGCACTCCATGCTAACAGACTGTAGAATGATGTGACAGGGCAGGCACTCCATGTTAACAGACTGTAGAACGATGTGACATGGCAGGCACTCCATGTTAACAGACTGTAGAATGGTGGGACAGGGCAGGCGCTCCATGTTAACAGCCTGTTGAATGGTGTAACAGGGCAGGCACTCCATGTTAACAGCCTGTAGAATAGTGAGACAAGGCAGGCACTCAATGTTAATAGTCTGTAGAATGGTGGGACAGAGGGCAGTCGCTACCCGTTTAGTTTTATCTATGAGCCATTAAGACTGGTGAAACACAGAGATGTTACAATGTTCAGGTGTACCCAAGAGCCTGGTTTACATGCCTGGTGTTAGCCCGCTAATATAAAATGACAATGTGTATTTGAGAAACAGCACACAAAAATGGGGGCGTATCTTCTCTAAACTAGACCTTTTTTTGTTTTTTTATGGCCTCGTAAACGTTTATTAGTAGCGCGCGTTTATAAGGGAGTATACAGTGTGTTAAAAGGCTATTTTTAGCTCTTCTGTTTCAACAGTTTTACCAGTAGTCAAAACAGGAATATGCTGGGGTAGTGCATGCTTCTGTAAAACTTGTATTAACCATGTGTATAACCACACAGACCATTCTTTTGATATCAAATTTAATCCTGGAACCTTTTAATTATCTTGTAAAGGTTAATAAAACATACCGATTTGCATTTTGAACATGAAGGGGAACATAACAATTTGTGTGTGCAAGAGTTCAGCCAAATCCTTAATTTTAGTTTTAAAAATTGCATAACCATCGAGAAATTTTTTAATGTAAACATGTTGACTTTGTCAACTGATGCAATATGCAATTCTTTTATTCTTTTTCTTATTCTTTTTCTTTTTCTTTTTTTCTTTTTTTTTTCTTTTCTTTTTTTATTCTTTTTTTTTTTCTTTTAATAGTAGCGCTTGCAAAAAATTCAAATAAAATATTTTTCTTATAACAGCGCTTACTTGGCATTTTGCATAGTATCCAGGAGCTGCTTATAGGGAAATATGTATAAATAACTAACGAGATACAATAGTATCGGAACAAAAGTATGAATAGCTAAACAGAATTAAAATGATATTTATTGTATGTTTCCACTATTGAATCAACTAAAATTAAACATGTTTTAAGAATACTGATTTTTTTTCTTATATTTTCAAGTTGATTGTTTAAGCTTTCATTTAAATAATGACTACGTGATACTTAGCAGCAGCATCTGTGGTGACAATAAACAGTCATTTGATGTAGTTTACCTTAGTGCCTACATTACCTTCCAGTTTTAAAACCCTAAACCCTGTATTGCCAAACAGTCCATCAAGGTTTTAGAACCAGGTCACCCATAGCCAATATTCAAAGCCTTCAAACAACTTGGAAATAAAAACTGATCAGAAATTTACAACAACTTCAACAGGAAACACGAGTTAGGTCAAAAACGTTCCAGGTCATCTCTACATTTACATTGAATCAGGAAACAATCACTGAGCTAGGACAACAAAATATGTGTTTTGGTAACAATTTATGCTGTTATGAAATCAGTTAAATATTGACAATTGATATATTATGAATTTTATTTATTCAAGATTAGCTACAAACAAATGTTCTTAATAAATGGAATTAACAATACTGAGCTAAGAAAACAGCTTCTTTTTTTATTTACCAGAAGTTATGCTGTTATTGGAAATAACTAAACACTGTCAATAGATGCAATATTATTTAAAATCGTTATTCAATCTTTTTTCTTCTTTTTTTTCTTTTTTTTTTTTCTTCATTTTTTTTCTTTCTTTTTTTTCTTTTCTTTTTTTTTTCTATATTTTTTTTCTCTTCTTTTTTTTCCATTTTTTTCTCTTTTTTTTCTTCATTTTTTTCCACTTTTTTTCAAATGCAATATGCAATTCTAATACAATAATATTGGAACAAAAGTATGTATAGTTAAACAGAATTGAAATGATATTTATTGTATGTTTCCACTATTGAATCAACTAAAATTAAACATGTTTTTAGAATACTGATTTTTTTTCTTATATTTTCAAGTTGATTGTTTAAGCTTTCATTTAAATAATGACTACCTGATACTTAGCAGCAGCATCTGTGGTGACAATAAACAGTCATTTGATGTAGTTTACCTTAGTGCCTACATTACCTTCCAGTTTTAAAACCCTAAACCCTGTATTGCCAAACAGTCCATCAAGGTTTTAGAACCAGGTCACCCATAGCCAATATTCAAAGCCTTCAAACAACTTGGACATAAAAAGTGATCAGAAATTTACAACAACTTGAACAGGAAACATGAGTTGAGTTAAACTGGGTGGCACACCAACACAAAAATAAACATTCCAGGTCCACTCTACATTTACTGAATCAGGAAACAATCACTGAGCTGGGACAACAAAATATGTGTATTGTTAACAATTTATGCTGTTATGAAATCATTTAAATATTGACAATTGATATATTATGAATTTTATTTATTCAAGATTAGCTACAAACAAATGTTCTTACTAAATGAAATTAACAATATTGAGATAACAAAAAAGCATTTTTTTTATTTACAAGAAGTGATGTTGTTATTGTAATTAGTTAAACACTGTAAATAGATGCAATATTATTTAAAATCTTTATTCAAGTCTAGCAAATATCATGCTAACCAAAATTAACAATACCGAGCTAAGAAAACAGCACTTTTTTATTTACAAGTGATGCTGTTATTTGTATTAGCTCAACACTGTCAATAGATGCAATACTATTTAAAATCTTTATTCAAGTCTAGCAGTGACAAATGTCATGCTAAACACAATTTACAATATTGAACTAATAAAACAGCCAATATGTTTAGGTTCTGTTGTTAATGGAAACAGTTTAACATTGCCGATATATTCAATGTGAATGTAATTCTACAGATTTATTCCAGCCTAGCAACACTTTGCTACAGAATTTACAATACTGACTTCAGAAAACACTATGTTAGGTTTAATTTTTAAGAAGTTAAGCTGTTATTGGAATCATTTTAAAACATACAGATGAAATATTATTCCAAATTCATTTCTATGCTAAATGGGATTAACAGTATTTTGCAAAGTTACGCTGTTATGGAATCATGTTATTCAAATCTATATTCTATAGTCAAGCAACACAAAAATAAATATTTCATTTGAAATCAATCAACGTTATTAAAATAAGTACATATCATATATGGTATTGATTTACAACTCAAAACCATATAAACTATATTATACCATATCTCCCTTAATAAGAGCACCTCTTTTAATAGTAGCGCTTGCAAAAAAATTAAATAAAATATTTTTCTTATAACAGCGCCTACTTTGCATTTTGCATAGCATCAGGAAGTTGCTTATAGGGAAATATGGAAGTTGCTTATAGGGAAATATGTATAAATAACTTACGAGATACAATAATATCGGAACAAAAGTATCTATACCTAAACAGAATTGAAATGATATTTATTGTATGTTTCCACTATTGAATCAACTAAAATTAAACATGTTTTTAGAACACTGATTTTTTTTCTTATATTTTCAAGCTTTCCTTTAAATAATGACTACGTGATACTTAGCAGCAGCATCTGTGGTGACAATAAACAGTCATTTGATGTAGTTTACCTTAGTGCCTACATTACCTTCCAGTTTTAAAACCCTAAACCCTGTTTTGCCGAACAGTCCATCAAGGTTTTAGAACCAGGTCACCCATAGCCAATATTCAAAGCCTTCAAACAACTTGGAAATAAAAACTGATCAGAAATTTACAACAATTTGAACAGGAAACACGAGTTAGGTCAAACTGAGTGGCACACTGACACAAAAATAAGCGTTCCAGGTCCACTCTACATTTACATTGAATCAAGAAACAATCACTGAGCTAGGACAACAAAATATCTGTATTGGTAACAATTTATGCTGTTATGAAATCATTTAAATATTGACAATTGATATATTATGAATTTTATTTATTCAAGATTAACTACAAACAAATGTTATTAATAAATGGAATTAACAATACTGAGCTAAGAAAACAGCTTCTTTTTTTATTTACAAGAAGTTATACTGTTATTGGAATTAGCTAAACACTGTCAATAGATGCAATATTATTTAAAATCTTTATTCAAGTTTTTTTTCTTTCTTTTCTTTCTTTTTTTTTTTTTCTTTTTTTTTCTTTTTTCTTTTTTTTTCTTTCTATATTTTTTTTTTTTTTTTTTTTTTTTTCTATATTTATTTTTTACCTTTTTTCGTCATTTTTTTCCTCTTTTTTTTTTTTTGTCATTTTTTTTCCCTTTTTTTTTTCACATGCAATATGCAATTCTAATACAATAATATTGGAACAAAAGTATGTATAGTTAAACAGAATTGAAATGATATGTATTGTATGTTTCCACTATTGAATCAACTGTTTTTAGAACACTGATTTTTTTCTTATATTTTCAAGTGGATTGTTTAAGCTTTCATTTAAATAATGACTACGTTATGCTTAGCAGCAGCATCTGTGGTGACAATAAACAGTCATTTGATGTAGTTTACCTTAGTGCCTACATTACCTTCCAGTTTTAAAACCCTAAACCCTATATTGCTGAACAGTCCATCAAGGTTTTAGAACCGGGTCACCCATAGCCAATATTCAAAGCCTTCAAACAACTTGGAAATAATAAAAACTGATCAGAAATTTACAACAGCTTGAACAGGAAACACGAGTTGAGTCAAACTGGGTGGCACACTGACACAAAAATAAACATTCCAGGTCCACTCTACATTTACTGAATCAGGAAACAATCACTGAGCTGGGAAAACAAAATATGTGTATTGGTAACAATTTATGCTGTTATGAAATCATTTAAATATTGACAATTGATATATTATGAATTTTATTTATTCAAGATTAACTACAAACAAATGTTCTTACTAAATGAAATTAACAATATTTAGATAAAACAGCTTCTTTTTTTATTTACAAGAAGTGATGCTGTTATTGGAATTAGCTAATCACTGTCAATAGATGCAATATTATTTAAAATATTCAAGTCTAGAAATGACAAATGTCATGCTTAACAAAATTAACAATATTGAGCTAAGAAAACAGCAATTTTTGTATTTACAAGTGATGCTGTTATTTGAATTAGCTCAACACTGTCAATAGATGCAATATTATTTTAAAATCTTTATTCATGTCTAGCAATGACAAATGTAATGCTAAACAGAATTTACAATATTGAACTAATAAAACAGCCAATATGTTAAAGTTCTGTTGTTAATGGAAACAGTTTAACATTGTCGATATTCAATATGAATGTAATTCTACAGATTTATCCTAGCCTAGCAATGACTTTACTAGACAGAATTTACAATACTGGCTTCAGAAAACACTATGTTTTGTTTAATTTATAAGAAGTTAAGCTGTTATTGGAATCATTTTAACATAGTCAATAGATGCAATATTATTCCTATTTCATTTCTATGCTAAATGGGATTAACAATATTCTGCAAAGTTTTGCTGTTATGGAATCATGTTATTAATCTATATTCTATAGTCAAGCAACACCAAAAATAAATAGTTCATTTGAAATCAATCAACGTTATTAAAGTAAGTACATATCATATATCATAATTAATTTACAACTCAAAACTATATAAACTATATTATACCATATCTCCCTTAAGAGCACCTCTTTTAATAGTAGCGCTTGCAAAAATTTCGAATAAAATATAAAAAAAAAGTTATAACAGCGCCTACTTGGCATTTTGCATAGTATCCGGGAGCTGCTTATAGGGAAATATGTATAAATAACTAACGAGATACAATAGTATCGGAACAAAAGTATGTATAGCTAAACAGAATTGAAATGATATTTATTGTATGTTTCCACTATTGAATCAACTAAATTTAAACATGTTTTTAGAACATTGATTTTTTTTCTTATATTTTAAAGTTGATTGTTTAAGCTTTCATTTAAATAATGACTACGTGATGCTTAGCAGCAGCATCTGTGGTGACAATAAACAGACATTTGATGTAGTTTACCTTAGTGCCTACATTACCTTTCAGTTTTAAAACCCTAAACCCTGTTTTGCCGAACAGTCCATCAAGGTTTTAGAACAAGGTCACCCATAGCCAATATTCAAAGCCTTCAAACAACTTGGAAATAAAAACTGATCAGAAATTTACAACAATTTGAACAGGAAACACAAGTTGAGTTAAACTGGGTGGCACACTGACACAAAAATAAACAATCAAGGTCCACTCTACATTTACATTGAATAAGGAAACAATCACTGATCTAGGAAAACAAAATATTTGTATTGGTAACAATTTATGCTGTTATGAAATCATTTAAATATTGACAATTGATATATTATGAATTTTATTTATTCAAGTTTAGCTACAAACAAATGTTCTTACTAAATGAATTTAACAATATTGAGCTAAAAAAAACAGCATTTTTTTTATTTACAAGAAGTTATGCTGTAATTGGAATAAGCTAAAAACTGTCAATAGATGTAATATTATTTAAAATCTTTATTCTAGTCCAGGAATGACAAATGTCATGCTTAACAAAATTAACAATATTGAGCTAAGAAAACAGCACTTTTTTATTTACAAGTGATGCTGTTATTTGAATTAGCTTAACACTGTCAATAGATGCAATATTATTTAAAATCTTTATTCAAGTCTAGCAATGACAAATGTCATGCTAAACAGAATTTACAATACTGAACTAATAAAACAGCCAATATGTGTAAGTTCTGTTGTTAATGGAAAGTTTAACATTGTCGATATTCAATATGAATGTAATTCTACAGATTATTCTAGCCTAGCAATGACTTTGCTACAGAATTTACAATACTGACTTCAGAAAACACTATGTTAGGTTTAATTTATAAGAAGTTAAGCTGTTATTGGAATCATTTTAAACATTGTCAATAGATGCAATATTATTCCAAATTCATGTCTATGCTAAATGGGATTAACAATATTCTGCGAAGTTATGCTGTTATGGAATCATGATATTTAAATCTATATTCTATAGTCAAGCAACACCAAAAATAAATATTTCATTTGAAATCAATCAACGTTATTAAAGTAAGTACATATCATATATGGTAATTAATTTACAACTCAAAACCATATAAACTATATTATACCGTATCTCCTATAAGAGCACCTCTTTTAATAGTAGCGCTTGCAAAGAATTCAAATAAAATATATATATATTTTTTTATAACAGCGCCTACTTGGCATTTTGCATATCATCAGGGAGCTGCTTATAGGGAAATATGTATAAATAACTAACGAGATACAATAGTATTGGAACAAAAGTATGTATAGCTAAACAGAATTGAAATGATATTAATGGTATGTTTCCACTATTGAATCAACTAAAATTAAACGTTTTTAGAACACTGATTTTTTTTTCTTATATTTTAAAGTTGATTGTTTAAGCTTTCATTTAAATAATGACTACGTGATACCTAGCAGCAGCATCTGTGGTGACAATAAACAGTCATTTGATGTAGTTTACCTTAGTGCCTACATTACCTTCCAGTATTAAAACCCTAAACCCTGTATTGCCAAACAGTCCATCAAGGTTTTAGAACCAGGTCACCCATAGCCAATATTCAAAGCCTTCAAACAACTTGGACACAAAAATAAACATTCTAGGTCCACTCTACATTTACATTGAATCAGGAAACAATCACTGAGCTAGGACAACAAAATATGTGTATTGGTAACAATTTATGAAATCATTTAAATATTGACAATTGATATATTATGAATTTTATTTATTCAAATTTAGCTAAAAACAAATGTTCTTAACAAATGGAATTAACAATACTGAGCTAAGAAAACAGCATTTTTTTATTTACAAGAAGTTATGCTGTTATTTGAATTAGCTAAACACTGTCAATAGATGCAATATTATTTTAAAATCTTTATTCAAGTCTAGCAATGACAAATGTCATGCTAAACAGAATTTACAATATAGTACTAATAAAACAGCCAATATGTTTATGTTCTGTTAATGGAAACAGTTTAACATTGTCGATATATTCAATATGAATGTAATTCTACAGATTTATTCTAGACTTCGCTAGACAGAATTTACAATATTGACTTCAGAAAACACTTTTTTTTTTGGGTTAATTTATATAAGAAGTTAAGCTGTTATTGGAATCATTTTAACATATAGATGCAATATTATTTCAAATTAATTTCTGTGCTGAATGGAATGAACAATATTCTGCAATTATGCTGTTATGGAATCATGTTATTCAAATCTATATTCTATAGTCAAGCAACACCAGAAATAAACACTTCATTTGAAATCAATCAACGTTATTAAAATAAGTACATATCATATATGGTAATTGATTTACAACTCAAAAACATATAAACTATATTATACCATATCTCCCTTAATAAGAGCACCTCTTTTAATAGTAGCGCTTGCAAAGAATTCAAATAAAATATATATGTTGTTTTTTATAACAGCGCCTACTTGGAATTTTGCATAGCATCCGGAGTTGCTTATAGGGAAATATGTATAAATAACTAACGAGATACAATAGTATCGGAACAAAAGTATGTATAGCTAAACAGAATTGAAATGATATTTACTGCATGTTTCCACTATTGAATCAACTAAAATTAAACATGTTTTTAAAACACTGATTTTTTTTCTTATATTTTAAAGTTGATTGTTTAAGCTTTCATTTAAATAATGACTACGTGATGCTTAGCAGCAGCATCTGTGGTGACAATAAACAGTCATTTGATGTAGTTTACCTTAGTGCCTACATTACCTTCCAGTTTAAAACCCTAAACCCTGTATTGCCAAACAGTCCATCAAGGTTTTAGAACCAGGTCACCCATAGCCAATATTCAAAGCCTTCAAACAACTTGGAAATAAAAACTGATCAGAAATTTAAAACAAGAACTGGGTGGCACACTGACACAAAAATAAACATTCCAGGTCCACCCTACATTTACACTGAATCAGGAAACAATCACTGAGCTAGGAAAACAAAATATTTGTATTGGTAACAATTTATGCTGTTATGAAATCATTTAAATATTGACAATTGATATATTATGAATTTTATTTATTCAAGTTTAGCTACAAACAAATGTTCTTAACAAATGGAATTAACAATACTGAACTAAGAAAACAGCACTTTTTTTATTTACAAGTGATGCTGTTATTTGAATTAGCTAAACACTGTCAATAGATGCAATACTATTTAAAATCTTTATTCAAGTCTAGCAATGACAAATGTCATGCTAAACAGAATTTACAATATTGAACTAAGAAAACAGCCAATATGTTTAAGTTCTGTTGTTAATGGAAACAGTTTAACATTGTTGATATATTCAATATGAATGTAATTCTACAGATTTATTCTAGCCTAGCAATGACTTTGCTAGACAGAATTTACAATATTGACTTCAGAAAACACTATGTTTTGTTTAATTTATAAGAAGTTAAGCTGTTACTGGAATCATTTGAACATTTAGATACAATATTATTCCAAATTCATTTCTATGCTAAATGGGATTAACAATATTCTGCAAAGTTATGCTGTTATGGAATCATGTTATTCAAATCTATATTCTATGTCAAGCAACACCAAAAATAAATATTTCATTTGAAATCAATCAACGTTATTAAAATAAGTACATATCATATATGGTATTGATTTACAACTCAAAAACATATAAACTATATTATACCGTATCTCCCTTAATAAGAGCACCTCTTTTAATAGTAGCGCTTGCAAAAAATTCAAATAAAAGTTTTTTTTATAACAGCGTCTACTTGGCATTTTGCATAGCATCCGGGAGCAGCTTATAGGGAAATATGTATAAATATGTAACAAGATACAATAGTATCGGATCTCAAAATGTCTAATGTATACACAGTAAAATCAATTCACATAAAAAATCCTCATTCAATGGTTATGGTTATAAAACTATTCTTAGATATCAAGCTACATCTATGCACAACAATCAAAAGGGTTTAATCTTCAGTTTGGTTACAGTTTACATTACAGAAACGTTTGGTTACGTTTGGTTACAGTTTACATTACAGAAACGTTTGGTTACAGTTTACATTACAGAAACGTTTGGTTACAGTTTACATTACAGAAATGTTTGGTTACAGTTTACATTACAGAAACGTTTGGTTACAGTTTACATTAACATTATAGAAACGTTTATATTTTTGATTGGTTTGTTTGTCTGAATGGTGTTTTACATAGTCTGTTTTTTTTTAAATCATGCAAATACCCAGTTTATTAAAGTTTATGACTTTAAAGAAAAACTCTGATATCTTCCAAGTAATGATGAAGCATTAAAATTACACCTAAATGTACCAGTAATATTTCGACATTAAACCTGCTTACATATAATAAAAGTTAATACAATTTGGGACTATTTTAAGTTTTCTTTAGAATTTTACCTTAGGTTTAAATATACTATTGGTACAATTTCATCAGCATATAGTAATATGGAAAAACAATTTGCTTTGAACTATTTAAATAATTATAAATAATGATATACAAAGATGCACATTATGTAGAGAAACTAAACAGAAACCACAAGTTTCAAACACTTTACTTGATCAGAAAAGTGTGGATCACAGAACTGTGGATCAGAGAACTATGAATCAGACAAATGTGGATCAGAGAAATGTGTATCAGAGAACTGTGGATCAGATATATGTGGAGCAGAGAACTGTGGATCAGAGAAATGTGGATCCAGAGAACTGTGGATCACAGAAATATGGATCAGAGAAATGTGGATCACAGAAATATTGATCACAGAAATGTGGATCAGAGAACTGTGGATCAGAAAACTATGGATCAGAGAAATGTGGATCCAGAGAACTGTGGATCACGGAAATGTTGATCAGAAAAATGTGGATCACAAAACTGCGGATCAGAGAACTGTGGATCAGAGAAATGTTGATCAGAGAACTGTGGATCAGAGAACTGTGGATCAGAAATGTGGATCAGAGAACTGTGGATCAGAGAAATGTGGATCACAGAACTGTTCATCAGAGAAATGTGGATCACAAGACATGTGGATCAGAGAACTGTGGATCAAAGAAATGTTGATCAGAGAAATGTGGATCAGAGAACTGTGGATCAGAGAACTGTTGATCACAGAACTGTGGAACAGAGAACTGTGGATTACAGAAATGTGGATCAGAGAACTGTTGATCACAGAAATGTGGATCAGAGAAATGTGGATAAAAGAAATGTGGATCACAGAAATTTGGATCATAGAACTGTGGATCAGAAAACTGTGGATCACAGAAATGAGGATCAAAGAAATGCAGATCAGAGAAATGTGGATCAGAGAACTGTGGATCAGAGAAATGTGGATCACAGAACTATGGATCAGAGAAATGTGGATCACAGAAATGTGGATCGGAGAAATAAGGATCACAGAACTGTGGATCAGAGATGTGTAGAATTGTCTTACTGGATCATACACATGTGGAATCGCCATTATGGTTCATAAAAATGGGGAATCACTTTACTGGATCATGGAAATGTGGAGTCGCCTAGGTAACCACATTAATGGATTATAGAAATGTGGAATCAGGATCGAATCAGTTTAATTGATCATAGAAATGTGGAATCAGGATCATAGAAATGTGGATTCACTTTTATGGATCATAGAAATGTGGAATCAGGATCATAGAAATGTGGATTCAGGATCATAGAAATGTGGAATCACTTTAATGGATCATAGAAATGTGGAATCAGGATCATAGAAATGTTGAATCACATTAATGGATAATAGAAATGTGGAATCAGGATCATAGAAATGTGGAATCAGGATCATAGAAATGTGGAATCACATTAATGGATCATAGAAATGTGGAATCAGGATCATAGAAATGTGGAATCACTTTAATGGATCATAGAAATGTGGAATCAGGATCGTAGAAATGTGGAATCAGGATCACTTTAATGGATCATGGAAATGCGGAATCAGGATCATAAAAATGTGGAATCACTTTAATGGATCACAGAAATGTGGAATCAGGATCATAGAAATGTGGAATCACATTAATGGATCATAGAAATGTGGTATGAGGATCAGAGAAATGTGGAATCACATTAATGGATCATAGAAATGTGGAATCAGGATCATAGAAATGTTGAATCACTTTAATGAATCATACAAATGTGAAATCAGGATCATAGAAATGTGGATTCAGGATCATAGAAATGTGGAATCAGAAATGTGGAATCACATTAATGGATCACAGAAATGTGGAATCAGGATCATAGAAATGTGGAATCACCTAGGTAACTAGATCAAATGTGGAAATGTGGAATCAGGATCATAGAAATGTGGAATCCCTTTAATGGATCATAGAAATGTGGAATCAGGATCATAGAAATGTAGAATCACTTTAATGGATCATAGAACTGTGGAATCAGGATCATAGAAATGTGAAATCACTTTAATGGATCACAAAAATGTGGAATCAGGATCATAGAAATGTGCAATCACATTTAGGATCACAGAAATGTGGAATCAGGATCATAGAAATGTGGAATCACATTAATGGATCATAGAAATAATAAATCAGGATCATAGAAATGTGGAGTCAGGATCACTTTAATGGACCATAGAAATGTGGAATCAGGATCATAGAAATGTGGAATCACATTAATGGATCATAAAAATATGGAACCAGGATCATAGAAATGTGAAATCACATTAATGGATAATAAAAATGTGGAATCAGGATCATAGAAATGTGGAATCAGGATCATAGAAATGTGGAATCACATTAATGGATCATAGAAATGTGGAATCACTTTAATGGATCATAGAAATGTGGAATCAGGATCACAGAAATGTTGAATCACATTAATGATTCATAGAAATGTGGAATCACTTTAATGGATCATAGAAATGTGGAATCAGGATCATAGAAATGTAGAATCGCGATCATAGAAATGTGGAATCACATAAATGGATCATAGAAATGTGGAATCACATTAATAGATCACAGAAATGTGGAATCAGGATCATAAAAATGTGGAATCACTTTAATGGATCATAGAAATGTGGAATCACAATCATAGAGATGTGGAATCACTTTAATGAATCATAGAAACATGATCATAGAAATGTGGAATCAGGATCATAGAAATGTGGAATCACATTAATGGATCATAGAAATGTGGAATCACTTTAATGGATCATAGAAATGTGGAATCACTTTAATGGACCATAGAAATGTAGAATCAGGATCATAGAAATGTGGTATCACTTTAATGGATCATAGAACTGTGGAATCAGGATCATAGAAATGTGGAATCACATTAATGGATCATAGAAAGTTGGAATCACCTTTCTAGATCAGAGCAATGTGTTTACCACTTTAATGGGTCAGGGAAATGTGGAATTATCTGACTGGAACATAGAAATGAAAACAAAATCAATGAAAACAACATTTTAAAAATAAAATTTGAAAACAAATAATAATTAAAAACAAGAGGTCAATGACCTTGAAGCTCTACTGATTGATTTTGATTTCAGGAAGTAGTCGCTACAGACTTGTTTTTTGAAAATCTGTTTTAAACCGTGGCGGCCATCTTGAATTTCCGGCCGACCTAAAATTTTGCTAAGATCAATAAGACATTAAGAGCAACATTCCTGTGAAGTTTCATGATAATCCGTCAAGTAGTTTCAGAGAAGTAGTCGCTACAAGTTTTCATTATATAACTCTATGTAAACAAAAATGGCCGCTGGCAGCCATGTTTAACGTCAAATCAAAACGATTTTCGACAAGGACCAACATCATGTCATACTGATCATTTTAGAAAAAGTCCCATATCAATATCTCTTATTGTTTTGAAGAAGTAGTCGCTACAAACTTATTTATTTTAAATCTATTTTTAGCTGTGGTGGCCATCTTGAATTTCCGGCCGACCTGAAATTTTTCTAGGATCAACTAGACATCAAGAGCAACATTCCTGTGAAGTTTCATGAATATCCGTCAAGTAGTTTCAGAGGAGTAGTCGCTACAAGTTTTTACTATATAACTCTATGTAACCAAAGATGGCCACTGGCAGCCATGTTTAACGTCGAATCAAAATAATTTTCCACAAGGATCTACATCATGTCATGCTGATCATTTTAGAAAAAGTCCCATATCAATAGCACTTATAGTTTTCAAGAAGTAGTCTCTACAAACTTATTTTTTAAAAATCTATTTTTAGCTGTGACGGCCATCTTGAATTTCCGGCCGACCTGAAATTTTTCTAGGATCAATTAGACATCAAGAGCAACATTCCTGTGAAGTTTCATGACAATCCGCCAAGTAGTTTCAGAGGAGTATTCGCTACAAGTTTTTACTATATAACTCTATGTAACCAAAGATGGCCACTGGCAGCCATGTTTAACGTCAAATCAAAATAATTTTCCACAAGGATCTACATCATGTCATGCTGATCATTTTAGAACAAGTCCCATATCAATATCACTTATAGTTTTCAAGAAGTAGTCGCTACAAACTTATTTTTTAAAAATCTATTTTTAGCTGTGATGGCCATCTTGAATTTCCGGCCGACCTGAAATTTTTCTAGGATCAATTAGACATCAAGAGCAACATTCCTGTAAAGTTTCATGACAATCCGCCAAGTAGTTTCAGAGGAGTAGTCGCTACAAGTTTTTACTACATAACTCTATGTAAACAAAGATGGCCGCTGGCAGCCATGTTTAACTTTGAATCAAAACGATTTTTGACTAGGATCAACATCATGTAATGCTGATCATTTTAGAAAAAGTCCCATATCAATATCACTTATAGTTTTCAAGAAGTAGTCGCTACAAACTTATTTTTTAAAAATCTATTTTTAGCTGTGACGGCCATCTTGAATTTCCGGCCGACCTAAAAAAATTCTAGGATCAATTAGACATCAAGAGCAACATTCCTGTAAAGTTTCATGACAATCCGCCAAGTAGTTTCAGAGAAGTCGTCGCTACAAGTTTTTACTATATAACTCTATGTAAACAAAGATGGCCGCTGGCAGCCATGTTTAACGTTGAATCAAAACGATTTTTGACTAGGATCAACGTCATGTCATGCTGATCATTTTAGAAAAAGTCCCATATCAATATCACTTATAGTTTTCAAGAAGAAGTCGCTACAAACTTGTATTTTAAAACTCTATTTTTAGCTTTGGCGGCCATCTTGGATTTCACATCAACATGAATTTTTGCTAGGATCAACTAGACTTTATGGGCAACATTTCTGTAAAGTTTCATGAATATCCATCCAGTAGTTTCAGAGGAGAAGTCGACAGACGGACGACGGACGCCGCACCACGGCATAAGCTCTGCTGATCTCTGATCAGTAGAGCTAAAAATATATATGTAATAATAATAATTAAAATTAAAAAGAAAAAGAAATTAATAAATTAAACAAAAAAAATATACTAATAAAACTACTAAAATAAAATCTGGTAAAGTTTGGTAAAGATCAGATGAAAAACAAAGGCCCTATTGTATTTTAAAGGCAAAATACAGCATTTTTAAAAAGATCAAGGGCCATAACTCTGCTGTTTTGGGTCCGATCTGGCTGGTTTTCGAAACTATCCGAGAGTTCATTGACATTAACAATCTGGTAAAGTTTGGTAAAGTTTGGATGAAAAGTGAAGGCCCTATCATCTTAACGAGGCAAAATATAGAATGTTTAACTAAATCAAGGGCCATAACAACGCTGTTACTGGTCCGATCTGGCTGGTTTTCGAACTTTCCGAGCTTTCATTGACATTAGCAATCTGGTAAAGTTTGGCAATATAGCATTTTTAACGAAATCAAGGGTCATAACTCTGCTGTTACTGTTCCGATCTGGCTGGTTTTCGAACTTGTCCGAGCTTTCATTAGCCATTTGGTTCAGTATAGAAATGTGAAATCATCTTATTGGATCAGAGAAATGTGGAACCATCTTAATGGGTCGGAGAAATGTGGAATCATCTTACTGGAACTGGCATTTTACATAAAATCATGGGCCACAACTCTGTTTATTTTCTGATAAAAGTTGTTTTCAAACTCATCTGAGCTTTCCTCAATATTTGGACTGGCCAAGTTTGGTGAAAATTGAATGTAAAATGAAGGTGCTTGTTACAATCACATCAAAATATTAACTGACGACAGACAGATTACGGACAGACGACGAAAGACTGACCATAGACCAAGGCATAAAAGCTTAAATGAAAAAGCACCAATATTGATGCGAACACCAGATTGCTAACATTTACCGCAAAATTCTAAGAGAAAAGGTGGATAATTTTGGTGTTAAAGGCATGACAAAATTCTGGGGCTAACATGTGTCAGGTTTCAAAGTTTTCTGTCAAAAAGAGTTCTGGTAAAATGCATGACAGTTATGGTGCTTGTTACATATAAATGTGTAGTATGATGAACATGTGTGCCAAGTTTTAAAACATAAAAACTCTTACCAAGTTCGATAAAGATCAGATGAAATAACAAATCAAAATATAGTATTTTTCACTAAATCAAGGGCCATAACTCTGTCTAGGTTGATCTAGCTATATTTCAAATTTGTTCAAGCTTTTATGAATACATGTATCAACAATCTGGCCCAGTTTGGTTATTTGGACATTTTTAAATCATTCTACGGCAATTACTCTGCTGGTTCATGTCTGATATGTTTAGTTTTCAAACTCCTCCGAGCTTTTAATGATGCCAACATCCTGCCCAGGACTGGTCAAAATCAGAAAAACAACAACGAAAGAGCTGGAGTGCCAATGAAGCAAAATAAAGCATTTTTCAATAAATCAAGGGCTATAACTCTTGCTAGGTCGATCTAACTGTATTTCAAACTTGTTCAAGCTTTTATGAATATCCACAATCTGGCCGAGTTTGGTAAAGGTTGAATGCAAAATGAAGGTGCTATATCACCAACAAGCAAAAAGTTAACAGATGACAATGACGGACGAAAGCAGTCACAATAAGCTTATACCTAGATTTCTTCAGTTTGTCTTACCTTTTACTGAGGTAATTGACTTGCCCTCTGTCACTGTCATCAGGCTTCCACAGTTTGTCCTACCTTTTACCAAGGAGATAGACTTTCCCTCTGTCACTGTCATCAGGCTTCTGCAGTTTGTCCTACCCGTTACCAAGGAAATAGACTTGCCCTCTGTCACTGTCATCAGGCTTCCACAGTTTGTCCTACCCTTTACCAAGGAAATAGACTTGCCCTCTGTCACTGTCATCAGGCTTCCGCAGTTTGTCTACGCTTTACCAAGGAAATAGACTTGCCCTCTGTCACTGTCATCAGGCTTCCACAGTTTGTCTACGCTTTACCAAGGAAATAGACTTGCCCTCTGTCACTGTCATCAGGCTTCCTAAGTTTGTCCTACCCTTTACCAAGGAAATAGACTTTCCCTCTGTCACTGTCATCAGGCTTCTGCAGTTTGTCTACCCGTTACCAAGGAAATAGACTTGCCCTCTGTCACTGTCATCAGGCTTCCTAAGTTTGTCCTACCCTTTACCAAGGAAATAGACTTGCCCTCTGTCACTGTCATCAGGCTTCTGCAGTTTGTCTACCCGTTACCAAGGAAATAGACTTGCCCTCTGTCACTGTCATGGGGCTTCCATCATACGATGCTGAAAGTTCATTCAAGCTGAAATACAAAAACAAAAATGTACTCAGTCAAAAACTGTCATATACCTCAATGGCAAATATCCAATTGTGAAAATTCCATTTGTCAAATAGGAGTCTGGTCAAATGACAATATAGGCAAGGACCCAACTTCTCGTATCGTGCAATAAAACACTTTTGGTTTACCCTGAAAGATATTGAATTGAATTGAACTGAATTGGATTTTATAGTCGCACCAACAGCTAAGGTCATATGGCGACTTTCCAGCTTCCACTGGTGGAGGAAGACCCCAAGTGCCCCTCCGGGCAATTTTCATGCACGGGCGGGCACCTGGCTGGGTAGAACCACCGACGTTCCGTAAGCCAGCTGGATAGCTTCCTCACATAAAGATTCCTATGCCCCTGAGGGATCGAACCTACAGCGGTGAGGGGCAAATGATTGCAAGTCAGAGACTCTAACCACTCGGCCACGGACGCCCCTGAAAGATATACTCGTGATTTTTTGCATATCAATAGCAGAAACTGTACTCTATACGAAACCACTGTATGGATTAATGGTATTCTTTGCATTTCGTAACACCAACGCATTTTCTACGGAAGCCCATAAGTGATAAGAAAATATTGATATTCAAAGAAAAAAGGTGTACAAGTTTATATTTTAGCGACATGATTTTGTTTTGTACGTATATAATACATAAGCATGTCTGTTGATGCGGAATGCAATTTTCAATTATTTTTTTAAATCAAAAGCGGTTTAAGGATTGAAGATGGCGGGCAGATGGGTGGAGGGAGGGACGGGCATCCACATTTTGGCTAAAGCTTTCATGCACGTTGTTAATAACTTCTGTAAATTGTTTTCGGTTAGAACCAACTTTACTGTGAAGTGTTATATCGTTAAGATGCCACTTTCTTACGAGCAAGGCCGATTTTCTCCTTTTCAGAATAGAGTTATGACCCCTGAGTTACTTAACAAAAATGCACGTTTTGGGTAAAGCTTAGGTGCAAGGTTTTGATAACTTCTTTATCTTATTTTGGATTTTAACTAAAATTGCTGTGAAGCCTTATATCAAACAGGCATCACTTCCTTACGATCAATGTGTACCTTTGCCTTTTCTAAATAGGGTTATGGCCACCGATTATCTACGAAAATACATTTTTGTGTTGAGTTTGTTAATTAATCAAGTTTTGTTGAAAATTAAACAACATTTTGGGTGGAAATTTTATATACAAATAGGATACACGTATATGTTAATAATATTTATGATACATCAAATTGTTTTGCCATTTTGGAATAGAGGTATGACCCTTAATTTACTTAGAAAATATGATTATTGCAACAACTATCTTTAACAGTAGGGTTTAAACCATAAAGTGTGAAGTCTTAATAACATTAACATACTTGCAGATATTTAGAATCCGTTCGATGGTAGCTTTTAGATTTCTTAATACAGTTATGGACCTTTAATTTACCTTGAAAATAGAATAGTAGTTACTGCAATTACTGTCTTATCAAATTGTAAACTTCCAAATTGGTTCACTATTTTGTCACAGTCGTATGATTGTATTTATCAGAAAAATAACGGGTTTTTTATTGACTAGTTTCGTTGGAAGGCGATTGAGCGACGTCAGTGTTTGGGTATGACGTCTGACGGAGTTTCTCCAAAACATCTTGAATACTATCTAAAGGATTTATTTGAAATTTGCACTTTTGTTACAGATGATCATTAACTGTCCAACCAACATTGGTGTTTCTGTGACCTTGAGTTTCAATTCTAGGTTCTGATTGATTGAACAGGCAACTTCTGGTTAAGAAGTTTGTCAACGTTTCTCAAACACATCATGAACTTGAATATTTTCCTACGGTTTGTATCGCCTTGATCCATGGGACGCAATATATGAAATAGTGTAATAGAATCATGTTAACAGTTTAAAACTATAAGTATCACTAAATGTGATCCTATTTTGAGTCAGAAACAAATTATGGTATAAAAGTCGAGAAGGAAATATAACATTCACAGAACACAGTCAGTCAACCAAAAACATGTATTTGAAACAAACACCAATCATAAGGATAGAAAAGAGATAAGTATGCTAAATGGCAAACTCAAATGGTTGAAATATGGGTACCTACTTGGAATGGTCAGTGACAATATGGGTACCTCCTTGGAATGACATAAAGGTTCTAGAGTGCACCATACCTCACTCTTACCCTATTTTCATTCCAATAAAATTCGACCAGTCAGGCTATAACCCCTTACAAACTAGGAAGTATTAATAGCAATTAGTAGGCAATATAAGTAAACACAAAATGATCATGTATATATGAATAGAAATTCCCAGAAAGCCACAAAGCAAATACTTGTCAGAAGCCAGAACAAAAAAAGAATGATGACGATAAGACAATATTAAAGTAAAAAATTAAGCGTTACCATCCCTTGCCCTATTTAGGTAGAATCACATGCATTCATTACGATATATAGTATAGAAGGATAGAGATAGAGAGCAGAAGAAGGTCCTTTACTATATACATAATTATACTATAACTATATTCTCTCTAGCCTTCTATACTATATATCCTAATAAATGCCTGTGAGTAGAAGTCATCATAGGGTTCAAAATCTGTCGGGTCATCGCAACATTAATTGTAAAGCATTGTGGCGAACTGTAAATGGGTCAATGTCTAAACATGCAGTGCATTGCAGAATGATAGGGTCATATCCCATTTTGTTATGTTTGTTAACAAGTTTAACACAGATTGTATGAATGTGATAATGACCAATAATTTTAAAGTCTGTACATATAGTCACCATAGTATTCACGTTGTGACAGACCTTGTAGCAGAAGAGTTCTGACAATACTTTAAGTAAATCAGGGTTATGATAATAAACCTTTGCAAAGGTTTGTCCGGATATAAAACTCAATGAAGCACTATTAAATTTGGAGTAAATGAAAAGCAAAACAAACTTCCAACTATGTACGGGATTCCTAATTTACAAAAACAGCCTAATAAAGCACACTTTCTTCCTATTTCTAGTGTCTGCACCACTACAAACATCTCCAAAGGTATAACGTCCTGTCTTACTGCCGCTGTAGATCACTGACACAATATTGTGCTAAAGCTTATGCTAACTCTTGGATTAATATATTTTAGTCGTTATTACTTTCTTGAAAAAGAATGCAGTAAACGTCACGCAAACCTTTTCAAATATAAGCTTATTGCTCTTATTCAATATTTATTTTAGTGAATAAACACTAATGTTTGCTCAGCATTATACTAAGGTAGAATAAAATGTATTCTTTGGAATATCAATCCGCCATTAAAACAATCAAAATGGACTCTACCATTGCGTTTTCTATAGGGTTGCAGTAAAGCTTTTGCTCTTACCATCACTTTCTAAAATTTCATAGCTCTAAACAGCCTACCTAAAATTAAAATACTAACCTAAATTCATCAAAAATGTCCAAAGTAAGTGGAGTTCCATTTGATTGTTTACCACTCAGCACCACCCCATGGCATCAGTGGTGTCAGGTCGCGGAGATGATGTCTGATAACCATTTTGATATTTTAACTATGGTCATGTGACAAATTATGACGTAATCTCTGTCAACATGGTGATCCTGGTAAAGATTGGGTAATGATCACTGTTTAAAGGCTTATCAAAGGAGGTTGTCACCTTATTATTTTGCAACACACTGCATGTTTAGTGGTTGACCCATTTACAGTTCACCGCTTTGCTTTGCTTGATTGTGCGATCACCGGAAACATTGTGGACCTATGATGACGTCTACCTAAATCCTGAAAGGACGGTAACGTTCGATGGTTGTCTTTAATATTGTCTAGTCGTGCCCTTAACAGTGTCAAAATTGAAATGATCTCTCTTGTCATAGAGTTTGCTTATTATTTCTCAGTTTCAATCGCGAGATGTAAATCTTGTAAAGAAGATATAGCAACTATCAGAAATATTAGCTTTTTTTGAGGTGAAGTTCTTTGTAGTAAATAAAAGAAAGGGTTAGGGTTACTTGTCCAATATATCATCCATATACAAAGAGGTATAATAAAAGGCTTCGAGTACATCTGCCTAAGCGTATCTGGTAAAAGACTAACAATGAAACCTCTAACATCACAAAACAAAAACAAATCTGCAACAAGAGTTGCACATTTCGTTCTCATTTGGGATTCCAACAATTTGTCTATAAACAGTAGTGTCATACTTAACTAGTTCCATGTGTAAAAAATATTATCTTATATGAATATAAATGCTTCGAAAACAACTACGTGACAAGTCCACATGGTGTATTGATTGAATTGGATTTTATAGTCGCACCAACAGCTAAGGTCATATGGCGACTTTCCAGCCTCAATTGGTGGAGGAAGACCCCAGGTGCCCCTCCAGGCAATTTTCGTGCACGGGCGGGCACCTGGGCAGAACCACTGACGTTCCGCAAGCCAGCTGGATAGCTTCCTCACATAAAGATTCCTAGGCCGCTAAGGGATCGAACCTACAGCGGTGAGGGGCAAGTGATTTCTAGTCAGAGACGTTAACCACTCGGCCACGGACGCCCCCCACATGGTGTAATTGTCTAAAACCCTTCAACTAAATATTAGTGAGAATCAGAACTCGTTTACTGAAGTTGCTGTGTGCTCAGTCTGAAATTTAAATATTTGCAAACATCAAGGGCGATAACTTTGTAAACCACTCCTCAATTGTTCTCATTGTCAAACAAAACCGAGACCTTAATAATATTACCCCAAATAACATGGAAAATCAAATGCTATTTATTACCATCATCGTGAAAACAATCACGCTCCTTAGTCAGAGGACGATATCCTCTTTGTTCAATTAGAATATTACACAGTAATTGATGATATTTCAAAGGAAAGTAGGAAACAATCAGAAAATCGAATTTTTCGACAATTTAGAGCAATAACTTGATACTCGTCTAACCTGTCTGAAAACTGTGTGAAAATCGAAACCAATTTATTTAATGTATTGCGTACGAAAGCTGAAATTTGCATTTTTGCAATAATCAAGGGCAATAACTCAGTAAGGCAGGTGTCAATTCTGCTATGTCATCTTGTCAAAGTTCATATTCATATAAAGTCTCACACTAAATATTGTGAAGATCGGAATCCGTTTACTAAAGTAATGTGTGTACTCAAGCTAAAATGTGCCTATCATTTCAATAACCAAGGGTAATAACTATTTAAAGCAAGTGATAGTTTTACTCAGTATTGAACTTGTCAAAGGCCTTGTAGGTATAAGGCCTAACACCATACAACATTTAGTGGAAATCGGAAACCGTTTACTGCAGTTATTGTGACCACAAGAAATTCGCATTATCCCTGGCACAAGACAAAACAAAATTCATAAAAGGTCTATAACTCTTGTTAAAATTAGTAAAGTGTAACATAATCAGGTCTTGATTCTGTAGTTTGATATTTCATTTACACATGTAGGTTTCAAATACTGGAACTGTATTTGCCGAAAAGGATGTCTGCAAATTTCTTTATTTTCCTTTGACTATTTGTTCAGCGATTTTCATATATTGGCTTGGTACGAATGGGTTACCGTAGAAATCGCGATGCTGTTACGAAATGCAAAGTATGCCAGAAGTCCATACAGTGGCTTCGTAGGTACAAGACCCCCATCTGTTAATATTTAAAAAAGCAGGAGTATATCTTTCCGGGTAACGTTTTCGTTTTTTTCAGGCTTGGGTCCCCGCCTAATATACAGGATAAGATTTTCTGTAGGTGTGTGCAAATTTCTAATATGGATTACTATATAAAAAGAACTGATTTACCAATCTAGTTATAGATGACCCATTTATAGTGCAGTGTTTACAAAGTTAACATGGCAGCAGGAGGACACCTAGTTATAGATGACCCATTAATAGTGCAGTGTTTACAAAGTTAACATGGCAGCAGAAGAGGACACATGGTCCCATATGTTTATAGGACAAGGTAGCAGATGCTATATGTTACTTGGCCTGCTGTAATCTACTGTATAACAATGGTTGGGGTATGGTTAGAATAGCAGATGCTATATATTACTTGGCCTGCCGTAATCTACTGTATTATAATGGTTGGGGTATACCCAAGACTGCTATATATTATTTGGTCTATTGTTATTTACTATATGACTGGTTGGGTTACGGTAAAACTGTAGCCAATGCTATACATGTCACCTGGCCTGTTGTAATCTACTGTATTATAATGGTTGGGGTTACACTCAGACTGCTATATATTATTTGGTCTATTGTTATTTACTATATGACTGGTTGGGGTACGGTTAAACTGTAGCCGATGCTATACATGCCTGTTGTAACCTACTGCATGACAATTATGAGTGACGGTTCATGCCATTAGTCCCAAAAGTAACGCGTTAGAAAAAGTAACGTGTAACCCCTAAATTTCTAACACATTAGAAATAGAAGTTCCCCTATATATTCAACAGAAAATAAGGATAATTCAACGCATTAGACATAAAAAAAAGTTACTTATGCAGCCCTTAAGATAATGCTATATGGAACCCCATGGCCAAATTTGGTTGTTATAGGGTAAGAAATGTAAGAGACATAGACCTGTAAACACAGCTTACATGCAAAACTTGATGTGGGATGCCGACGCCAATGCCGGGGTGATTACTTAAGCTCTCTTATTCTTCGAATAGTCAAGCTAAAAATCAGTCAATATGTAGTAAAAACCTCGGCAAAATTCATCAATTTTTAAAAATTAAAGGGCTATAACTTCAGTATGATAGCTGCAATCTGGATTGTTATCAAACTTGGCTGAGATATTATGCCCATACACATTAATCCCAAGTTTCATCAAGATTGGATTATAAATGTTAAAAGTAATTGAGATGAAACCTCAAAAAACTTAAATTTTAACAAATCCATGGGCCATGACTCCCGCAGGATAGGTGTGATCTGGCTGGTTATCGAACTTGGCCAAGATATTATTGCCTTAAACATCGTCTCCATGTTTCATCATGAGTAGATTATAATTGTTAAAATTACTAAGCAGAAACTATAACAAGAGGCCCAAGTGGGCCTGTGGACGCTCTACTGGCTCAAGATAAAGTTTATGTATAAGGGGCCATAAGTATTTCAAAAATCATTCAACCAGAACATGGCAACGACAGGTGCAACTAGGCTTAGTACTGATCATCCTCGCCAAGATTCGCTGAAATCCGGCAAAGAGTTCAGAAGAGACTAATCTGGACAAAGTTTGTGTATTGAAACATTTAAAGGGTCACAACTCTGCCAAAAATCATTCAACCGAAATATGGCGATGATATGCACAACTAGGCTTTATACTGATCAACCTTGTCAAGTTTCATCTGTATCCAGCCAGGGGTTCAGGAGAACTAGCCCAGAAAAAAATTGTGGTATCAAAATCCTTTAAAGGGCCATAACTCTGCCAAATATCTGTAAACCGAAACGTGACGATGACATGCACAACTAGGCTTGGTGCTGATCATCCCTGCAAATTTTCATTGAAATCTGGCAAGGGGTTCAGGAGAAGTAGATCAGAACAAAGTTTGTGTATTAAAACCTTTAAAGGGCCATAACTCCGCCAAAAATCATTCAACCGGAACACGGCGATGATTTGCACAACTAGACATAGAATTGATGATCCCTAAAAAGTTTCGTTTAATCCGGCCAGGGGTTCAAGAGAACTAGTCAGAACAAAGTTTGTGTATTAAAACCTTTAAAGGGCTAAAACTCCACCAAAATCATTCAACTGGAACACGGTGACTTTGTACAACTAGGCTTGGTACTGATCATCCCTGCAAAGTTTCAATGAAATCCGGCCAAATGAAGGCCCTTTCGTCTTAATCAGGCCAAGATATAGCATATTTCAGAAAATCAAGGGCCATGACTCCGATGTAAATGGTCCAATCTGGATGTTTTTCAAACTTGTCCAAGCTTTCATTGATATTAAAAATCTGGTAAAGTTTCTTAAAGATCGGACAAAAGATGAAGGCCTTATCGTCTTAACGAAGCAAAATATAGGATTTTTTACTAAATCAAGGACCATAACTCCACTGTTACTAGTCCGACCTGGCTGGTTTTCGAACTTGACCGAGCTGTCATTGATATTAACAATCTGGTAAAGTTTCATAAAGATCGCATGAAAAATGAAGGCCCTATCGTCTTAACGAGGCAAAGTATAGCATTTTTAACTAAATCAAGGGCCATAACTCATCTGTTACTGGTCCGATCTGGCTGATTTTCGAAATTGTCTGAGCTGTCATTGATATAAACAATCAAGTAAAGTTTTGTAAAGATCAGATGAAAGATGAATGCCCTATCGAATTAACGAGGCAAAATATAGCAATTTCAAACTAAATCAAGGGCCATAACTCATCTGTTACTGGTCCAATCTGGCTGTTTTTCGAAATTGTCTGAGCTGTCATTGATATAAACAATCAGGTAAAATTTTATAAAGATCAGATGGAAGTTGAAGGCCCTATTGAATTAACGAGGCAAAATATAGCATTTTTAACTAAATGAAGGACCATAACTCCGCTGTAACTGGTCCGATCTGGCTGATCTTCGAAATGTCCAAGCTTTCATTTATCAGGGGTGTGAATGGCCTTTGAACAAAAGGGAGGAAAATTTGAGCGAGGGGTTAAGGGGACTGCAAGTCCCCTTACGGGGTCAAGGGGCAGCGCCCTTGTAGGGGTACAGGGGGCGAAGCCCCCGAAAGCTCCTGGATTTTAGCTGTTTTAAATCATTTTAAGTCCATTTCTGATATGCTTATGGGTTGTTTGGTGTGACATTTTAAAACAAGAAAAAGGTAAGTTTTACTATTTTATTATCATTGTTTGTATCAACTGTAGAAATTTAAAAGAAATAGATGAAAATCAAGTAATTTTTAATAATTAATCTCATTATCATTGGTTATTTGACTAATGAAATACAACTGATATATTTATTATATTTATTAAAATGAGAAAATTTCCAAAGACTAAACTTTCCGAAAGCTTACACTCAACGGTACGTCATTATTTACGATTTCTAACCAATCCCACTTAAACTTATTTTTACAATCACTATCTATTTTTTTGATCTCTCGTGTGTCCGCCGATCTTTCCAAGATTTTGGCCATGTTTTCCGCGTAACCATCTCTCAAAACAAAACAAACAAATTCACAGCGGACATTTTTTTCTTTTGTTTTTTTTATCTCAGCTTCACATTACAAGAGGCGCTTTGATTGGACCAGATAAACAACAAAGACCAATGAAAACTCGCGACAGAAAACTATTGAGAAATTGCCAGGATGTAAAACGTGTAGATCTCGGGATCTCGGATTTTACAGGATATTACGGGGCAAACGTGTAAAAGTCGGATTTTTTCGGCCAAAAATACGGCCCTCACCCCCCCTGAAAAAAAAACTCCTCGGATCTGGACGAATTGGAAAAGTGACCCCTCGGACCATCGGAACCACGGAAATCAGCGATTCCGAGGAAGAATCACACCCCTGATTTATATAAACAATCTGGTAAAGTTTGGTAAAGATCGAATAAAAGATAAAGGCCCTATCGTCTTAACGAGGCAAAATATAGCATTTTTAACTAAATCAAGGGCAATAACTCCGCTGTTAATGGCCACGGCCTGCTAGTTTTCGAACTTGTCCTAGCTCTCAATTATATAAACAATCTGGTAAAGTTTAGTAAATATTGGATGAAAGATGAAGGCCCTATCATCTTAATGAGGCCAAATATAGCAATTTTAACTAAATCAAGGGCAATAACTCCGCTGTTAATGGTCCGTTCTAGCTGGTTTTCAAACTTGTCCGAGCTTTCATTGATATTAACAATCTGTGCAAGTTCGGTAAAGATCAAATAATAAATGAAGGTGCTCGAGTGTTCACAAGGCTTAATATGGCATTTTTCAGCAAAACAAGGGCCTTAACTCCGTTGAAATTATTTTGATCTTGCCGGTTTTCAAACTTGTTCAAGCTTTCATTGATATAAAGACACTGGCAAAGTAAAGTAAAGATCCGATTAATATTGAAGGCCCTAGAGTGTTCACAAGGCAGAAAATAGCATTTTTCAGAAAAAACAAGGGCCATAACTCCGGTGTTACTGATCTGATTTAGCTGGTTTTCGAACTTGTTTGAGCTTTCATTGATATTAACAATCTGTGGAAGTTTGGTAAAGATCAAATAATAAATGAAGGTGCTAGAGTGTTCACAAGGCAGAAAATGCCATTTTTCAGAAAAACAAGGGCCTTAACTCCGGTGTTACTGACCCAATTCAGACGATTTTCGAACTTGTTCAACCTATAATTGGTATTAACAATCTGTGCAAGTTTGGTAACGATCAAATAATAAATGAAGGTGCTAGAGCGTTCACAAGGCAGAAAACAGCAATTTTCAGAAAAATCAAGGGCCATAACTCCGGTGTTACTGATCCGATTTGGCTGGTTTTCGAACTTGTTTGAGCCTTCATTAATATTAACAATCTGTGCAAGTTTGGTAAAGATCAAATTATAAATGAAGGTGCTAGAATGTTCACAAGGCTTAATATGGCATTTTTCAGCAAAACAAGGGCCATAACTCCGGTGAAATTATTTCGATCTGGCTGGTTTTCGAACTTGTCCAAGCTTTTATTAATATTAACAACCTGTTAAAGATTGGTAAAGATCGGAAGAAAAATGAAGGCCCTATGGTGGTAACAAGACAAAAGTTAACGATGGACGACGGACGGACGGCCGGACGGACGACGGACAACTCGTCATCCCAAATCAACAATTTTAAAAATCGAAAGGCCACAAGACCAACATAATAGTTGCAATCTGGCTGGTTGTCGGACTTGGCCGAGATATTTTACTCATAAACATTTACTCCAAGTTTCATAAAGATAAATGTTTAATTTTTGAGAGGAAACTGCAAAAACCTTCAATTTTCAACAATCCAAGGGCCTTATCCTGGCATGATAAGTGCAATCTGGCTGGTAATGGAACCTGGGTGAGGTATTATGCCCATAAACATTAATCCCAAGTTTCATCAACATTGGATTATAAATGTCAAGGTAATTGAGCGTAACCCTCAAAATCTTCAATTTTAACAAATCCAAGAGCCATAACTCGGGCATGAAAGGATCTGGCTGGTTATCGACCTTGGCTGAGATATTATTGCTTTAAACACTGGCGCCACGTTTCATCATTAGTAAATTATAAATATTAAAACTATACACAAACTATAACAAGAAATCCCCAGATTCACACGTCTCACCTAATGGGGACGGGATGTTGCTTTGATAAAAGTTTGTAAACATTTTAATAACTAACAAGAGGTCAATGACCTTGAAGCTCTACTGATAGGTTTTTGATAGCTATATCAGCATTCCTGTGAAGTTTCATGAAAATATGTCAAGTAGTTTCAGAGGAGTAGTTGCTAGAAGTTTTTTTACTATATAACTCTTATGTAAACGAAGATGGCCGCGGCAGCCATGTTTGATGTCGTATCAAATTTTCAACAAGGACAAACATCATGTCATGTTGATCATTTTAGAACTAGAAAATGTGTCCAAGGGACCCGAATGCCGCGCTAAGTTATCTGTAGCTTACAAAATAGAGTAACAAAATGCTAAGTGTAATATTAAAAGGCAAGTTATATGGACCTGATTTTGGTAGGAACATAATGGTGCCATATACATGTATGTATGAAGTTTTAATACTGTAAGGCTTTTGGTATGTGAGTAATTGACTTAATAAACAAGAGGGCCAAGATGGCCCTAAATTGATCACGACATTTCCGGCTGGCCTCAAATTTTGTTAGGATCAACTAGACATCAAGCGCAACATTCCTGTAAAGATCCATGAAAATCCGTCAAGTACTTTCAGGAGTAGTAGCTACACGTTTTTATTATGTAACTCTATGTAAACAAAGATGGCCGCTGGCAGCCATGTTTAATGACGAATCAAAATAATTTTCGACAAGGATCAACATCACTTTTGAAAGAGTCCCATATCAATATCACTTATAGTTTTCAAAAAGTAGTCGCTACAAACTTGTTTTTTAAAAATCTATTGACCTGAAATCTATTGACCTGAAATTTTTGCTAGGATCAATTAGACATCAAGAGCAACATTCCTATGACTTTTAATGAAAATTTATTAAGTAGTTTCAGAGGAGTAGTCTATACAAATTTTAACTATATAACTCTATGTTAACAAAGATGGCCGCTTGAATCAAAACAACTTTCGACAAGGATCAACATCATGTCATACTGATCCTTTTAGAAAAAGTCCCATATCAATATCAATAATAGTTTTCAAGAAGTAATCGCTAAAAAACTTGTTTTTAAACAAGAGCTGTCAGAGGACAGCACAGCTCGACTATTCAAATTTTCAGAGAAGAAGAAAATATACACTCGGCATTCTATCAGGAAAATATGCGAAAACAAAGGGGTGAGCAGGAAAACTGTCAAGAAGGAAAACATTGCAATTTTCATTAAATAAAGGACCATAGTTTTTCTGTGATGACATGGAGGTTATTCATAATAACCGTTCAAAGGATACATAATGCAAATTTTAAGTTGAACATTTCTTAAAATGTTCAACTTAATATGTCCTTTGGTCCCTTTGTGACCTTGACCTTTCATCCAATGATTTTGAACTTAATCAGACGCGTAGCTAGACTTTTTTTAATGTGTAGGCCTGACTATTTCTAGTGAGGTCCGGGCATGCTTCCCTGGAAAATTTTGAAAATGTAGGATGTCTCCGGTGCATTTTGTCGTACATTTAGATATAAATTTAAGCAAAATCACACTTCAAAATTCAACAAATTCATACACTATTATTTCATTGTTATATTTTTCAACCATTCATGTAAAAATTATGTGCAGGCCTGGGCCTTTTGGCCTAATACGCAGCTAAACTACTGTTAACAGATACGATCATCGCCCCATTTATAATAATGTATGCAAGTTTGATGATGATTGGATAAAAAATGTTAAAGTTATTTACATGTTAAGAAATGCGGACGTAACATTAACCTGATGCTAAGAGCCTATCGACACATAAAATGAACTTTGACCTATAGACCCCATAATATTCTTCGAATAGTTTAGCTAAAAATATCAAATTATATGCAAAGTTTGACCCAGGAGCTTGGTCCACAAAGTGGGGAAGAAGCCTAGGGTCTACGCTGGTTGGATGGTTGTATCCGTCTGTAAATGTCCAGCAAGTGTATATATGGTTATAGGGTGGGGATCTCAATGGTTTATAAGTTATGACCCAGGGGATATGTCACCAGGGGTGAGGAAGGAGTCCATGGTCTATGCTGGTTGGATGATTGTAACCGACTGTTATGCCCAGCAAGTGTATATATGGTTATAGCATGGGGATCTCAAGGGTTTCCAAATTATGACCTTAAGGCTATGTCCCCAGGGGTGGAGAAGGAGACCAGGGCCTGGTTATGCTGGTTATACACCTCAAGAAAATCCCCATAACTTAGTATTTTACATCAAAACACGCATTTTATATTGTCCGTCTGCTTTGCTGACATTCCCAGTACATGAGTGATGTCATCAAGTTAAAATATTAAGGCCAATGCCTTTGCACTATTAGTTTTACAGTAACAGTTTATTAAGCTTAAAACAATGTTTTTATCAAAAAAAATTATTCTCTGTGATACATACAACTTAAAACTAACCACTATATTGCATTTCTTGAAATTATAATAGCACAGAATAAATATTTAGGCAGATTATAGTTGATTATACATAAAAAAACTATAACATTTATTTGTCCATAACTGCATAAGTTGTCTAATCAAAAAAATGTATATATACGGCTGATATGAGCCGAGTCTTTCTGTTACATTTACTCCAATTTCAACTTAAAATAAAATAAACAATAGGCCCAAGTGGGCCTGTAGACTGTATATAGACTACTGGTATGATGTGATTCAAAAACATAAACATGATAGAGGCCAACAACTGGAACATGTATGATATTTAACTAGAATGAAATAAGTAGTAATATGTCGTTTGATAAATGTCCTTAAACTTGACCTAAGTTAGCCATGGTGGCCATCATGGATGACTGGAGGCCCCAAAAACACAAATCTGAGGGGGACTAACCTAAAGATCATTGTGATACGTTTCATAAAAATCCTTCAAGCGGTTTCAGAGAAGATGTCATTTTTAACGTTTTCCTATATAACTCTATGTAAATTTTGGGTTGCTGTGGCGGCCATTTTGATTATTCGACTATAACGAAAAAACACAAACTTGATAGAGGCTAACCAAAGGAACATGTTTCACAAGAATGGAATGTCGTTTCGGAGGGGACGTTGTTTGAAATTTCCTTAAAGGACTAGGTATGATAAGGGACAAAATTGGCCCCCAATATTGAAAGTTTTAGCACACAAGTTTTGAATGTCTAGTTTAGCTACAAATGAACCGAATCGATATTAAAACTCATTACAAGTATGTCTGAAGTCTCTAAATGAGTTTAAGAGCCTCTCAAACAAGGCCTTTGACGAATTTGTACATTTTCAGCAGTTTTCGATCAGTTTTTGGTCTTGGTAATACAGAGCGCACCCTCGAGCACAGCTGATTTTTTCGTTGAAACAGGTACTTGATAGGGATGCATCATCAGCCAAAAAACTGTGTGCTCAGAGGTGCGCTCTATATTTTTAGGATCAAAATCTTGCCCAGAAAGGTCCAAAATCTACAAAATATAACAAAATTACCAAAATTGCCATTTTTTGGGACCCTATTAATTCTTCTAGATCCATAAAATAAATAAAAATATATTCTGAAGATAGAATATGATCAAGTTACTTCAACATTCACAACAGATTATATGTAAATATGATTTTTTTGCAGTTTGAATATATTGGGGGCCAAAATACCCCCTTATCATACCTTGTCCTTTGACCTAATTTTAGCCATGGTGGCCATCTTGGATGACTGGCAGCCGCGAAAAACAAATTTCTGAGGGGGACTATCTTAAAGATCATTGTAATGAAGTTTTATCAAAATCCTTCAAGCGGTTTTAACAGAGAAGATGTCATTTTTATTGTTTTCCTATATAACTCTATGTAAAGAAGGATAAAAACATCGGACAGGGAAAGCAGCATTCAAGGACGACAGTCAACCACAAAACACAAAAACAAACACGCAAACAGACAAACGAAAAGGCAAAAGTAATAAAAAATGAAACCGACATCACAAACACAAAAGGGTTGACAATAGGGCTACCGCCTTGGAACGGTCAGTGGCAAAGTAGGCCACTGGGGGTTTAAACCGGTTCTAGGGTGCACCAAACCTCACACTTACCCTACTGTCATCCCATTAAAACAGGACAGTGTAAATAAAGAAATTCCCGCCATGATCTAATCTCTAACCAACAAGGCAGCATCAATAGGCAATATAAGTAAAACACAAATATGCTCGTGTAAATATAATACAAAAAAAAACAATAGCCTAAAAAGCCACAATGAAGGTACTCAATGACTTGGCAGAAGCCAGAGCAGTAAGAGAATACACCATTAAGGGCACGACAAGAAAGATCATGGACAAACATCAAACGCCACCGTCCCTATGGACTTTAGGTAGGCGTCATCATAGGGTAAACTTTGGGTCGCTGTGGCAGCTATTTTGATTATTGGCCGATAACGAAAAACACAAACTTGATAAGAGGCCAACCCAAGGAACATGTTTATGGTATTTCACAAATGCTGGAATAAGTGGTTTCGGAGGAGATGTCGTTTGAAAATTATTTAATTTGACCTAGTTTTAGCCATTGCGGCCATCTTGGATGACTGGCAGCCGCAGAAATCACAAATCAGAGAGGGACTATCCCAAAGATCATTGTGATTTAAGTTTCATCAAAACCCTTCGAGCAGCTTTAGAGAAGATGTCATTTTTAATGTTTTCCTATATAACTCTATGTAAACTTTGGGTCGCTGTGGTGGCCATTTTGCTTATAGAAAACTATCTTCGATTCGCGAGTGCGGCCATTGTCGGTACACCGACGTAAATCAAATATATAATACTGTAGCCCAACTCACCCACAAAGTCAGATTCATTCAAGCATATATATAATACTGTAGCCCAACTCACCCACAAAGTCAGATTCATTCAAGCATAGACCCTACACTGCTTTATTTCCAATTATACATTTATATAATATAATACGATATATGCACATATTCATGTTTATCAATATTGAAATGATATTTTAACCACAATAATAGTAATACTCCCTTGTGATCTAGCCCACAAGGTTTAAAGCAATGTTTCGACTGTTTTTAGGAATATCTACTTGTTATTTTCAGTTTATGTGAGTGACATGTTTCATTTATATCATATATAGCATCGGATACGATATTTCACAAGAATGGAATAAGTGGTTTCGGAGGAGAGGTTGTTCAAAATTTCCTTAAATTTGACCTAATTTTAGCCATGGTGGCCATCTTGGATGACTGGCGGACATGAAAAACATAAATCTGAGAGGGGCCTTCCCAAGTAACATTGTGATGAAGTTTCATCAAAATCCTTCAAGCGGTTTCAGAGATGTCTATTTTATAGAATTGCTAACAGACGAGCGGACGGGCGGACGGGCGGACGGACGGACGGACGAAAAGTGATCCCACAAGCTTGCCTGACCTTCGGCCAGTACTGAGCTAAAATCAATTCAGAAAATATTTCATTAAATACTGTCAAGCACATAAATGCTTTTAAAGGCCAGGGTTGAGTATAAAAAAACAAAATGGCCCCAGAGCAACTTTTCTGATCATTTTTGCATTATGCTGCTCACAGAGGTTTAATCACAAATATTAAGCAAGTAAATACATTAAACATTACTCTATACAGATAAATCAAAATAATTATACAATGTATTTATTCCTAACTGTCAAATTTTGAATTTGGTGCATCTATTAATAGCTGTACCTGTAAAAATAAGATCAGTGATTGGTCAGAGTGCTGAAACCTTTATCTTGAAGCAGACGAAATACTAACCTGCTACAGTGTATACATAGTGACGGTGGATTCTACCGAACGCTGGGGTCTAAGGACCTTACACACTGTGTTTACATCTAAGGGAGACCATCCACGAAGTTATGATTATTTGTATGTACCTTTTTATTATCACATCGCCGTAGCAAATGTCACAGATACAGTCTTGAAGTAAGGTAATAAGTATGAAATTGTTTTGAAATAGAATCACTGTAAAATTTAAGTAACATTTTTTAATATTTATTATCATGTTGATAAGCAGCAGTCACGTGACCGCTTAGGTCCACAAACTTTCAATATTCAAGGGTATAAATGTTAAAACTATTGAGCAGAAACACCAATAATCTTCAATTTCAAAATTCAAAGGGCCATAACTCTAGCATAATAGGTGCGATCTGGCTGGTTATTGAACTTATCCTAGATATTATGGCCATCAACAATGTCCTAAAGTTGCATCAAGATTGATTTATAAATGTTAAAATTATTGAGCGGAAACCGCAAAAATCTTTGATTTTCAAAAAGCCAAGGGCCATAACTCCGGCATGATAGGTGCATGATAGGGATTATAAATATTTATATATTTATAGTTATTGATCGGAAATGAAATTGACGACGGAACGATGGAAATGCAAATTCTAGTCCTTCGTCTTTGGCAGTCGACAATAACTAAAGTGCTGCCTAATGGGACATTATACGCCCATTTGCTCAAGTTTTTATATTACTAAGCCCAAAAGCAGCCTCCTCTCACCAAGGGCAATGCACATTTGAAGTTCGTCATTTGGTAATGGTGGCCATCTTGGATATTGTGTTGAATTTTGACAAATGTGAGACCACTGACCTCAGCATCATCCATGCGAAGTTTGGTTAAAATTGACCAAGTTGTTCCTGAAGAGATGTCGTTTGAAGCATTTGCTGATGGACCGATGGACGGATGAAAAGTGATCATAATAGTTCACTTGGTGAGGCTGCTAAAAACACTGTGATCCAAATAACAGACAGATACTCGCTGATCAGGATGCTTAATGTGTTTGAATGAAGTCGTATCAGTGGTCATACAGGGAACATGTACAATAATAATAAACTTGTGTTGAAGTCGTATCAGTGGTCATACAGGGAACATGTACAATAATAATAAACTTGTGTTGAAGTCGTATCAGTGGTCATACAGGGAACATGTACAATAACAAGAGGCCCAAGAGGGCCTGTGGACGCTCTACTGGCTAATATGGCTCTTATAACATCAATGAAGCGAGTGACTATCGTCTTAAAGAGGCAGAATATAGCATTTTTAACTAAATCAAGGTAAAGTTTGGTAAAGATCGAATGAAGAAAAAAAAGGCGTCTAGAGTGTACACAAGGTTTTTCAAGTATTTGACCTAGTGACCTAGTTTTTGACCCCATGGGACCCATTTTTGAACTTTAGCAAGCTATAATTGAGACAAATATTCTGACAAAATTGCATCAAGATCGGGTCAAAAATATGGCCTCTAGAGTGTACGCACGGTTTTTCCAAAGTTTGACCTAGTGACCTAGTTTTTAACACCATGTGACCCCTTTTTGAACTTGACCAAGATATAATTAAGACAAACATTTTGACAAAGTTTCATCAAGATTGGGTCAAAAATACGGCTTCTAGAGTGTACACAAGGTTTTTCAAGTATTTGACCTAGTGACCTAGTTTTTAACCCCATGTGACCCATTTTCAAACTTGACCAAGATATAATTAAGATAAACAATTTGACAAAGTTTCATCAAGATTGGGTAACAAATATGACCTCTAGAGTGTACACAAGTTTTTTCAAGTATTTGACCTAGTGACCTAGTTTTTTACCCCACATGACCCATTTTTGAACTTGACCGAGATTTCATTGAGACAAACATTCTGACAAAATTTCATGAAGATTGCATCAGAAAGGTGGCCTCTACAGTGTACACAAGAAAAGTTAACGGACGACGGAAGACGGACAACACACCATCCCATAAGCTCTGCTGGCCCTTGGCCAGTAGAGCTAATAATAAACTTGTGTTGAAGTCTTATCAGTGGTCATACAGGGAACATGTACAATAATAATAAACATTTGTTGAAGTTGTATCAGTGGTCATACAGGGAACATGTACAATAATAATAAACTTGTGTAGGTCTTTTGAGTTTGACCATTTCCAACTTTTACCTCTCTGGCTACCAGTCCAGTCCTATATAGAACCATTCCTGCAGTTTTTGGAATTGAAAGTGTGTATTTATACTCACCAACATTCGACTCTGTTGAATCCCAAATATGGGAACGGTGACTCCAACAGCGTATTCCTGCATTCATGCCTCAATATACCAGTCGAATATGCGCCAATTCCATAAAAAGCCCCCAGATTTTAGTAACCATCACTACTGAAATAAAATTTAACAAAGTTAAAAAAGATAACATGAAAAAGCGATTATATTTTCTACATCTAATCAGTGCTACATTATGGGAGTTGATGATTACAATATCGGAGTATGAATTGATGGGGACAAATTACGAAAAATATGAGAAACTTAGACTTTTTAAGGAGAAAATTTCTACTGAAATTCAGAAAATTGAATAAATCAATTGGGTTTTACGGCACACCAAGACATGAAAGATTATATGGCGTCAGATAGGAATGAACATGTCGGACTCATCCTCCATTTACATCAAGATAAAAGATAGAACTTTCTAACCTGCAGAATTGCTGCAAATTCTATAGTAGACACTCCATTTACGAAGAAGCCACGTTTCCACATTTGCATATGATGAAGACCTTGAATTAGCATAAAAAAATGACAAAATGAACATGAAGGACGGTCACAATATTTTGTGGTGGCGGTAGACCACCCACTGTTCCTCCAGGGTAGAACCAGTACTGTACACCTCCCGCCATCAGTAAGAATTTACATAATGAGAGACTGGTGTATAGCCTAGTATTACATAATGAGAGACCAGTGTATAGCCTAGTATTACATAATGAGAGACCAGTGTATAGCCTAGTATTACATAATGAGAGACCGGTGTATAGACTAGTATTACATAATGAGAGACCGGTGTATAGCCTAGTATTACATAATGAGAGATCGGTGTATAGCCTAGTATTACATAATGAGAGACCGGTGTATAGCCTAGTATTACATAATGAGAGACCAGTGTATAGCCTAGTATTACATAATTCTAGCACCGAACTGCTTCATTCCAAAATAGTAAACGAGCCGAGAAAGAAGAAATATGATATGTTTAAGACAAACTACCTACTTTGTGCGGTACGAGGACTCGATGGTCTCAACATCATAGTCTCCAACCAGAACAATATGGTGAGCCGAGTGACAGTGGTCTCAACATCATAGTCTCCAACCAGAACAATATGGTGAGCTGAGCAACAGTGGTCTCAACATCATAGTCTCCAACCAGAACAATATGGTGAACCGAGTGACAGTGGTCTCAACATCATAGTCTCCAACCAGGACAATATGGTGAGCCGAGCGACAGATCTGCAGGCATGTGTTCATCACCATACGCGTCAACCAGTCAATAAGATGTTACATGCTGGTTCCAACGTTCCGATTTCTTGGGTCCACACAGGACTGTCACGCTGTGAGATTAATGACAGAAAGTTACAAATTATCACTGGAGGAAGTTCTGAATTTAATCAGATTTTTATTTCTTTGACTTTATATCTGTAATAAACAAAATGTATTTCCTTAAAACTGTATCAATAACAACAACAACAAAAGACATACAGACAGATAGATACAATTGTATATTAAAGGCAGGAAATGTGTTACAGACAGACAGACAGACATACATACAGACAGACAGACAGACAGACAGACAGATACAACTGTATATTAAAGGCAGGAGATGTGTTATCCTAAAATAAAGCTGCATATAAAAGAGAACATCCAGTTTATTGTATATACAGGTGTTCAACATAAATAATATTATATTTAAATGTTTTATGTAAATATATTACATTTCTATGGGTGAAATATCAGGATGTCTTGGAGAGAACATAATTTTATCATAATCCCTAAATATTTATAACTAACTCAGCACACAACTGGATTTGATTAAAAGGAATTCCTTCACTGGATGGTAGGCGTAATTTAATTTTTCACGAACGAGCCAATGAACCACATGCCTATCAACTCATGAAAGATTTCCCATAATCGATCCCAGCAGTTGATCAGCTCAATATATTTAATAATCCTGGAGATTCTATGTTCAGTTCATGGTATACGGCTATGCTATTTCATATGATTTCACATTATGCTTATTTAAAGGTATTTTTAGTTTTGTATTTTTATGAGAAAGGCAAAAAAGAAGAAGGCAAAAAAGAAGAAAAAGAAGAAAAGTGTAATCTTGATAAGGCATCTCCAGTGTTACCACTAGAAGCTGGCTTAGAGGCTTAATTAGCAACAACCCAAATTATGCATTAGTATTTACTTTTTCTGATAAGGCCAAATAAAATTATACCTGAGTTTACTGTAACCCGACCGACCCTCTGAAAACACCCCCGACTCCTTTTTATTTTATTGAAAAAAAAATAAAAATAAAAAAAAAATATATTTAAAAATATAAAAAAATAAAAAAAGATGTCGAAAAAATAATTTCACGGTATACTGTGCACAGGATTGGTATAAAACAGTCAAAATGGCATCTCCCAGTGCTGTTTTGGCTGTACAGTTTCAAAAATGTCAGCACATGGAAGCGCTAATGTTATGGCGTGCACTCTCCATAAAGAATCGATTGTTGAATTGTTTGACAAGTACCACAAACAGGTCGGTAAATGCCCCGAGTTTCAGGCCACCTGTCGTAGCCTATGTTTGTTTCTAAAACAGTAATATTAATGTGCATATGTTTACTTGCTTCTCAGCACTAAGCATTAGCATCGACTACTACTGCATTATAACTTCTTGAAGAAGTATGTCGTTCCATAATTTTTTTTAAATTTCTGAACTCAACCTCAGTATAGCAGGGGCGGAATAGGATTTAACAATGTGTTAATTAAACCACTCATTAGCTATTATGCGTGGAGCGAGCGCAAAAAAATTGTTATACTGAGGGCGTGCATCGATTTTTTTTGATATTTTATCTACAGTAACATGGACATACATGTATGAATAAAAAAAGTCCGTTTTCAAATAAAAGGATTTAACAATGTGTTAATTAAACCACTCATTAGTCATTATGCGTGGAGCGAGCGAAGCGAGCGAGAATTCTTTTTTATACTGAGGGCGTGCATCGAAATTGTTTGATAATTTATCTACAGTAACATGGACATACATGTATGAATAAAAAAAGTCCCTTTTCAAATAAAAGGATTTAACCATGTGTTAATTAAACCACTCATTAATCATTATGCGTCGAGCTAGCGAAGCAACGAGAATTTTTTTTATACTGAGGGCGTGCATCGAAATTGTTTGATATTTTATCTACAGTAACATGGACATGTATGAATAAAAAAGTCCGTTTTCAAATACAAGGATTTAACAATGTGTTAATTAAACCACTCATTAGCCATTATGCGTGGAGCGAGCGCAAATATTTTTTTATACTGAGGGCGTGCATCGAAATTGTTTGATATTTTATCTACAGTAACATGGACATACATGTATGAATAAAAAAAGTCCGTTTTCAAATAAAAGGATTTAACAATGTGTTAATTAAACCACTTATTAGTCATTATGCGTCGAGCGAGCGAGAATTTGTTTTATACTGAGGGCGTGCATCGAAATTGTTTGATAATTTATCTACAGTAACATGGACATACATGTATGAATAAAAAAAAGTCCAGTTTTCAAATAAAAGGATTTAACAATGTGTTAATGAAACCACTCATTAGTCATTATGTGTGGTGCGAGCGAAGCGAGCGAGAAAATTTTTTATACTGAGGGCGTGCATCGAAATTATTTGATATTTTATCTACAGTAAAATGGACATGCATGTATGATCCGGAATCCCCCCCCCCCTCCCCCCTCCCCCCCCCACCCCCTGGATCCCCTAGTGTATAGGCTCATAATAACTAATATGAGAAATTTATAAATATTTATTACTTTCTGATGTTAGAGAAGTAATATACATGTAAGTCAACACTTTTACAAAACTATTCAAATGGTCAATTAACATTTGACATTATAACTTTGAATATTTTTTCAGCTGTCTGGGAGGCAAGAACTGCTCTTGGTTACATGTATGTCAACCGCAGAATTTGACTACACCTGTGGCTCCCCCATCCTTCCTGTCGGTCATATACCGGTATTCAGGAAGAGCATGGAAGTCAAGTCACTCATAACATGTCAGGCCCCACTGGAGATCACACTGTATGGAGCTGGACTGATCCCAGCCGACTCATGTACTCATTGCTGTTGGAGCTGACCCTCTTTCGGACTTGCGGAAAACATTTAAAACTGTTTTACCCCTTTGTAATAATTGCAAGTGTTTGGGAAAAGATTCAGTTGTTACCAGGCCTTTTGGGAAACAATAAAACATACACAATTTCATACTGTTATCTATTGTATTTTTTAAAATACCACATTTTCCCATTCATCAAAGCTCATCGCCACCTTAAATGTAACTTCGCCAAAAAATAAAATAAAAAAATAAAATAAAATAAAATGCCTACCTACCTACCCTATTTTTTTCAGCAATGTTACAGTAAACACAGGTATAATTTTATTTGGCCTAAATATGATGACCGCTTGCTAAACGGAGTCATTTTTTCAAATTCCCGAATTAAGATATCGCAGTCTGCATAAAGTACTTGTACTACTATCATTCTCACCTAGACTGTAATGTTAGTTCTACACATAGCTTTTGTATGCATTATGTTTTACGTCACTTTTAACACATGTAAGGTTATAAGTAGACCACCCACATTTCCTGGGTAGAACCACTACTGTACACCTTCCGTCATCCGTAAGAATCGACACTGCCTCACTTACAAGTCGAGCTCCAAGTGGGATTCGTACCCGCAGTGGTGAGAGGTAATAAGGTTTACAATGCAACGTTGTTAACCTCTCAGCCACAGAGACGCTCTCTACACATAGCACAACTTAATTCACATATATCCATTAGAATGTCAAGTTATAATCTCCAAGCAAAACACAACAAGAGTTGTCAGAGGACAGCATAGCTTGACTATTTTGAATTTTCAGAGAACAAGAAATGATACACCCGGTATACCATCAGAAAAACAAAAGTGAAAACAAAGGGGTGAGCTGGATGTGTCAAGAAGGAAATCATTGCAATTTTCATTAAATGAATGGTCACAATTTTTCTGTGATGACACGGAGTAAATTTCATAATAACCCTTTCCAAGGATACATAATGCAAATTTTATAAGTTGAAAATTTGAAGACTTTGTAAATGCATTTGACCTTTGACCCTTTGTGACCTTGACCTTTCATCCAATGATCTTGAACTCAATAGATACGAGCATCGTCCCATTTATAATAAAGTATGTAAGTTTGATGATTGGATAAAAAATGTTGAAGTTATTTACATGTTAAGAAATGCGGACGTAAACATTAGACACTCACCCGCCAACAGCACGCTATTTTTACAACATATGCACACCGCTATTTTTACAACATAAGCACACCACTTCCAATTCGACGAACGATAAGGTATATATAAAACTAACATATAATTGCAAATCCTAACTCTAGAAATACAATATAAACATGACAACCGACCAGCCAAAAACATTGCCTTTTTGTTATTGCTTGAAGCTTCGAATAAAAAGTTACCAACTCTAAATTCATATCACACATATTCATGTGCGGGTATTTTATGAACCCGTGGATAGATATACAGTTTTAATTAGCATATATGCAACATTTTGTGACCTCAACACATGGGTAGAGTTTGGAAGAACGGTTTTATAGCGAAATTTGGCTCTTGTGTTACTTTAACCTGATGCTAATTTGTGACCATGAACTTTGACCTTTAGACCCCATAAGATCCTTCTAACAGTCGAGATAAAAATATCAAATCATTTGTATAGTTTGACCCAGGAGCTAGGTCCACAAAGGTGGGGAAGAAACCTAGGGTCTACTCTGGTTGGATGGTTGTATCCGTCTCTTAATGCCCAGTAAGTGTCTTTATGGTTATAGGGTACGGATCTCAACGGTTTACAAGTTATGACCCGGGGTCTATGTCACCAGGTGTGGGGAAGGAGTGCAGGGTCTATGCTGGTTGGATGGTTGTATCCGTCTGTTCATGCCCAGTTAAGTGTATATATGCAGAGCTCTAGATAAGATTTTTGCTATTTGGGTTTTTTACCCATCATTTTTTTATATTTTTTTTTTTAACCCAGTCAAATTTTTTTATCAATATTTATAACCTTCGTTTTTTTATATTTGCTTTTTTTTTTCTTCAACTACTGATAGTTATTGTAAATTTTACAATACACCATCGCCATTAGTCTTAACTACAAGCCATGGCAATTTCAACTTGCAATAGTTTTATCTGAAATTGAGCTTCCATCGTGTTTCTTTTTTGACTTTGAAACACTTTGATCAATCAAGTCAAATATTATTGGCTGGACAATTGACACAGATGACATATCTGCTTTAACGGAAATATAGCTGATGATTTTATTTATGTTTGGAACGATATTTATGCATCTTTTCCTTCCGTGAATGCTTTTACCGGACATCTTTTCGTATTTTACGGGAAGATTTGACAGGATATCAATACGCAAACTGGATTACAGTACCTATTAACGATCAAATCGAAACGTTTTATAAAGTAACCCGAAACCCGTCCGTGAAATGTCCGTTTAGTCAAACGTAGACTCGTTCTCCATATGTTCTAATCGAGTCTTGCATCATAAAGTACTAGGAACATATTCTACAAACGTGTGACGTGTACAGAACAGAACAATTCGACAATCAAACAAACCATTTAATTCAGAAGATGGAGATTGCGAAATGCGGTGTATTTATGTTTCGGTACGCATTGAAACAAATCGTTTGTGTTTTTCTTATTTTATTTTTACGTTTTTAGTACGAATAGAAAGAAATCTTTTGCGTTTTTTGGCTCATTTATTTGCGTAAATTACGCAGTTACGCAGCTTATCTAAAATATTCTTGGAGCCCTGTATAACCATATACATCTTCTCTGGAACTCCAAGAATATTTTTTTAGGGGACTAGCCCAGGGCTAGTGGGTCCTGAAAATCCACTATCCCTGGGTTTTTTCCCACTAGCCCTGTGTTTTTGTCACAAGCCCTGTCTTTTTTACTTGCCTTAAAAATAAAATGTCTGTGTGTTTTTGTCTTTGTCAGTTATCATTTATCTTGTTTAGAAATACTTGTAAGTATCTTGTTTTATCACAATTTTAAATTGATTTCAATTAACCAGCTCACTGAGACCTGACTCTATCTATTACTTATACCAAGCTGACCACATCTCATTATGTTAAAGCTGATTCTGATTTAACGGTTCAGATACCCATTATAATTCATTAATACAGAGATTTTTTTTAAAAAAATCAGTAATTCTTATCTACTCATAACCAATTGATTTATGTTTAAGTTGTGTTGGCAGAAGTCATTGGGTGAAAGCGTAGCAATGGTAAGATGGAACAATTTAGGACAGAGTTTTTTTGTTTGTTTTTTTAGCATTACCCCAACCACAAATTGTATACAGTGATATAAATGTTTTGTTACAGGTGCCTGACTGGCGTGTTTGTTATACACAGATCGTGTAATTTAGGCAGTGGGATTTTTTTTTTTTAATAGCCCGATGGGCTACCTGCATGGAATTTGCTAAAAGCCAGACTTCAATTTTGACTAGCCCCAGGCGTCGGGCTATCCAAATTCTGGATCCCTGTTATAGGGTGGGGATCTCAACGGTTTACAATTTATAACCCAGGGGCTATGTCACCAGGGGTTGGGAAGGAGTTTGGGGTCTATGCTGGTTGGGTGGTTGTATCCATCTGTTCATGCCCAGTAAGTGTATATATGGTTATAGGGTTGGGATCTCAATGGTTTCCAAGTTATGACAGAGGGGCTATGTCCCCAGGGGTGGGGAAGGAGCCCAGGGTCTATGCTGGTTGGGTGGTTATATCCATCTGTTCATGCCCAGTAAGTGTATATGTGGTTATAGGGTGGTGATCTCAACGGTTTACAAGTTATGACCGAGGGGCTATGTCACCAGGGGTGGGGAAGGAGTTTGGGGTCTATGCTGGTTGGGTGGTTGTATCCATCTGTTCATGCCCAGTAAGTGCATATATGGTTATTGGGTGGGGATCTCAATGGTTTCCAACCGAGGGGCTATGTCCCCAGAGGTGGGGAAGCAACCCGGTGTCTATGTTGTTGGATGGCTGTATCTGTCTGTTCATGTCCAGTAAGTGTATATATGGTTATAGGGTGGAGATCTCAACAGTTACTAAGTTATGACTCAGGTGGCCCACCCACACCCTCATGTTTCACCTCTTGTGACGCCCGGGGCGGCACCAATTCTGAACCCAGGGTCACCATTTGATCAAACTTGGTAGAGGACTACTAGACGATGCTACATACAAAATATCTAAGCTGCAGCCTTTTTTGTTTTGGAGATGATTTTGAAGTATTTTTCCTATATACTTCTATGTAAAAATGAATTTTTTTACCAATTCAGGGGCCATAATTTTGTCCAAATGAATGGAAGAGTTATGGGGATTGTTGGATAAGGTACAGAATTTGATGTGAAATATTAGTTTAAAATGTTTAATGCAATAACTTAAATTCTGCATCACAATGTTAATTAGCAGCCATTTTGAAAATGGATAACTTTTTAACCAGTTGCTAATCCACCTAGGATACTGGGTGGTGGGTTAATTTAACCCCAAAAATAACCAGGGTTAAATTTACCCATTTTTTCCAACAACAGTTACCCATATTTTTCTCCATTTTTAACCCAGCAATAAATTTAACCCTGAATTTAACCCAGGTTAAAATTGATCCAGTGTACCAACAACCGGGCCCTGAAATTGCATGGCTAACGGTGATTTACAGTTACCTATAGAAATTCTCTTTTGATGAGTATACATACCTCTTATGTACTTAATCAACTCCACGTTCTCAAATAACACCGATATGGTACTACTTTCGAGTACGGCCATTTTCAACTTTTCACCTCTCTGCTTTCCAGTCCAAGTCCAGTCCCATAAATAGCTTTCAAGTTATGCTGTGGAGAAGAAATAGTTATGTTTCAAAGGGGGATAACTTTTATTGGAATGAACAAAGTGTTATGGTTATTGTGCTCATCATCTTCCTCTCATTGCCCTCTATCACGGGGTGAGGTTTCACTCCAGTCCCAGTAATAGTTTTCAAGTCATGCTTCTGAAAAAAAAACTAAATTTAAATAAGAAAGGGCAATAACCCTAATTTGAGTAAAGATAACAGTTATTGTTCTTGTGGTCTGCACTCCATCTGGTTGTTCTTTCCTTGTACAAAGTTTCATCTGATTATCTTAAATGGATGACAAGAGATAACATAAAAAGATATGCTCCAGACATGAAAAACGTCACTGAAAGACGGAAAAAAGGATGCACGAAAAAGCAGAGCATTAATTAGCATATATGCTCGTATTCAGCGATCATCCAAAGCAGGCACGTAGCTATGCAGAGGCACAACAAGGCCTTTGCCTCGGTAGGCCTTGGTAGACTTTTGTGAAGGTACAGTTAAAGTAGGCATTTCAATGGAATATCAAATACTATCAATTAACTAATCTTGAATGTAGGTGTCTAACTTAAAACTGAAAATCTGGACATGGAACGCAATAAAATGCAGGAAATAGCATGTTTTCCAGTATTGAATTTGTTCCAGTTAAACTTCAGGGATGGATACGTGCCTGCAAAGTGTATCTAAAACTATATATGTATACGCAATGTCTCGCGAGTTGAATGTCTCCAGTAGCGAGAACCAACAAGGGACATAATCTATGTCGTCTTTAAATAGCCATGTCGATTTCCTGTTCCTAAAAGTGCGCGAAAATGGGGTTTCCCATTACGGCTATTATTCCCATTATTTTGACTGGATATTTAAAAATGACATCCAATCAGCATTCACGGACCCTAGATGTCGGAGCACCACGTCAAATTGACGCAGAAACAGGTGTGAAAGTAGAAGAAAACTGCCATATAAAAATTGAATTTTATTTTTTGTTCTGTTTGAGAAGAGGTACCCAAGTAAGTTTGATATCATTTTGAAGTTTAATATACATTTAAAAAATTCAGACATAATTTGCGATGATAAGTACCCGTTTTCTGTAAAATTATGATGACAACTGTACGGGGGTCTGAACCGGAAGTAAAAAAATATATATATATAAATGGCGGCGCCCACCGTTTAGATTGCAAACAAACTGTATTTTAACTGAATTTGATTGATTGTTTGAACTGTGAGTGTAAATGAGTATATATTCTGTTGCATATGCCTTATATGAAGTATTCTGATGATGAATCATTTATTTTTAAGCATTATATACTGTTTGTATGTATCAACTGTATGGTACTGATCTTGAGTGTTAAGTTGTTAACATTCAAGTTACTGGTTTCATCAATTTCCACATTGCAGACACCTGTCGTCACACACTGACAACCTGTTGACACAACTTTGATTCTTGAATATGTTGCAATATTCGAAATACCTGCTGATAGTGATATTTTGTTTATAATACATGACTACCGGTTTATATGTATACAACTATGTGTGCTAAAGCTAATAAATGAAGTCATTTTAAGTGCAAAATATGTATATGTTGTATAAATATGTTGCTATGACAAATGATATTCATTTAATAACATTATTAACTGAAAAACTGCTTTTTTCATGCTTGGACAAGTTTTTGACAAGGAAATAAAGGTGAGTATTTGTGATTGAAAATATACACATAGAAAAAAAATCTTAAAAAAAAAAAGTTATAATCTAAATTTTACAAACTCAGCTGTTCTAATATTGTAATAAATGGATGTATTTATGTACTGAATTTGGTGATATTATCTCGAAAAATAAAAAATCATTGATTCATGCTATCTCCAGTGATGGGGACGAATAAGTACCTTTATTTTCTGGCCAGTTACACATATTTTTTCACTGAATGGCAAGCGTCTCCGTGGCCGAATGGTTAACACGTTGCGTTATAAACCTTCGCCCCTCACCGCTGCGGTTCGAATACTACAGGGAGCTTCTTGTAAGTGAGGAGGTGTCAATTCTTATGGATGGCGGGAGGTGTACAGTACTGGTTCTACCCAGGAATAGTGGGTGGTCTGCCTCCACCACAAAAAATGGACCACCATATATAATCTTACAGGTGTTAAAAATTATGTAAAACAACATACAAACAAAATACAATGGCAATTTTGGAACTGAAACGATATTCTTGTTAGTATGGGTTTTAAACATTTCAGCTATTTTGGCATTATCCCACCTTTGACCGGGATGACCGGGATGTTTCGAATTTTCATGGAAAACTGAATCCATTCCCCTCCCCAATTATGCTTATTGCTCTTTTTTATTGATTTTTTTTTTAGTTTTTTAGTTTTTAATTCTTGTTACTTTTGCAGACAATGTGTTATCAGTTCTGCGCAGACAGTGTGTATGCAGTTTTTTGGCATATAGGAGGGTACCAACCCCGCCCCCACTGGCATCTGGTGTACTGCCTTTTTTTGGGCATGGCATCTGGAATACTCCCTAACAGAGGGTTGGCATCTGGAATACTATTTGAACCATGCGTGGCCGCGCTGCGGCTGAGCTCGAGGCACCGCAAGGCCCGAGCTCTTGAGGGGGGTCCGGGGGCATGCCCCCCCGTAAAATGTTGAAAGATAGGTGCTCTGAAATGGCATTTCCAGCAATCTGAGACATAAATTAGCTTAAATTTAATTTTTTGGATGGAAAAAAATATTTTTTGAGAAAAATACGGCGTTCGCTTATGAAAAACTTCAATGTTGGCGTACCACAACCCAGCGTACGGAATACTGGCTAATATGGGTCGGAATCCGGCGTATGAAAAGGGGGTCGGTACCCTCATATAGTGTGTGCAGTGCGCAGTTTGTTAGTGTTGGCCTGCACCAGACAGTTAGTGTTGGCCTGCAACCTTGTTTTATTGCTGTTTTTTGAGTTTTACTTCAGTTGCACACTCCGCGAACGTGGGTTGGGGACCACATTATATTTACCTGTGCTTGCACTTCTACCAATTTTACAAAGAAAGTTCAGTTGTGTGTGAAAACTTTGCGCCAACACCAACCTTCGATTTGAACGTGAAACTCGTGCGATTTCAGCAATTCCGGTATACTGGTCCCCTAGGTCTATCTAGGCGAAATACACAACAGAGGTACCAATATTGCGAGATAGCGTATAAAACCACTCGGTTAATCCCGTCAGTCTTCGGGATAATGCGTCGAATGTTGCGAATAGGTATAAACCTACACACGAACTCGAATCCGGAGACAAGGCTGGCATATTGGGTCCAGTGGGAACATACGTCTTCTATCCAAACAAATGCAACAAATGCAAGTTCATAAAAAATACCGCAAACACTATTTGATATGTCTTTTATTACTTGCAATCATCGACAGGTACTATTTAAAGTGCAAACAAATTAAAAAAGTTTCCCCCCTTTTAAAAAGCAGGATCTTTCTATTCCGCCAAGCGCAGTGAAGCAGACTTCTAGTGAACGACAAATGTTTTGTTTTGTTTGTATAGTGTTTTACGTCATTTTCAGCCACGAGTAAGGTTATATTTGACGTCTATTTTTTGGTGGTGGAGGTTGACCACCCACTTTCTTGGGTAGAACCAGTACAGTACATGTTTATCCTTGGTTATTAATGTTTATAATTTAAAATTAATAATTAATCATAAAAAAGGAAAATGAAAAAAGCATGAAAATAAAATATTGTTATTTTTTTTTTAATCATTCTTATCTCCCCTGAAATCAATCAAGAAACTTGTTTAAAAGTGTATTTTGAGGTATTCGTTTATGGAATTTGGGTAAAAAATACAGCTAGCGCGCTAAAAATAGCCCGCGAAAAAAACTCCCAGATTTTTGCATGTACTTATGTATCGATCCAGAGTCCCTACACTACCCAGTACAAAAGTAAGATAGAGAAGATGCAGCCAGATACACCATCAACAAGTACCACAACATCGGCAGTGTCACAGACATGGCAGACAGATACACCACCAACAGGTACCACAACATCAGCAGTGTTACAGACATGGCAGCCAGATACACCACCAACTGGTACCACAACATCAGCAGTGTTACAGATATGACAGCCAGATAGACCACCAACAGGTACCACAACATCAGCAGTGTTACAGACATGGCAGCCAGATACACCACCCAGGTACCACAACATCAGTCGTGTTACAGACTCTTGGCAGCCAGATATACCACCAACAGGTACCACAACATCATGGCAGCCAGATACACCACCAACAGGTACCACAACATCAGCCGTGTTACAGACATGGCAGCCAGATACACCATTAAGGCCATGCATGGTAGATTAAGAAGAGAAAAGGTAAACTCAGATTTTATTTGAATTATATGCAATCAGGTTTAAAGTCAAAACGATACTGGATTAATAAATCAAGACGCACATGTTAATGCTTGATAAAACAATAACAAGAGGCTCAAGAGGGCCTGTGGACGCTCTACTGGCTAACATGACTCTTATAACATCAATGAAGCGAGTGATTGCAATTACGTTTGGGCAAAATCCACCATTTTAAACTAAATCAAGGGCCATAACTAAAAGATCTGGTAAAGTTTGGTAAAGATCAGATGAAAAATGAAGGCCCTATCGTATTAACGAGACAAAATATAGCACTTTTGAAAAAATCCAGGGCCATAACTCCGCTGTTACTGGTCCGATCTGGCCAGTTTTCGAACTTGTCCGAGCTTTAATTAATATTAACAATCTGTTAAAGTTTGGTAAAGATAAAACGAAAACTGAAGGCCATATCGTCTTAACGAGGCAAAATATACAATGTTTAACAAAATCAAGGGCCATAACTCCGCTGTTAGTGGTCCGAACTGGCTGGTTTTCGAAATCGTCGGAGCTTTCACTGATATTAACAATCTAAAGAGCAGATGAAAAATGAAAGCCCTATTTCTTAACAAGGCAAAATATAGCATGTTTAACTAAATCAAGGGCTATAACTCCGCTGTTACATGTCCGATCTGGCTGGATTTCGAACTTGGCCAGTAGAGCTAATAATAAAAAATAAAAAATAACAAAAAATAACAAACAAACAAAAAAAAAAGAAGAAGATTATAATAAAAAAAGAAAGTAAAAAAATCTTGTAAAGTTTGGTAAAGATCTGATGAAAACTGAAAGCCCTATCGTATTAACGAGGCAAACTATAGCATTTTTAACGAAATCAAGGGCCATAACTCCGCTGTTACTGGTCCGATCTGGCTGGCTTTCGAACTTGTCTGGACTTTCATCGACAATAGCAGTCTGGTAAAGTTTGGTAAAGATCGGATTAAAAATGAAGGCCCTATCGTCTTGACGAGGCAAAATATGGCATTTTTAACTAAATCAAGGGCTGTAATTCCGCTGTTAGTTGTCCGATATGGCTGGTTTTCGAACTTGTCCAAGTGTTTATTGATATTAACAATCTATTAAAGTTTGGTAAATATAAAATAAAAAATGAAGGCCCTATCGTCTTAACGAGGCAAAATATAGCATTTTTAACTAAATCAAGGGCCATAACTCCGCTGGTAGTGGTTAGAACTGGCTTGTTTTCGAACTTGTCCGAGCTTTCATTGATATTAACAATCTGGTAAAGTTTGGTAAAGATCAGATGAAAAACGAAGGCCCTATCGTCTTAACGAGACAAAGGTTAACGACGGACGGACGACGGACAACTCGCCATCCCTTGGCCAGTAGAGCTAAAACTAGTAAAAATAAAAACACTTCAAGATTGCCGTGTGCGCCTTTAATGACCGCCTTTCTTTCCCTTTGACCATAAATTCATAAGTGTCTATGTTCATTACCTGTATCAAATATCATATTGTAACAAATTAGTATTATATGTATTATATGAGTGTTCTTGGTTTAACAAATATTTTATTTCACATGTTATTTGTACACAATAGAAGGAAAAGGATTATAACGAAAGTAAAATACTTATGATATTCTTCACCTAGGCATGATAATAATTGTACACAATTGATGGCATGTTTAACAGTAGTAATTTGATATGTTTTTAATATAAATAGAGGGGGGGGGGGGGGGGGGGGGGGGGGGGGTGTTTTTAATATAAATAGAGGGGGGGGCTGCCGGTTTGGGAATACAACAACAGAACGAATGAACCGAACTACTAGATAAATCGTTTTGAGGTTTTTTAGGTCACAGTTGATCTGTTGGGATCACGCTTCGCCGTCGCCCGCCTGTCGTCGTTGTTAACGTTTGCTTCAAATAATATCTCAGAAACGCTCGACCAAACTTCATGTGATTAATCCTAGATAAATTGTTTTTTAGGTTTGTTAAAATTAGGTCAGCGCAACATCCAAAATGGCCGCCATTACTATATATGGTCGAAACCATAAAAATTCTTCTTTTCAAGAACCACTGGAGAGATTTCGACAGTTTTTCTTTTAAAATGATTGCCAAAGCATAGACTATCAAGTATGTTCAAATGAAATCCCCGGGGTCAAAAAAATGGCCGTGCAATAGGGGGTCCAAAGTTTGTATATTGAGATTTTGCATGTTTTTCATAGATTTATATAGGAAAGAACTTTACAAAGCTTCTTCTCTGAAAACCACAAGGCACATAGCTCTCATGTATTACATGTAGCATCAGCTTATGGTGCTCTACTAAGTTTGTTTAAATGGTGACCCTGGGGGCAAATTTTGCCCCGCCCCGGGGGTCACATTTTTACATAGACTTATATAGGATTTTTAAAAAAAAATATCTTTCTCTCTGCAACTACGAGAGCCAGAGGTTTAATATTCTGCATTTACTATATATAAGCTTATGGTCCTTTACCAAGTTTGTTCAAATGGTGATCCTGGGGTCAATTTGGCCCCGCCCCAGGCGCCCCAGGGGTCACATGTTTTACATAGACATGTATAGGGAAAAACTTTAAAAATCTTCTTCTCTGAAACTGCAAGAGCCAGAGGTTTAATATTGTGCATTTGCTATAAGCTTATGGTCCTCTAACAAGTTTGTTCAAATGGTGACCTTGGGGTAACGTTTGGCCCCGCCCCAGGAGTCACATGTTTTACATAGACATATAGGGGGAAACGTTAAAAATCTTCTTTTCTAAAACTACAAGAGCCTGTCTGTCAAGGCCTCTTCAGCCAGTAGAGCTCATGGGCCTCTTGTTTCATCTTGTTAACACAACAGATGCTACATTTCTTGAGTAATCTTAACCCAACTTGCACAGAGTGTATATGTCCATACGATTTCGGAGAACTTCGATAATTGGCCAGTACTAAGGTGAGCGATATAGGACCTCTATGGCCCTCTTGTTTAAATAAATTTAAAGGGACACACGGCAATCTTGATTTTTTTGAAAACTCACGGTCCCGTTAGTTTTTCGACAGAACTTGCATTTACTCAATCATTACTAAATATTATAAGAATAGTATAAAGCAAAATAGTTTTTTTGCATATTTCTGACTGTTGCTTATTGCTTATATTGCACCAATAATATACTTACAAATATGGTAGAATAATAACCGGTTTCAAGTTAAAACAATACTGTATTAATAAATTGAGACGCTTATTTGAATGCTCGATAAAAATGTCAAGATTGCCATCCGTCCCTCTAATAAATGTTATACCAAAGTCGACACAATTTAGTATAATTTCACCAGGATTTCAGTATCGCTTCCGTATGTTGAGCGCCTTTTTAAATAAATCTATTTGAAATGTATAATCGTATGATCAGTATTACGAGTAAACTCTAAGCTAAAATTCACGAAATTCAAACTCAGACCGTCTCGGACTTCAGCGGGCTTCACCTCACTGACATACACACCGTACAACCCGTATCTTTGATAACAGAGGGATATATTTTTTTCAAGTATTTTTTAAAAACACAAGTGAGATAAACATTTACAAGGTGTACATGTGTATGGATGTTTAGACATTCTACAGTGATTATCCCGACCAATTCCGCCGACCAATAACGCAGATATTCGAACTTAAACTTCAAAGTTTTACGAAAATTATGCAAACTGTTTGCATTTGATGCTATTACAGTTAATACACATTTAATGCAGTCACTGTGTCGCTATTTTTGTGAAAGGGTAATCATTGAGCGACATTTAGGTATATTTTGGAGCGTGTAAGTGCTCTTTTGGAGAAGTTGTCCACTTTGAAACGGGTCGTGGTACGTCCATACACATGTACACCTACGAGGAAATAGATGTAATTTACTAAGATTTCAGTAGGGCTTTCGACACAAAAGATTAATTAAGAAATTAATTGGGGGAACATTTCTGGATTGGATAATAGATTGTTTAGCTGATCTGAAACAGAAAGTTGTACTAAATAGAAACAAATCTAGCTGGAAAAATGTCACAAATGGCGTTCATCAAGGGAGCATCCTTGGACCAATTCTCTTTCTTATATATATTAATTAAAACACTATAAAGCTCTTTGCCGATGATTCAAAATTATACGCACATAGCAAAAACAACGAATCCGTGGTAAGTCTGCAGCAGGACATAAATAATGTGTGTGAATGGTCCGATAAATGGAAAATGGAACTTAATATTAAAAAGTGCAAACACATGGATGATGCATATAGGTAACCATTTTCCTGATAACGAAATTACTATGCGTCAGAACGATATACAAAGCGGCTGCCAGAGAAAAATATCTGGACGTTATCATAGACAATAAACTTAAATTCAATGAACAAGTTAGCAAAGCAGTCGCAAAGGCTAATAGGAACTTAGGTCTAGTCTTCCGTACCTTCAATTACATAGACAGGGAGGTGTTTCTTATCCTGTTCAAGTCCTTGATTCGTCCTCACCTGGAGTATGCAACTGCTATTTGGTCCCCAATGTTGATAAATAAAGGGCTGACATGGTACAAGTTTATAAAATCCTGAACAAGATCGATAAAGTAGATGAAAACAAACTCTTTCAAAGGGCAATCTATGCAGGAACTAGGGGTCATTCACAAAAGCTATATAAACAAAGGGCAATGATAAATGCCAGTAAGAACACCTTTGGAAACAGAGTTGTGGATGCAAACACAAACCCCCTTCTGGGGCACCTGAGTCCTCCTCCTCCTAGTTCCTTACCCACTTTGCACCTCATATTAGGAGTATGTTGAAAACCGGCCACGCTACGCAGCTGGAATGAACGCACCTGATTACTATGACTGGTCCATAATTGCATGTATAAACTTAACAGGTACGTTCACTTCATATGGCACCCCTCATTTCCTATACACTTTGACTGTTCATGTATATTGCTGAACGTGACCTCTATGCATTTTTATATAAAATTCTAGTCATAGGCAGATATTTTCTTAATTTCTTGTTCCAGTCAATTAATATTAGTTATTGGGTTTGTTACTGACCCCCTACACAAATATGTGGGGTCAGTAAGATTTATAGGGGGCGAGGCAAGAGCCGAGTCCCCCTATGTATCTGACTGACCACACATATTTCTGTAGGGGGTCAATTACAAACCCAATAACTGATTTATTGCATCGAGCACCTTTTTTTAAGACAAACACCGATACTAAACCCATTTTAATGGAACGTCAACGTCAATGAAACGTTCTCGGGACGTCACGACCGGTACAGTTTAAAAACATTATTAATTTACTTATTATGTTTGCTACTAACGCTTTAAAAAACTATTTGCAAATGATTTAAACTTTGAATCGGAATTGTAGTCCACACTAGCGGATCGCGCCCGCGCGCGCCCCCCTAAAAATTCCGGATCATACATGTATGTCCATTTTACTGTAGATAAAATATCAAATACGCCCTCTTTATAAAAAATTTTCTCGCTCGCTTCGCTCGCTCGACGCATAATGGCTAATGAGTGCTTTAATTAACACGTTGTTAAATCCTTTCATTTGAAAACGGACTTACTTTTTTAGATTCATACATGTATGTCCATGTTACTGTAGATAATATATCAAACAATTTCGATGCACGCCCTCAGTATAAACAAATTTCTCGCTCGCTCGACGCATAATGGCTAATGAGTGGTTTAATTAACACATTGTTAAATCCGTTTATTTGAAAACGGACTTTTTTTATTCATACATGTATGTCCATGTTATTGTAGATAAAATATCAAACAATTTCGTTGCACGCCCTCAGTATAAAAAAAAATCTCGCTCGCTCGACGCATAATGGCTAATGAGTGGTTTAATTAACACATTGTTAAATCCTTTTATTTGAAAACGGACTTTTTTATTCATACATGTATGTCCATGTTACTGTAGATAATATATCAAACAATTTCGATGCACGCCCTCAGTATAAACAAATTTCTCGCTCGCTCGACGAATAATGGCTAATGAGTGGTTTAATTAACACATTGTTAAATCCGTTTATTTGAAAACGGACTTTTTTTATTCATACATGTATGTCCATGTTATTGTAGATAAAATATCAAACAATTTCGTTGCACGCCCTCAGTATAAAAAAAAATCTCGCTCGCTTGACGCATAATGGCTAATGAGTGGTTAAATTAACATATTGTTAAATTCTTTTTTTTGAAAACGGACTTTTGTTATTCATACGTGTATGTCCATGTTACTGTAGATAAAACATCAAACAATTTAGATGGACGCCCTCAGTATATTTTTTTTTTCGCTCGCTTCGCTCGCTCGCTCGACGCATAATGGCTAATAAGTGGATTAATTAACACATTGTTAAATCCTTTTATTTGAAAACGGACTTTTTTACCCTATAAATGCACTACCGCAAACGTTTTATGAGGCTAGAGACGGACCCGAAAATTGACCAAAATATTACGCCCCCCCTAAGCTGAAATCCTGGATCCGCCCCTGGTCCATATTGTTTTAGTGACCCTCTATGAAATCTACTGACATTCTACAGAATAATAGAGGGTCACCATTCGACCGCTCTAATCCAATGAAATTCCTAGGATTTTGTGCGAGGTGCAATAATAATATTTGAGAAGACACTGCTATTGTATATGTTTACGTATATTAAATGACAATTATGCCGGATACAGTAGGTTGAATATAGTAGATTTAGAGAAAAATACTTTATATTGTTTTAAATATTTAACGTTTTAACTGTTGAATTGATAAGCTATTTTTAAACGATATTCCGCAATCATCCGTGTGCAGAGTAGGAATTTGGACAAAGTTGGAATATTTTGGTTCTAGTTGTTAATTATAATACTGACTGCAAAGGCCTTCATTAATGCTGGTAGAAATTGTGGCTCAAACCTAAAATAAAAGCAATAACGTCTGTTGAAAGTGCAAGTATACGCGTGATGCAACTTTTGTTTATCACCTCATTTTCCAACTATCCACTATTTATTACGTATTCATAATTTTTCATTGCAAGGATCTTGAGATTTTATCTTATTTTCAGTAGGTGATAAAATTTGTGTTACTCGGGTTTTATCCTCAGGTTCTATAGTAAAATAAAAATCTTTGGCAGAGTAAAAAGACGATAATTTTCAAGATTTTGATTTTGAAAGGTACATATATTGAATCAATTTGCATGAATGTGCATGCAATATGCAGGGTTTTAAAAGAATCACATTGTAGATACCTTAATTTTAACAGTAAACTTGGTTGAACACCACGGATAAAGACCGAGTTTATCACCTACCAGAATGTATTATGTATGTCTTATTTCAGGTCACTGATTGGTCAGTTTTTTTTGATGATGCTCTATCAAAATTATGAATTATTAAAATATGCAAATGTCATTACTGGCAATACCATACACTGGTAATTTATTCTCATATGGTCTGTGTAAATGATCGCTTTTAGTACATTTAGCAGATGGACAGGTATTCTGGACAAAAAGACAATTTGACATGATTAAATAATGTATATACCTTATCATTATATTACTTTAATAAATATGATTAAAACATGCAAATGCGATTATTAGTAGTAGTGGCATAACACCTGATGCATTTATTGAGCAACGGGTGTGTTTGTTATTTGGCAGAAGTTCAATATTTGAATTATTTTGTATATACAAGTACATATGATGGAATGTGCCACACAAACCAGGGACCAATGTTTGTATAAAGAAATGGTAGGAAAATCTCTAAACTATATTATATATGGAATGCCAAGTTGACCCGTTATTAGAAATATTAGTGTACTGTATGCATGCGTTACGTTTTTTGTTTATTTTGTTTTTAGCCAGATTGCGTAGCAATTCCGATCCTGGTATAAGCAGGGAGTACGTCATATGACGTACTCCCTGGTATAAGCATGTATTGACATCACTTGTGATTAAATTGTATTTGTATTATTGCAGAAAGCTCGTTAAAGAGACTCACGGTAATCTTGCCTTTTTGAAACTCTGGGTTCTGAATAATTTTTTTATATTTGAGTAGATTATTATTTATAATTATTAATTGTTTGCCAAGTATCTAAAACTTTGTGTAGTTTTGAAGATATGAAATACTTTAAATGTACATATATACAGATTTATTTGATCGAATAGCCAGTCCACACTACTTTAATCTGCCAAACCAAGAGATACTCTATGTTTAAATATGGTGGAAGAACACTCACGCATCGAATAGATGACACGAGCAGGTCACCATACCATTTACCATGTGCAGCGTAATCCAGCACGTGAGCGCAGTTCAGCCAATCACAGAGCGCGTAACATCGGTCTTTGGAAATTTCAAGATGGCGTCGACTTGATATGTTTCTTAAAAAATGGGATAACAATTAAATATACAGCATAACGAGAAATCTATTTAAAAGTAATATAGTCATTTAGAAGATGACATCCTTACATTTTGTCGTCCATCCTATCCCTGGAACTGATGAGCAACTGAATGATAGGTAATTTATTGATTTTCCAAATGTTCATTCGAAAAAAAAGAAAGAAGTTTGCTTTTAATTTATGTTGCGTTGTTAAAACGTTTAACAATAAACACGTTATGTTACTGTATATAATAACTAATACCCTCAGTTATACAGTAATATTATCAGTTTAAAGACACTCAAATTCAAGTGTGTAACGGCGCAACAACACCTTGTTTAGGTGATTTATTCGAGCCACCCCAGGTTCCTTTACTACTTGAGAGACTAATGCTGAGTAGGGGATGGGGGTTGTGACTTGCCTAAGGACACACCAAAGTAACCCAGTGAGGCATGTGATGATTTAAGGTAGAGCACTTGCCCTGTAAACGAGAGGTCCATGTTTCGAATCCCTTATCGGGCGATAATTTGGCGATACCGGCACTAGGGGTCTGAGAGACCAGAAGAGCTAGGCTAGTTCTTGAAAGTTAAAAAGGAGTAGGAGTGTGGTGATGTAGGGTACTCGGTGATCAGATTAGCTCTGTTGGTAGAGAACTCACCTGTAAGCGAGGGGTCCCGGGTTCGAGTCCCATACCGGCCGCACTTTTCCCCCTTTGTTTACTTCAGGCACAAACCAGATACCGAGTCTTACATGGTATCCTCTGAATCTCTAAAACAGTTATACCGAGGGTTGGAATTCCCTATCTGAATTGGATCTGCACATGGAAGTTGCAACTACTAATGTTTTGTATGTTAATTTACACAATGATGTCATGCAACTGTCATTGTTGATATCAGTGCGCGACTTCTATCTTCCCCCATGTGTATTAAATTGGAGTTTATAGTCGCACCAACAGCTAAGGTCATATGGCGACTTTCCAGCTTCCATTGGTGGAGGAAGACCCCAGGTGCCCCTCCGGGCTATTTTCGTGCACGGGCGGGCACCTGGGTAGAACCACCCACGTTCCGCAAGCCAGCTGGATAGCTTCCTCACATAAATATTCCTAGGCCCCATGTGTAAGATCAGGCTTTCCATCACCCAAGTAAAATGTGGATAACCTTATCTGGTATGCAAGCAATTGTGAGATTCTATTTTCACCTAAAACCCATGCAAGTTGATGATACAACTTGAAAGTTTCTCTGCGATGTTGTCAGTTTACCTCGATATATTAAGACCGCCCCAGTTAGATCACTCGTTCCTGTTACAAATAATAGAACACTTTAAACCAGAAGACCATTGTTTAGCATGCATTTTACTAATTAGTTTATTAGCATTGCATTGTTTACATGAAAGAAAAATTTTCAACTCTGAACTTATCATATGACATTCCAGGCAAATCATATGGCTTACCTAAATATTTTACACTTTTGCTGTGTAATTCGGTAATAATTTGCATAGTTATACCACCAGTGGATTACAGAAAATATAGAATGGTGTTATCTTTCACTACCATGATGTAAGCTATATGATAAACCATCATTCAGAAGAAATAGAAAAAAAAAAATAATTATTTTTGGGGTTGTGGGTGGGGGGCATAAAAAGGTTTAGGGTTCGCCCCTTAAAAATAGGGTCGGTCGTGCAGCCGGAAACACATCTATTTTTCTTTCTGGTTTTACGACCCGAACAAGAACCCTGTAACATGTGTACTTATCCTTATTCCCACCTTTTTTCAAGAAAAAATGGGGATCATGTATTTCTGTCCGTCCGTACGTCCGTTGCGTAACTCCTCCTAAACCACTAGGCGTAATTCAACCAAATTTAGTGTATGACTGACAACTTGCAAGAGCAACACATTATTTTTGACTCCGCCCCAGGGATCAAAAGGTCAGATACACTAAAAATTCAACTACACTATTATTTTTATTATTTTTACATACAAATTGGCATCTATATAAGTTACACAACATATCAAATGTTTTTTTTATTTCAACCTCTGATGTGCGACCGGGGGTTGGGTGAATGTGAAAGGAAGTGGTGGGGGGGGTGCAAATCTTCTTTTTTTCTTATTATGTCATAAATTCAACCAAACATTGTGTGATACTTCAAATACACTAAAAATTCAACTAATTAATCACTAGGCAGAATTCAACCAAATTTAGTGTATGACTTCCCCACATCATGACAACGTGCAAGAGCAACATTATTTTTGACTCCGCCTCAAGGTGCCCGCCCCAGGGGTCAAAATGTCAAATACACTAAAAATTCTAAAATTTTGAGGACGTCTTTTCCGACTACTGTTGCTAGGGAGCTGTGGTATTGTTTATCATGATGTATGGCAGATATAAACTGTGATGGTTGATTGGCATATTGCCAGGGATGTGCACGAGACTTTTAAGAAATTTTAATGTGGTGTCGGAAAACGGAGCTAGGAGAGATAATCCATGCATCTCTGAAAAACGTGGGGATCAGCGATGGCTCACAATCGACTACATCTAGTTATGATAATGTGAAGTAATACATAAGAAAATTAGTGGCAGTTGGTAAGTAAATAATAACTTAGTGTAGGGATATCTGGAGCTTGGACCCAGTGAAAATAATATTGAAGTAAAAATAATAAATAATTATTTTTTTAAAGATTAAAACGATTAAAACATATATCAGATGTATTGTTCTGGGGTAGAATTTAATGTTTGTCATTTCAAACTAAAATCCAACCAGAAATTGTGTTTTATTGCGTGTAATTTGAAGCCGTATTTGAAATCGAAAAGTTCTCTTATCTCCCTTGATTAAAGTTCCATCAATTTGAAAGCGCGAATTTTATTGGTTGATTAAATGATTTGACCCAATCACATTACAGCCTTCATATTGACATTGAGTGGTCACTCAAGTTTGTCACGTTGGACAGAAGAAGAAAGATCACTCGAATATTAACAGTGAACGGTGATTTAGTTTTCATAATCTTATTTTTCAATGAATTGCTGTATAATCTTTTTCCTACTTTTAGTTTATTTATACCTTAGCTGTTGGTGCGACTATAAAATCCAATTCAATTCAATTCATTTTTAGCAAGTCTATCATAAAATCTGCTTATTCACAAATGCGAGCGGCTAAATAACACCGAGAACGTGCACCTGTTTTGGATCGTTTAATTTGTGGGACCCGGTATGGTTTTTGACGTGATTTACAGCGGGATCAGAAAATAATATTGTTTTTGTTATATGATGCAATGGATAAATAAAAGGAAAATATAACCTTATTGTTTGATTCTAATTAATTATTTATTGATAAAACAAAGTAAAAAAGTGAATTGTTTAATATCGACAGAAATGATGTACTGGCAACTATTCATTGGTAATAACAATTTTGGGGCAAGTTAAAAAAAAAATCAGGGCAAGTGACTTTTCAGTCGTGGCAAGTGGACTTTTGAAATCTACTTACCCTGGGCTATTCCCCAATTTTAATTTTCTTGGAGCACTGATACCTGTTAGTTATAATTATGACAGTGGATGCAGATGTTAGGACTGTGCAGATGTTAGGACTGTGCAGATGTTAGGACTGTGCAGATGTTAGGACTGCAGATGTAAGGACTGTTTGTTCATTATCGTCAAGTCTGCAAGGCCACTATTAAAAAATTGTTTGTTTGCAGTTTCCGACCCATGGCTTTTAGGGGTGGGTCGGTAGGTAGGGATATATATATTTTTATTATTAACGTATGCCCATCGACGGCATGCAAATATCGTGTGCTTCACTAGTATTATCCATAGATTTTTTTTTTAAAAGGGTTTAGTTAAATATTAACAGAACATGCAAGAAAAAAGAAACAAAAATCTTGAAAAAAAAATGAATTAAAAAAATTAAAAAAAAATTTGTTTGGGTCGGCGGATTTGCCGTGGGTCGGTCGCAAACTGCAAACAAACAATATTTTAATTTAGGCCCAAGGAGGATACCTACAAGGCTGTTTATGCTCTTTTAGCCATTTCAGGGAGTGGAGTATCTCTGACGCTGGACGTCTGTACGTAATCATGCTTATCCCAGCCAGAGGGCTGGCATGGCGCAGTCGGTAGTGCTGCGGATTTGTAACCGGAGGCCCCGGGTTCAATCCTCCGTGGTGCCACTGAGTTTCGTTGGTGTGTTCTTGGGCAAGACACTTTCCCTTAGCCTCGTCCATCTGATGGGGACGTAAATCTATTCGATAATAAGAGTAGGGCACGGTTCCTGGATTCCTATGTATCCTTCCCCTCTCTCTGGGGCGGCTCTAAATAAACTATACCATGTTGATGAGCCGTTAAACAACATTCAATTAAATTATCCCAGCCAGTCTCAAATAATTGGGTGATATTTTCAGAAGGCACACAGAATAGGCTTTCTTTAGAGTAGAACCTTTTATTTTTTATCTGCCTGTTTGTTTGGGATACTGGGGCTGCGGTGGCCCATAGGATAGTGCATTGGACTCTGAATCCAGTGATCAAGGGTCCGTGTCGTGATTACTGGTGCCACTGGGTTACTTCGGTTTTGCCCTAGCCTCGCCTGCCTAGACCTAGCCTCGCCCATCAGTTGTCGTCATACACCGACAGTCCCTTATATTGGAGTGTCTCCTCTGAGCATGCCTCTCAGCCATAGAAATTTATTCAAATGCGATATTAGAGCAGGGTTCCCAGATTCCTATTTATTAATGCTTTCCGAGTCCTCTCTCTCTCGCGGGTGGCGCGCAGTACCCTTAACAAGTTGTTCATAAGCTGTTAATAGAACAGATCGAAGTTGACGTCACAAAATATAACCGTCAATTTCACGAAGCTGTTAATAGAACAGATTGAAGTTGACATCACAAATATAACCGTAAATTTCACGAAGCTGTTAATAGAACAGATCGAAGTTGACGTCACAAAATATAACCGTAAATTTCACAAATCTGTAAATAGAACAGATCAAAGTTGACGTCACAAAATATTACCGTAAATTTCACGAAAAGGTGGAGCCGTTGAGCAATAGATGCATAATCCAATTCAGTAGAGTCCTGTTAGATTCCTGTTACGGTTTCGGACAAAATCATGAATATTTGTACAAGCAAAAACTATTAATAGTCCTTATCTACTTATGCAGACTGCGGGAGGTAGCAGAGAAGATCAGTCGCCATGGTTACACGGCTCCCACAGCCCTATCTTCATTGCGCAATATAACTGTTGAACAGTGTGCCATCGGACCTCAGTATATTGCACTTTTATTGGAGGTAAGGCAAATCTTTTTTAATTCTTCCAGTTTTAAATCAACAACGTAAGATAATTAAGGAGGGTGTGGGGAGCGGGTGGGTGTACTTGAGTGGCGTTTTATTCACAGGGTTTGTCAAAATGTGTGTCAAAAGCAGAAACACTTCTGCTCATAAACGGACATTGCTGACAATGTCATCATGTTCTACTTGAAATACAGAATATTTAAAAAAAAAAAAAAATTGTATTTAAAAAAATAAATAAAAAATAATCATGTTTTCATGTTTAAATTGTAAACTAAATATTACATCAGATTAAAAGTGATTAATTAGTGGATCAAACAACACACATCTGTTTTTCATTTGAGCAGTGCAGCAAATAACCATTGCAGTTTGTCCAACAAACATATGTAGTAATGAAGAATGAACTGAATGAGCTCAGGGACGTAGCTTGGCTGAATAGTTTTAGGGGGTTCTCTGTAAAAAAAAATTCAGCTAGTGCGTTTTGGCGTATATTTCGTACCGGTGAATATGTCATCAATATCCTTACTTTTTACCATAAATTATATATATTATAACGAAAAAGAAGCTGAAAACATTTAAAGTAATTTAATGTTATTTATATAACATGAAGTACTAGTTTACAGTTGATCCGATTTTTATTGTATTTTTGGCATTTTTATTTTTTTGATTTCTCAGAAAAAGGTGTAGGCCACGGCCTATAGGAAGCTACGCCCCCGGAGCTACATTCATCATATCAGGTGCCGTATTGCAATCAACTTAAACGCATCAATTATTTTTTCAGGATGGGCGAGTATGTCGTGTGCCTTTCTCCATTTTGAATGAACGATTGGATTTAAACAAAAATGACGCAGTTAAGCCGTAAGTAACTGTGATGATATAGAGCTCTGTAGAATATGTATCACAGTCACTATATAAATACAGATGAGTCCAGTTTAAATATTAATGCTGTACAGTGGTAATAAATAACTGTTAGATGTTCACGCCATTGCAGGTAACTACTGCGGTTTCATTAATTTTCGGTTAACGTCTCTGACTTGAAATCACTTGCCCCTCACCGCTGTAGGACTAGGAATCTTTATGTGAGGAAGCTATCCAGCTGGCTTGCGGAACGTCGGTGGTTCTACCCAGGTGCCCGCCCGTGCACGAAAATTGCCCGGAGGGGCACCTGGGGTCTTCTTCCACCAATGGAAGCTGGAAAGTCGCCATATGACTTCAGCTGTTGGTGCGACTATAAAATCCAATTCAATCAATTCATTAATTATCATGTTTTTTTGTTGTTGTGGTAAAGCGACTTTGTTGGGATCAGTTAGATAGATTTAGATTAGAGGGTTTTTTATGTAGAAAAAATAATTAAATTTGTAGATTTTTATTTCTGACACAAATAATGTATGCAAAATAAATACTAGATACAGTACTGTAACCTTGAATACTTAAACAAACTAACCCGCCAAATTACTCTTAATTCGTCGCTCCAGTTTCAGGGTTTGGCCTGGCTGGTTATTAAAAGCTGGTTGTATTGTGTCTTTAGAGTTTGGATTCTCAAATTGTGTAAGTTATATATGAACCTTGTTGTCAGTAGGTTTAGAAACGCTTGACATATGATGTAAAATTTGCCTGTTGCACATTACAATGAAACAACTGCTGCAAACAAATCAATAAATGTCATTGTTAGTTTCTTTTTACTAGTGCGTGTATATCACAGTGCAAGAGTTGGTAGAGTTATATTTCAGTCAAACTTGCCAAGGCTGGATATTTCACACATACATTTGTACGTTATTAATACAAGTGTATATACACACCAGTTATTTTATTGTACATGCAAGACATTACCTTGTACTCATTTATTTCCTGATAAATTACAAAGAAAGGTTCCGTCTTCTGCAGGACTCTTAAGGCAAGTAAGCCTGACAGAAGTGAGCGCCCCAGCAGTTCCAGAGGTGGTACCCATGTAGTGGACAGTCCTCTGGTCCTGGTGTCAGATGTGATGGGTGCAGGCGCCGAACAGCCCACAGCGTAAGTAACCATGAACAGGTATCTTCTATCACAGTCCATGTATTGTGTCATTGGCTCTAGATTTTGAATGCTAATTCCCCCTATGTTCAATTATAGGACAAAACCAAATAATTACTTATTATGAACATGCTTATGCATTTTGTTACCAATCGGTGTCAAAAGAGAATGACGTTTACCTTGTATCTTATCTATTCTCGGTTCGTGGTTCCATTTTGGCTGCAGCATGTCAATTTTGAAAAAGGAACATTTTTCTGAATATGTGCGTTGTACTTGTGTTAAACATATCGGTCATTATAACAGACACCATTTAGAAACAAAAAGTCTGTTTTAAGTATCTTAATATCTGCTTTAGTACTCTAGTCTAATTTTTAGTAACAAAATGTTTATATTTGAGATCGCTTTCTAAGTTTGTTGTAGTCGGAGTACTTGAATATCATTTAAGAGAGATAATTTTCTCTGCAAATTATATAATTATTCTTCCTGTTATTCTGTAGCCGATGGAGTACTGCAGTGTCTGGTACAACCGCGGCCACCACCGCCACAAGAAACATCAACTCACAGGCATACCGGAACATGCAGAGGACGGTGCACGTGAACCGTGGTCGGAGGTCAGGGGTAATTGTGGGTACACGACCCCTCGTGCCGGCATCAGTCGTGCCAGAGGAGCTGATTAATCAGGTGGGTCTGTGTTATTATGACTGGTAATAAGGTGGGTCTGCATTATTATGACTGGTAATAAGGTGGGTCTGCGTTATTATGGCTGGTAATCGGGTGGGTCTGTTTTATTATGGCTGATGATCAGATGGGTCTGTGTTATTCTGGCTGGCAATCAGGTGGGTCTGTGTTGTTATGGCTGATTATCAGGTGAGTCTGTGTTATTATGGCTGGCAATCAGGTCGGTCTGCGTTATTATGGCTGGAAATCAGGTGGGTCTGTGTTGTTATGGCTGGTAATCAGGTGGGTCTGCATTATTATGGCTGGTAATCAGGTGGGTCTGTGTTATTATGGCTGGTAATCAGGTGGGTCTGTGTTGTTATGGCTGATTATCAGGTGAGTCTGTGTTATTATGGCTGGCAATCAGGTGGGTCTGTGTTATTATGGCTGGTAATCAGGTTGGTCTGTGTTATTATGGCTGGTAATCAGGTGGGCCGTGTGTTATTATGGCTGGTAATCAGGTGGGCCGTGTGTTATTATGGCTGGTAATCAGGTGGGTCTGCATTATTATGGCTGGTAATCAGGTGGGTCTGTGTTATTATGGCTGGTAATCAGGTGGGCCGTGTGTTATTATGGCTGGTAATCAGGTGGGTCTGTGTTATTATAGCTGGTAATCAGGTGGGCCGTGTGTTATTATGGCTGGTAATCAGGTGGGTCTGTGTTATTATAGCTGGTAATCAGGTGGGTCTGTGTTATTATGGCTGGTAATCAGGTGGGCCGTGTGTTATTATGGCTGGTAATCAGGTGGGTCTGTGTTATTATAGCTGGTAATCAGGTGGGCCGTGTGTTATTATGGCTGGTAATCAGGTGGGTCTGTGTTATTATGACTGGTAATAAGGTGGGTCTGCATTATTATGGCTGGTAATCAGGTGGGTCTGTGTTATTATGACTGGTAATCAGGTGGGTCTGTGTTATTAAGGCTGGTAATCAGGTGGGCCGTGTGTTATTATGGCTGGTAATCAGGTGGGTCTGTGTTATTATGACTGGTAATAAGGTGGGTCTGCATTATTATGGCTGGTAATCAGGTGGGTCTGTGTTATTATGACTGGTAATAAGGTGGGTCTGCATTATTATGGCTGGTAATCAGGTTGGTCTGTGTTATTATGGCTGGTAATCAGGTGGGTCTGTGTTATTATGGCTGGTAATAAGGTGGGTCTGTGTTATTATGACTGGTAATAAGGTGGGTCTGCATTATTATGGCTGGTAATCAGGTGGGTCTGTGTTATTATGACTGGTGATAAGGTGGGTCTGTGTTATTATGACTGGTAATCAGGTGGGTCTGTGTTATTATGACTGGTAATCAGGTGGGTCTGCGTTATTATGGCTGGTAATCAGGTGGGTCTGTGTTATTATGGCTGGTAATCGGGTGGGTCTGTGTTATTATGGCTGGTAATAAGGTGGGTCTGCGTTATTATGACTGGTAATAAGGTGGGTCTGCGTTATTATGACTGGTAATCGGGTGGGTCTGTGTTATTATGGCTGGTAATCAGGTGGGTCTGTGTTATTATGGCTGGCAATCAGGTGGGTCTGTGTTATTATGGCTGGTAATCAGGTGGGTCTGCGTTATTATGGCTGGCAATCAGGTGGGTCTGCGTTATTATGGCTGGTAATCAGGTGGGTCTGCATTATTATGGCTGGTAATCAGGTGGGTCTGCATTATTATGGCTGGAAATCAGGTGGGTCTGTGTTGTTATGGCTGGTAATCAGGTGGGTCTGTGTTATTATGGCTGGTAATCAGGTGGGTCTGCATTATTATGGCTGGTAATCAGGTGGGTCTGCATTATTATGGCTGGAAATCAGGTGGGTCTGTGTTGTTATGGCTGGTAATCAGGTGGGTCTGTGTTATTATGGCTGGTAATCAGGTGGGTCTGCATTATTATGGCTGGTAATCAGGTGGGTCTGTGTTATTATGGCTGGCAATCAGGTGGGTCTGTGTTATTATGGCTGGTAATCAGGTGGGTCTGTGTTATTATGGCTGGTAATCAGGTGGGTCTGTGTTATTATGGCTGGTAATCAGGTGGGTCTGCATTATTATGGCTGGTAATCAGGTGGGTCTGCATTATTATGGCTGGAAATCAGGTGGGTCTGTGTTGTTATGGCTGGTAATCAGGTGGGTCTGCATTATTATGGCTGGAAATCAGGTGGGTCTGCGTTATTATTGCTGGTAATCAGGTGGGTCTGCATTATTATGGCTGGTAATCAGGTGGGTCTGTGTTATTATGGCTGGCAATCAGGTGGGTCTGTGTTATTATGGCTGGTAATCAGGTGGGTCTGTGTTATTATGGCTGGTAATCAGGTGGGTCTGTGTTATTATGGCTGGTAATCAGGTGGGTCTGCATTATTATGGCTGGTAATCAGGTGGGTCTGCATTATTATGGCTGGAAATCAGGTGGGTCTGTGTTGTTATGGCTGGTAATCAGGTGGGTCTGCATTATTATGGCTGGAAATCAGGTGGGTCTGCGTTATTATGGCTGGTTATCAGGTGGGTCTGCATTATTATGGCTGGTAATCAGGTGGGTCTGCATTATTATGGCTGGAAATCAGGTGGGTCTGTGTTGTTATGGCTGGTAATCAGGTGGGTCTGCATTATTATGGCTGGCAATCAGGTGGGTCTGTGTTATTATGGCTGATTATCAGGTGGGTCTGTGTTATTATGGCTGGCAATCAGGTGGGTCTGTGTTGTTATGGCTGATTATCAGGTGAGTCTGTGTTATTATGGCTGGCAATCAGGTCGGTCTGCGTTATTATGGCTGGCAATCAGGTGGGTCTGTGTTGTTATGACTGGTAATCAGGTAGGTCTGCGTTGTTATGGCTGGTAATCAGGTGGGTCTGTGTTATTATGGCTGGTAATCAGGTGGGTCTGCGTTGTTATGGCTAGTAATCAGGTGGGTCTGTGTTATTATGGCTGGTAATAAGGTGGGTCTGCGTTATTATGGCTGGTAATCAGGTGGGTCTGTGTTATTATGACTGGTAATTAGGTGGGTCTGTGTTATTATGGCTGGTAATAAGGTGGGTCTGTGTTATTATGGCTGGTTATCAGGTGGGTCTGCGATATTATGGCTGGTAATTAGGTGGGTCTGCGTTATTATGGCTGGTAATCAGGTTGGTCTGCATTATTATGGCTGGCAATCAGGTGGGTCTGTGTTGTTATGGCTGGTAATCAGGTGGGTCTGCGTTGTTATGGCTGGTAATCAGGTGGGTCTGTGTTATTATGGCTGGTAATCAGGTGGGTCTGCGTTGTTATGGCTGGCAATTAGGTGGGTCTGTGTTGTTATGGCTGGTAATCAGGTGGGTCTGTGTTATTATGGCTGGTAATAAGGTGGGTCTGTGTTATTATGGCTGGTAATCAGGTGGGTCTGTGTTGTTATGGCTGGTAATCAGGTGGGTCTGTGTTATTATGGCTGGTAATCAGGTGGGTCTGTGTTATTATGGCTGGTAATCAGGTGGGTCTGTGTTATTATGGCTGGTAATCAGGTGGGTCTGTGTTATTATAGCTGGTAATCAGGTGGGTCTGTGTTATTATGGCTGGTAATCAGGTGGGTCTGTGTTATTATGACTGGCAATCAGGTGGGTCTGCGTTATTATGGCTGGTAATCAGGTGGGTCTGCGTTATTATGGCTTGTAATCAGGTGGGTCTGTGTTATTATGGCTGGTAATCAGGTGGGTCTGTGTTATTATGGCTGGTAATCAGGTGGGTCTGTGTTATTATGACTGGCAATCAGGTGGGTCTTCGTTATTATGGCTGGTAATCAGGTGGGTCTGCGTTATTATGGCTGGTAATCAGGTGGGTCTGTGTTATTATGGCTGGTAATCAGGTGGGTCTGTGTTATTATGACTGGCAATGAGGTGGGTCTGCGTTATTATGGCTGGCAATCAGGTGGGTCTGTGTTGTTATAGCTGGTAATCAGGTGGGTCTGTGTTATTATGGCTGGTAATCAGGTGGGTCTGTGTTATTATGGCTGGTAATCAGGTGGGTCTGTGTTATTATGACTGGCAATCAGGTGGGTCTGCGTTATTATGGCTGGCAATCAGGTGGGTCTGTGTTGTTATAGCTGGTAATCAGGTGGGTCTGTGTTATTATGGCTGGTAATCAGGTGAGTCTGTGTTATTATCGCTGGTAATCAGGTGGGTCTGTGTTATTATGACGGGTAATCAGGTGGGTCTGTGTTATTATGACGGGTAATCAGGAGGGTCTGTGTTATGGCTGGTAATCAGGTGGGTCTGTGTTATTATGGCTGGTTATCAGGTGGGTCTGTGTTATTATGGCTGGTAATCAGGTGGGTCATATTATTATGGCTGGTAATCGGTTGGGTCTGTGTTATTATGGCTGGCAACTATGACACAAGTTATTACTGTTAACTTTATATAACTGTTAACTTTATATCTGTTACACTTCTGTAAATGTGAGTGTTAAATTTATGTCTGTTACACTTCTGTAAATGTGTAAGTGTTAACTTTATATCTGTTACACTTCTGTAGATGTAAGTGTAAATTTTATGTATGTTACACTTCTATAAATGTAAGTGTTAACTTTATATCTGTTGCACTTCTGCAAATGTAAGTGTTTACTTTATCTCTGTTACACTTGTAAATGTAAGTGTTAACTTTATATCTGTTGCACTTCTGTAAATGTAAGTGTTAACTTTATATCTGTTACACTTCTGCAAATGTAAGTGTTTACTTTATCTCTGTTACACTTGTAAATGTAAGTGTTAACTTTATATCTGTTGCACTTCTGTAAATGTAAGTGTTAACTTTATATCTGCTGCACTTCTGTAAATGTAAGTGTTTTCATGATGTCTGTCACATTTTCTTAACTTTATGTATGTTATACTTCTGTTAATGTAAGTGTTTACTTTATATCTGTTGTGTACTTCTGTAAATGTAAGTTAACTTTATGTCTGTTACATTTCCGTAAATATAAGTTGTAACTTTATGTTTGTTACACTCTGTTAATGTAAGTGTTTACTTTTATATCTGTTGCACTTCTCTAAATTTAAGTGTTGATTTATATCTGTTACACTTTTGTTCATATTTAAAGTGTTAACATTATATGTTTTACAGTGTCAAGTTGTACTGCAAGGCAAATCCAGAAACTTGATCATTAGAGAACTACAAAGAACAGTAAGATTTATGATTTTGTATTTCTCTGCCCCGAATAGTAGTCGCACCGTCCGTTCGTTCGTCCCATCGTGTCCGGTCAATAACTTGGCACAAGTGCTCACCACACCAAGACGATGTGTCGCGCACAAAATCCAGGTCCGTGGCTCCAAGGTCAAGGTCACACTTAGAGGTCAAAAGTAAAAAAGAAGTCTGTTCCAGTCCGTCCGTTCGTCCGTCCCATTGTGTCTGGTCAATAACTCGGACATTCATGTACATATTTTCAAATAACTATGCACACATTCTCACCACAACCGTGTCGCGCACAAAATTCAGGTCAGTGATTCCAAGGTCACACTCAGAGGTCAAAGGTCAAAAAGAAGTCTGTTCGTCCGTAAGATCATATCCGGTCAATAACTCGTGACAGATTTTCAAATAACTTGGCACAAATGCTCACCACAACAAGACGACATGTCGCGCACAAAATCTAGGTCCGTGGCTCCGAGGTCAAGGTCACACTTAGAGGTCAAATTTCAAAAAGAAGTGTTCGTCCGTACCAGCGTGTCCGGTTAATAACTCTAGACATTCATGGACGGGTTTTCAAATAATTCGACACAAGTCACAACAAGGCGACGTGTCGAGTGCAAAATCCAGGTCCGTTGCTCCAAGGTCAAGGTCACATTTGGAGGTCAAATTCCAAAAAGAAGTACTTTCGAGTCCGTATTAAGTGTCCGGTAAATAACTGTGATGTTCATGGTGGGATTTTCAAATAAACTGCCACAAGCAGTCTCCACAACAAGATGAAGTGGCGCGGCCAAAATCCAGGTCCGTGGCTCCAACGTCAAAGTCCCACTTAGAGGTCAAAGGTCAAAAAGAATTGCTTTTGTGTCCGATTAATAACTGGCTTTCATGGATATCTGCCAAATAACTTGGCACAATTGTTGACCACAACAAGACGACATGTCGCGCGTAAAATCCAGGTCCGTGGCTCCAAAGTCAAGGTTGCACTTAGAGGTTAAATTTCAAAAAGAAGTAGTTTTGGTACGACACTTAGAGGTCAGAAGATGCTTTATGACCCTGTTTTTTAATAAAATCGTATTAGTTATGTCTGGTGTATAACTTCGTCATTGGTTGAGGATTGGGCTTTTCATATAACCTGGCAGAAATGTTCACCATAAGAAGATGTGTCGTGCGCAAAATTCAGGTATGTGGCTCCAAAGTCAAGGTCGCACTTAAAGAGGTTAAAGTTCAAAAAGAAGTAATTTCGGTACCATATTTTTCGTGTCCGGTAAATAGTTGTGACATTCACGGAGGGATTTTCAAATAACTTGCCACAAGTGTTCACCATAAGAAGATGTGTCGTGCGCAAAATCCAGGTCTTGTGAAAATACTGACAAATACTTCGGGGGCATTTGTCACTTACAATGACATTTCTTGTTTTAAATGACTTGGTGTGTACATGGATAGCTCTTTTTTAATTCAACTGTTTGACTGGCATGACCTTATTTATGCAAGAACATTTTACGAAAGCTTCATTTCAGGCTAGTTTCAATATTATAACATATCAATTTATCAAATTTATTGTAAACTGTTTCTTATTATTTGTTTTGCCTTTCAAAATAAAGGGAGATATTACATCACAGCTGCCTAAGGTGATGTTGAAGTTGTTAATTAGTTAAGTTTTTAGCTCTACTGATCAGAGATCAGCAGAGCTTATGCCGTGGTGCGGCGTCCGTAGTCCGTCCATCCGTCCGTCCGCTCCAAGAAATGAGGTTTATGAGCTAATTTGTTGGTCCCAGCAGGATTTAGGATTTCACTAATGTGCTTAATTAAGCTCCTAAGCCGTCTGTAGAAATATGTCAGAACATGGTTTATGGGGTAAGAAATCATTCTAGATAAACTTTATTTTTTTAGCTCCTAGGGATGGACAATTAAAACTTGTGTATGAATGGACTTGATATGAGCTAATTTCTTGGTATTTTTTGGTACAAACAGGTTTATGCGTAACTCATAAGCGTAGACGAAAACTTTAACCCCATAAACCTCCAATGTTGGTCTGTCCGTCTGTCTGTCTGTCTGTCTGTCCGTAAACTTTTTTTTGTAGCGACTACTCCTCTGAAACTACTGAATGGATTTTCATGAAACTTTTCAGAAATGTTGCCCATGAAGTCTAGTTGATCCTAGCAAAAATTCACGTTGATGTGAAATCCCAGATAGCCGTCATGGCTAAAAATACATTTTTAAAAAACAAGTTTGTAACAACTACTTCTTGAACTATAAGTGATATTGATATGGGAATTTTTCTAAAATTATCAGTATGGAATGATGTTGATCCTTGTCGAAAATTATTTTGATGCGACGTTAAACATGGCCGCCAGCAGCCATCTTTGTTTACATAGAGTTATATAATGAAAACTTGTAGCGATTAACCCTCTGAAACTACTTAGCGGATTTTCATGGAACTTTACAGGAATGTTGCTCTTGATGTCTGATTGATCCTAGCAAAATTTCAGGTTGGCCGGAGTTTCAAGATGGCCGCCACAGCTAAAAATAGATTTAAAAAAAATAAGTTTGTAGCGACTACTTCTTGAAAACTATAAGTGATATTGATATGGGACTTTTTCTAAAATGATCAGCATGACATGATGTTGATCCTAGTCGAACATTATTTTGATGAGACGTTAAACATGGCTGCCAGTGGCCATCTTTGTTTACATAGAGTTATATAGTAAAAACTTGTAGCGACTACTCCTCTGAAACTACTAGACAGATGTTCACAGGAATGTTGCTCTTGATGTCTAGTTGATCCTAGAAAATTTTCAGGCTGGTCGGAAATTCAAGATGGCCGCCACGGCTAAAAATAGATTTAAAATAAATAAATTTGTAGCGACTACTTCCTGAAAACTGTAAGTGATATTCGATATGGGACGTTTTCTAAAATGATCAGCATGACATGATGTTGATCCTTGTTGAAAATTATTTCGATGCGACTTTAAACATGGCCGCTAGCAGCCATCTTTGTTTACATAGATTTATATAGTAAAAACTTGTAGCGACTACTCCTCTGAAACTAATCGACGAATTTTTATGAAACTTCACAGGAATGTTGCTCTTGATGTCTAATTGATCCGAGTTTTTTTTAGGGTCGGCCAGAAATTCAAGATGGCCACCATGGCTAAAAACAGATTTGTAAAAAAAAGTTTGTAGGGAATACTTCTTGAAAACTGCAAGTGATATCGATATGGGACTTTTTCTAAAATGATCAGCATGACATGATGTTGATCCTTGTCGAAAATTATTTTGGTTCGACATTAAACATGGGCGCCAGTGGCCATCTTTGTTTACATTGAGTTTGTATAGTAAAAATTTGTAGCGACTACTCCTCTGAAACTACTTGACAGATTTTTATGAAACTTTACAGGAATGCTGATCGAGCTATCAAAGTCTATCAGTAGAGCTTCAAGGTCATTGACCTCTTGTTTAATGCTCTTTCTAGTTTGGGTATGCTTGGATCGTAGTTGTATAGTGAGTAGTATAGCTCAGTTACTCACTGTGCATTATGCTGCTATCGTTCAATTGTATATCATCGTAATTTAAATTTAATGAATATATGTGTTTATGACAGAACCTGGATGTAAACCTGGCTGTTAACAACCTACTGAGTCGTGACGATGAGGGAGAAGGTGATGACGACGACAGCCAGGACTCGTACGTTCCCGACGATCTCATCTCGCTCCTCGACAGCGGCATGCATCCTGACCATCCCAGTGTGATCATTGATGGAGACGCCATGTTCAGCGAAGACATGTTTGGCTACTCTTCCATACGGAGTCGCGGCTCTGGAACCCGGTCAAGATTAGGTATGTGTTTGCTACAGGAATAGCAGAAATATAATATTTGTCTTAACTCAGTTCTACTTAAGGTTGTCCAATGTTATGTCTAAAGGAAATAGCTGCCTCCTAGTTCAGTGGATAAGGCCTTGCATTTAAAGGCTTCAGACCTCTGCCCCGATTGGATTCTCTCCTTGGTGGAGGCATGTCATCCCTGGTGTAGGCGTGTCATCCCTGGTGGAGGCATGTCATCCCTGGTGATTGGCGTGTCATCCCTGGTGGAGGCGTGTCATCCTTGGTGGAGGCATGTCATCCCTGGTGGAGGCATGACATCCCTGGTGGAGGCATGTCATCATTGGTGGAGGCATATCATCCCTGGTGGAGGAATGTCATTCCTGGTGGAGGTGTAACATCCCTGGTTGAGGCATGACATCCCCGGTGTAGGCATGTCATCCCTGGTGGAGGCGTGGCATCCATGGTAAAGGCAATTCATCCCTGGTGGAGGCATGTCATCCCTGGTGGAGGAATGTCATTCCTGGTGGAGGTGTAACATCCCTGGTTGAGGCATGATATCCCCGGTGTAGGCATGTCATCCCTGGTGGAGGCGTGGCATCCCTGGTGGAGGCATGTCATCCCTGGTGTAGACGTCATCCATGTTAGAGGCATGACATCCCTGGTAGAGGCATGTCATCCCTGTTGTAATCATGTCATCGCCGGTGGAGGCATGTCATCCCTGGTGGAGGCATGTCATCCCTGGTGCAGGCATGTCATCCCTGTTGTAATCATGTCATCCCTGGTGGAGGCGTGGCATCCCTGGTGGAGGCGTGGCATCCCTGGTATAGGCATGACATCCCTGGTGTAGGCATGTCATCCCTGGTTGAGGCGTGGCATCCCTGGTGGAGGCATGTCATCCTGGTGTAGATGTCATCCTGGTAGAGGCATGTCATCCCTGTTGTAATCATGTCATCCCCGATGGAGGCATGTCATCCCTGGTGGAGGCATGTCATCCTGGTGTAGGCATGTCCTCCCTGGTAGAGGCATGTCATGTAATCATGTCATTCCTGGTCTAGGCGTGACATTCCTGGTGGAGGCGTGTCATCCCTGGTGGAGGCGTGCCATCCCTGGTGGATGCGTGTCATCCCTGGTGGGGGCGTCATCCCTGGTGGGCGTGACATCCCTGGTGGGGGTGACATCCCTTGTGGAGGCTAGCCCTCCCTGCTGGAGGTGTGACATCCCTGGTGGAGGCCTGACATCCCTGGTGGAGGCATGACATCCCTGTTGTAATCATGTCATCCCTGGTGCAGGCGTGACATTCCTGGTGGAGGCATGTCATCCCTGGTGGAGGCGTGTCATCCCTGGTGGAGGCGTGTCATCCCTGGTGGAGGATTGTCATCCCTCATGCAGGCGTGACATCCCTGGTGGAGGCGTGGCCTCCCTAGTGGAGGCGTGACATAGCTGGTGGAGGCGTGTCATCCCTGGTGGAGGCGTGCCCTCCCTTGTTGAGGCATGACATCCCTGGTGGAGGCGTGACATTCCTGGTGGAGGCATGTCATCCCTGTTGTAATCATGTCATCCCTGGTGGAGGCGTGACATTCCTGGTGGAGGCATGTCATCCCTGGTGGAGGTGTGCCATCCCTGGTGGAGGCATGTCATCCCTGGTGGAGGTGTGCCATCCCTGGTGGAGGCGTGTCATCCCTGGTGGAGGTGTGTCATCCCTGGAGGAGGCATGTCAGCGGGGGAACTTCATCTCACCTCCCTATATGACCTGAAATGTAGTGTTAATGGGATAAACCCATTTTATTTCTAAAGAAAGGCAAAAGTTGTAACAAAATTATTCAACTTTTTGATATTATACAGAAACATTTCCATTAGTTTCCATGGTGATCATTCAACAATGAATATATTTACCCCTGGTTTAATACTATTTTTTAATTGTCAATAAACAAAAAGGTAACCAAATTTAACCTTACCTCACTTTCAGCTTTAGCTAGATGAAAACAAGTCATATTTCAAACATTGAATGTTAGGATTAGTTGTTTCGTATAATACACATATTTATGAACCTCTTGTGTAGTGAACATTCAACATTTTGAGTATGAGCAGGGTAGAAAGGGGAAAATTTAATGTGACATGTTATTTATGAGCAGGGGAAAGAACGGAAAGGGAGGCTGATCGTGATAGAGAGCGGGAGTCGATATTCCGGATACGTGACCGTCGAAGACTTGACACGACTCTGCGTGATGAAGCCCTAAAATCTCTGGAGCGTGACAAAGTGGAAGGGTTTACAGCTGATATCACCAAGAAGCTGGCCAATCCCAATGCTAGCCCAGTCCATCTGGGGGAGGATCTGCAGTATTGGACAGAAAAGGTGGGTGGATATGGAGGGGTAATAAGGGCAGCAGAAAATGTGTCTTTTTAACGCACTTGCCAAAAATCCTGCAATCTGATTGGTTAACGTTCAAACATTTTCAACTATTAAATATTACATAACCCCTCCCAATCCAGTCATGTGACATTAAAACATAAAAAATGTGACGTCATTTAATTTTATTTCAATGTGTTTGTGACTAAATGGTTAAAAAACAGAAATGAATTAGAAACAGGTTAAAAAGGATTGAAATTTTGACTTTTGCGATGGTATATCAGTCGTTTGACCATTGACGACTGATGTGATGTAACAAAATTATAAAAAAGAGCCAAGAGTAGAACTATGTTACTTAAGGCTTTAACAAAAGAATAGTTTAGTTCCTTAACAGACTGAAAACGGCAGGTAGTTGATAATTGTTGCTTGTTTGGAAATCCCTCCATTCTTTACAATTTTCAGTTTAGAAATTGTGTTGTGAACAATATACAAGTGGGGATCCAGAATTACCGTACTTTGACATTTGCTATGAAATCTTTATTATGAAATAAACAATAAAATGTACAGAGAATAGTAAGCACTGTATCCTTATTGGATCGATGATAACAGTTTATAATTAAAATTATATAAAGACTTTGTATTCGTCGTCATAGTAACACATTAACACGAGAGCGGGGCAGTCCAAATTGAGTTTTTTTTCCCCCCAAATACGTCAAATTTCAAGCGCTCAACAAGTCAACATCTTTGCCATTTCATATACTTCCACAATGACGTCGGTACATTTTGCATGTTAAATGATGATGTCATACCCGTCACCGTATGATAATGGCATCACAAAATAAGTCACTGTTAATAAACTAATGTTATCTATCTTGTATACACAGGACGGCACTTGTCCCAGATTTGCCCACATTGCTGCCATGCACTCGGAACTGGTCGCCGTAGGAACCAATGGACAGCTGTACAGCTGGAAATGGCATGATTACGAACCATACAAACATCCAGAGGTAGGGAGGTGTAATTGTCATGTATATACAAAAAGTCACGATATCCAAGCTTTAACTGTTATGTGTGTGTTTAAGTTTAATGTAACAGGTGCACCCAGAAAACTTTGGTTTAATACTTTAACTGCATATTATGTCATAATATTTAACCAACTGTAGTTTCATTCTAGTACATCAATGGTGGTAAAATAGTTTTATACTAATGTCACATTGATGAATAAACTGCCATTTCTTACTATTCACACATAAATGTTAAATAAACTGCTTTTTCAGACTACGTCACAGTGTTGCATTAGGCCAAGTAAAATTATATGTGTGGTTCATATTACATTCTAAAAAAAAACTTTGGTTAGATAGGAAGGGAAAATATTTTATATTTTGTGTCTTTTTTTTTTCTCATCAATACTTTCTAAACCTAATAAACTAATTTGAATATATATTTGTTGATATCAGGTACAGAACAGATAGAAAACATAAATTTGTAAATAAACAAAACACAAAAAAAAATTGGCATAAAATGTTTAGGGTCGGCCCTTAAAAACGGGGTTGGTCGGGAAAACAGAACCACACATACAATTGTATTTGGCCTTATTTGTATTTTGTTTCTCCGCAGAATCCTAACATCCATCATCCCAAAACACTCGCCCTGGGTCTCCAGCTAGAGAAGATACAAGGTATATCTGCCTGCAGTGTTCGTGCCTCCGTGCACACCGAGTCAGACAAGGTGGCCAGCTGGGTGGACGACACACTGGGCGTGGTCGCATCTAAACTCGAGCACGTGGCTCAAACCTTCCAGGAGTTCCTCACTGACAAGATTGCTAGTCTACACACATGCTCACTTTACACGTGCGCACGGCTCGAGAGTGGCGCCCTCTACTGGTGGTAAGTTGGGAAGTTTTATTTTTTAGGAATTTATCACAGAAAAGATTTCAGTCATCACATACTCTTACTTGACACGTGCACCATCCTGTATGGAGAGTTCTCTATGTGACTTGCACAAATAAAGAAACGTTAATTTCTACCTTAGTTGTTGTCAAGACATCAGTTGATTTATGTAAATGTCAGCTTCACTGCATAAAAACAAGGAGCTTCTTTTGTATCAAGAAAACAATTTTGCACAAATGTAAATAAAACTTACTGAAACTGTTATGTGTTTTAGGGGTGCCATGCCGTTTGCCCAACGTAAGAAGTTGCTGGAAAGGAATAGATCGAAGAAAAAGAAAAGTAAAACCACCCCGACACACAGTGATATCACCATGGGAACATTGGTCAGTTTTACTACATGCTAAAAATAAATCCTGTATTTACTCCAAACCAACAAATATCCTCGATATGTACTCTGACACTGGATGTTTATAGCTCGTCGGCACAAATGGAAAGATAGCTAATTATACATACCCGGACAGCAGGGTCCTCATCGTAGGCATTAGCAGTTCTGGTTTAGAATATAGATAGAGGCTCTTACATGAGTGCCTGTTTAATATTGAATTTATTAGAGTTGGATAACATTATATGATGCGAAACAGCCTTGCATCCTGTTAATTTTATTCAATAAGTTTCATAATATCAGTTTTATCAAGTTGATTAAATTCAATATTAAATAGGCATGCATGTGAGATTCTATTTGTCACATAAATTAAAAAAAAGCTTCATAAGGAACATTTGTTATTGTAGCTCTCGATATATAACGTTGACGTATGATAAAGTTGTTCGTTTGTATGATGATACCGTATGTTTGTATGCTGATGTCGTATGTTTGTATGATGATACCGTATGTTTGTACGATGATGTCGTATGTTGCCTCGGTCTTATCCTTACAACACTGAACAGCAACACTACCTTGTCGATATCCAAGATCAAGTATTTTAAACGTTGCGGAATAATAATAAATATTCAACACTTGCTATAAGATCAGGTTGAATAATGTTTACTGACTTGTTTCAGGTTCAAAATTCTCCCTCCCTAATATATATAACATTCCAATGTTAAATATCTATTTTTTAGTATTTATATGAAAACACTATATGAAGTGTCTGTTTTCAGTAACAAATGTCTAATTTTAGTAATAACTGACTTCTTTTATTAGGTATGCCTGAGGAACTCTCCCATGTTTCACTCTGGAGCTCTGGCCTTCACCACTGTAGACGGTATACCCAAAGTTGGACAGCTGCTCGAGTCCGCCTGGTCCCTAAATGACACATGTAGATTCAAACTCAAGCCTTCACATTTGTGAGTATATCAGCCTGGTCTGAAGGTCTTGCGAGTACTTAAAAGTTAAACTGGTTTTCAGTCCTTCTGAGACGTGTTAAAAGGTCAAATAATGGACCATTGTCAAACCCTATCATCATGGGTATACTTGCAATGGTGTGCCATCAATTTAGTCCAGTTGTAATAGTGTGTTGTGACCATTCATTGTGATCATTTTTCACAATTGTTTAAGCTTCAAAATGAAACATTTTTCTCGTTTCAAATTTTATCTTCCCTGATAAAAGAAAAAATAAATATTGTAGCATATTTCATTGCTTTATTTCCAGCCCGGAGTGTAGTATATTTCATTGCTTTATTTCCAGCCCGGAGTGTAGTATATTTCATTGCTGTATTTCCAGCCGGGAGTGTAGTATATTTCATTGCTTATTTCCAGCCCGGAGTGTAGTATATTTCATTGCTTATTTCCAGTCCGGAGTGTAGTATATTTCATTGCTTTATTTCCAGCCCGGAGTGTAGTATATTTCATTGCTTATTTCCAGACCGGAGTGTAGTATATTTCATTTGCTTTATTTCCAGCCCGGAGAATAAACCTGAGAGGGATTCCTCTAGTGATTCCAAGCCAGACATGCCTCCGCCCCCGTCCCCCGCGTCCTCCACGTGTAGTGACCACAGTGGGCCAGTGTTGGTAACACCATCATCCAGAAGTAGGTCACCTTTCCAAACTGATGACATCATTCATTAATATGTGTTTGCTGTAAAAAATACCATATTGTCATCACAGTAGGTCACCTTCCAAACTGATCACATCATTCATTAGGATGTGTTTGCTGTAAAAATACCATATTGTCATCACAGTAGGTCACCTTCTAAACTGATTACATCATTCATTAGGATGTGTTTGCTGTAAAAATACCATATTGTCATCACAGTAGGTCACCTTCCAGACTGATTACATCATTCATTAGGATGTGTTTGCTGTAAAAATACCATATTGTAAAAAAAAAAGGCGTATGTGTCCAATAGTTCCTTAATGAGTATGAAAAGTGTTCCAAAAGAATGGATTGTGACTTAAGATACCACTGTTATTTCAATTTAATGAATTTTCTTTATTCTAAAAGTTGGCATACAAGATGGACAGAAGGACAAAGTCAATTTTATACTCGCCACTTCTGCTGAAAGACGGGGTATAAAGAATTGGCACTGTGTGTCCTCAATCCATCTAACAAAATATCATATACCCAAATCCTCATGTTCTAACTCTTTTAATTTTTCTTGGTATACATTGCTGAAATGAAGTGAACATGTCAAATTGTCACGACACTATGGTCGGATTTATATTTCACAAGTTATGCCCTTTATTCTGTACAGTTAGATGAAAACCTTTATTGCACAATTCCTCCTACAGTTTTCTCTTGATTCAATTTAAAACTGTCTGCGCTCTGGTCGGATTACTTTTCGTGAGTTCTTTTTAAGGTCTATCTTTAAATTTATATGCATATATTGGTAAACTAAGATCAAGTCTTTAGTCATCTTTGAGGGGGCATCCGTGGCCGAGTGGTTAACGTCTCTGACTTGAAATCGCCCCTCACCGCTGTAGGTTCGATCCCTCAGGGGCCTAGCAATCTTTATGTGAGGAAGCTATCCAGCTGGCTTGCGGAACGTCGGTGGTTCTACCCAGGTGCCTGCCTGTGCACGAAAATTGCCCGGAGGGGCACCTGGGGTCTTCCTCCACCAATGGAAGCTGGAAAGTCGCCATATATGACCTTAGCTGTTGGTGCGACTATAAAATCCAATTCAATTAATAGTCATCTTAGAAGGTCGGACCATTGACCTTGACCTTGGAAGTTTAGAATTTTAGACCAAAATAACTTGGAAATATGTATGTACTTCAGTTATATCTTGTTATAGTTGAAAAAAAAATAATTAAAATATAGTGCCTGTTAATTTTGTCATAAACCTTTTCTGTATTTATTCACATGTATTCATTTGTACTGTATTTGTTACATGTGTTCATTTGTACTGTATTTGTTACATGTACTGTATTTGTTACATGTACTGTATTTGTTACATGTGCAGGGCTCCGGAAATATGGTTGCCCGACGCCCCGGGCAAGTGGAATTTGGGTGCGGGCAGGTGTCCTTCGCAAATCTGGTTGTCCGACACTTGCCCGACTGGACGTTTCCGTTTTAGACAAAAAATCAAACGAAAACTCGGCTTATCATAAAGTGCCGATTACGAACCCATCGCTTTCGCCGCGAGCGGTAATTAAGAAATCCCTCCCACTTTTGACAGTTTGTCAAAACCTGATTGGCCGAGGAAAGTTTGAGGTGCCAAACAAAAATGTCCATGCGCCGATAGCATTAAATATATTCATCTCCCTATTTATACTGAAGTGTGTCCTCTACTTACATGATAAGACCATCCCAAAAATTAATCCAATTATAATCAAATTATAATCAAATTAATCCAATTATAATCTATAAAACGTAACCATTGTAAATTTTGTAGACTTCTGTTATGCATTATTTTACGCGCAACATAAATCATAGCCGAACTTTCGAATTATGTTTGAAGAGTATAACCGCACCAAGATTTTATGCAACGCATATTGTGTATTGATGCTGAATGTTATCGGAAAAGGTAATGAATACACACTGATCAGTCCGCCAAGTACTTATAGCTGTGTAAAAGGAAAATTGCGGGTCATTGGAAAATTGTAAACAAACAGCAATTTATAAACGATTACGGCAAGTACTGTACTATACACAAATAAAGTAGAAATTAATTACTGGCACTAATTAAGGAAGGTATGTGAATGCAGCGGGTTGCTTTATTGAAGTTATTTTGACACATATTAAACAAACTTTGTTTGCGAGTTTGTATTTTGTTTGGCACATTTGGTAACACGATTATCACGTTATTTGTGGCCTGGCGTTGACGATTAAAGCTGAGTAGGCAGATGTTTTGTTTGCAGTTACTATAAAGGGAAACTTTTAAAAAAAAAACATTCGCGAATGTTGATGTAAAATTGATGATGTAATCAAAGGCGGTTTGGAAATGTGTGTAAAGGGGTCATTGTTTCTTTTGATATTCATGAGTTATGGTAATTCATAGGAATCGGACGTATTGTAAATATAGTACAGTATCCCCATATGTAGGTCCCCGCATGTATATAAAAATATATTTTAATATACTAGTAGTGGTTTATTACATGCTTTTACAATATATCCGATTCCTGTGGGTAATTACATGATGCAGTATTTAATAAATGATCCTTCATTATTTCAACAATCTAACAAAAAAAGTTACAAATTAACCATGTCTCTATTACGTTCCTTGTAAGGACAAAACCTAAACATGTGTCTAAAATTACTGAGGAAAATACACCTGGTGATCTTAGAAAAGTTGATTTGTGTGATTCTGATGGTCAGTCTGACAGTGAACTTGGATTTAAGGATAGTAGTGATGGTGTTGATTTGTGTTCTCCTAGCCAATCTGAAAATGGATCTATTTCTCGTGATTCTCCAGTGAAATCCAGCCCTAAACGTAATCTACTACCCACCATGGATACGTCGGTGGCGCGCAGCGTCTAGAAAAGTTTGGTACATTGGCTTGATTTTGGGGCAAGTGACTTTTGAATTTGGGGCAAGTGACATTTTGGACGGCAAGTGGATTTTGAACAGGGCAAGTATATTTCCAGAGCCCTGATGTGTTGGTTACATGTACTGTATTTGTTACATGTACTGTATTTGTTACATGTACTGTATTTGTAACATGTACTGTATTTGTTACATGTACTGTATTTGTTACATGTGTTTGTTACATGTACTGTATTTGTTACATGTACTGTATTTGTAACATGTACTGTATTTGTTACATGTACTGTATTTGTAACATGTACTGTATTTGTTACATGTACTGTATTTGTAACATGTACTGTATTTGTTACATGTACTGTATTTGTAACATGTGTTTGTTACATGTACTGTATTTGTTACATGTACTGTATTTATTACATGTACTGTATTTGTTACTTACATGTACTGTATTTGTTACATGTACTGTATTTGTTACATGTACTGTATTTGTTACATGTGTTTGTTACATGTACTGTATTTGTTACATGTACTGTATTTGTAACATGTACTGTGTTTGTTACATGTACTGTATTTGTAACATGTACTGTATTTGTTACATGTACTGTATTTGTAACATGTACTGTATTTGTTACATGTACTGTATTTGTAACATGAACTGTATTTGTTACATGTACTGTATTTGTAACATGTGTTTGTTACATGTACTGTATTTGTTACATGTACTGTATTTGTTACATGTACTGTATTTGTTACTTACATGTACTGTATTTGTTACATGTACTGTATTTGTTACATGTACTGTATTTGTTACATGTACTGTGTTTGTTACATGTACTGTATTTGTTACATGTACTGTATTTGTTACATGTACTGTATTTGTTACTTACATGTACTGTATTTGTTACATGTACTGTATTTGTTACATGTACTGTATTTGTTACATGTGTTTGTTACATGTACTGTATTTGTTACATGTACTGTATTTGTTACATGTACTGTATTTGTTACATGTGTTTGTTACATGTACTGTATTTGTTACATGTACTGTATTTGTTACATGTGTTTGTTACATGTACTGTATTTGTTACATGTACTGTATTTGTTACATGTGTTTGTTACATGTACTGTATTTGTTACATGTACTGTATTTGTTACATGTGTTTGGGCAGGTGGTCTTTATCACTAATAAAGTTGGAATTTGAATGTGACAAATATTTACACTGCTGGGAAGGCCCAGTCTCACATTGACCTTGACATTTTAGACCGAAATATATTTAAAATTTCCCTCTAAGGGCAGAGGTTATAAATTCACTGATTATTTATACATGTTTTTCCTCAGAGCGTAAAAAGGCACCTACCCCAAATAAGGAAATAGAGAAACAGCGGGATGAAGAAAACTGGCCCCTGAAGAACGTGATCTTTGTAGAGGACATAAAGACAGTACCTGTTGGCAAAGTGCTCAAGGTATGGTCAGAAAAAGTAGAAAATATCCAGATCATAACATGTATTGAACATGATTGGCATTTTAAAGCAAACTTGGAACTCTGACACTAAAATTTCATTTTTTTTTGACAGTGTCATTTGATAAATCAGTTGAGGGAAGGCATATGTGTTAGACTAATGCCTAATGGTGAAACTGTGTACAAGTTATTATTAGTTCAGTTCTGTTTTAAATTGCGATCCTATTATGTCTTGTAAATATTTAGGTATTTTTCAATTTTAAATATAATGTCTAAGATGGTCCTTGATACATTTTTGTGCATACTCATGGTACCATTAGGAGAAATCTTGTAGTTGTTTTGGAATCTGTATTGCATTGTCATGAAACTTCACAGAAACATTCCCGATGAGTTCTGTTAAAAGAATGATAAAGATGGCTGCCTGCAATGCCAGTCCTGCAGTCAGGTTAATTCAGCTGTTTGGCCATTTCAAGGTTTTAGGTTCCATTAAAATATATCCCCAGGAAGGCAATTTAATGAACATTTATGGCTGAACCTGCAATTTCGTTCTATTAATTCTGTTTTGTATTTATGGATTGGTGTTCAATTTCAGAAGTGCCTTCCTGGTGTCTCGTGTATGTTTTAATGGAATAACCCTAATCTGTATTGTGAGCATTTTCTGTTATTTTCAGACATTCATTTATTTTTGTCCCATCTTTGAGGAATGTGTTACTTTTCTGTCGGGGAAGGCAAAGGTGAAGGCATCAACGTTAAGCTTTTGTATTTGGCTTTGTTTCTGAGGAACTGCATGCACTAGATTAACCAAACTTGAACAGTAGTTATATATTGCCAGAGCAGCTCAATTACACAGTATGGTTCCATATGTGACCTTGACATTGACTTTTATGTCATGTGTCCCCGTGTGGTTGCCGGGGTAGAATACAATCACTGCAATCTCACAAACACACTGTTACATGCAGATTAATTTTGTCTTTTTTTTTTATCATGCTCATTCAAGGTATTTATCATGACACCGCATATGCAAACGTGGAAATGTGTCTCCATCGTAAATGGGAGTGTCTACTATAGAATTTGCAGCAACTCTACAGTTCTGCAGATAAGAAGGTTCTAGGGCCATTCTCCATATTTCAGTCTTGTGACCTTGACATTGACATGTATGTTCTCTAGATACTTTATACATACAAAGGTTAAGTCCCCTTTTGTGACATAAGGTCATACATATAAAGGTTATCTCCCCTGTTGTGACATAAGGTCATACATACAAAGGTTATGTCCCCTGTTGTGACATAAGGTCATGTATTGAAGGTTATGTCCCCTGTTGTGACATAAGGTCATGTATTAAAGATTATGTCCCCTGTTGTGACATAAGGTCATGTATTAAAGATTATGTCCCCTGTTGTGACATAAGGTCATGTATTAAAGATTATGTCCCCTGTTGTGACATAAGGAGTAACACGCCCATAGATTGTTGCATTGAGTTGTGTGAATTAAAATTTAAATGCCATGTTGTCATTCATGTCTAGGCCCAAATTAAAAATGAATAACTTACATTCTCATCACAAATGACACATATGCAGTCAAAAAATCCACAGAAAAATGGGGGTCATGTATCTTCTAAGAAAGAACTTGTCTCATGAATGAATGCTCCCTTTAAAAACATAAACACTGAGATGCCATACTATTGTATTCATACACTCATTTCCATATAAGCTAAATAAATTAAAAACTCACAATTTTAACATGGCAATGCTTGAAAAATGTAACAAATAGATCAACAATGTGATATAAACCAAAAATAGCACTTTAAATTAGTGAAAATGCTCTTTTTTTACAAAAAGAAATGAGAATTATTTATTGACGCCATTATGCGACAACCCCAGGCCGACACTTCCTGTGTTGCAATGGGTGTGCTACACCATAAGGTCATACATATATATTAAAAAAGTTAAGTCCCCTGTTGTGACATAAGGTCATACATACAAAGGTTATGTCCCCTGTTGTGACATAAGATCATACATACAAAGGTTATCTCCCCTGTTGTGACATAAGGTCATACATACAAAGGTTATGTCCCCTGTTGTGACATAAGATTATACATTCAAAGGTTATGTCCCCTGTTGTGACATAAGGTCATACATACAAAGGTTATCTCCCCTGTTGTGACATAAGGTCATACATACAAAGGTTATGTCCCCTGTTGTGACATAAGGTCATACATACAAAGGTTATGTCTCCTGTTGTGACATAAGGTCATACATACAAATGTTATCTCCCCTGTTGTGACATCAGGTCATACATACAAAGGTTATGTCCCCTGTTGTGACATAAGATCATACATAAAAAGGTTATCTCCCATACTGTGACATAAGGTCATGCATACAAAGGTTATCTCCCATACTGTGACATAAGGTCATGCATACAAAGGTTATCTCCCATATTGTGACATGAGCTCCTACATACGTTATATATGAAGCCTATGCCCCCAAATGAAGTAAGGTAACCCCAGTTGCAGAATCTGTCTGGGAACTGCTGTAAACTTCTGCTGTTATCTGCAGGTGGATGGAGCATACGCAGCTGTCAAATTTCCTACAAAAGAGTCTGGCCCAGATCATGCAGGGCCATCAAAGGAAGATCCTTCAAATCTGCTCCTGGACTGTCGCCTACTCAGGAAGGATGAACTTAATGTAAGTAGAACTATAAAACTAAACATGAATATGTCTGTGTTCAGAATAATGTTTCGACATTTTGTGGGTTGAAAGTTAACATATTTCTAACAATGAAAGATGTAAATCTGATCTTTCAACCTATGCCATTGTGACATTGTTTGCATGTACTGACTATGGCATTGTTTACCTGGGGCATTGTTTACCTGCCTGTGACATTATTTATATGTACCACCTGTGACATTGTTTACCTGTACCACCTGTGACATTGTTTACCTGTGGCATTGTTTACCTTTGACATTGTTTACCTGTGACATTGTTTACCTGTACCACCTGTGACAGTGTTTACATGGGACATTGTTTAACAGGTTATTTACCTCTGACATTGTTTACCTGTGGCATTGTTTACATGAGACATTCTTTACTTGGGACATTGTTTACCTGTGTCATTGTTTACCTTTGACATTCTTTACCTGGGACATTGTTTATATGTACCACATGTGGCATTGTTTTCCTGCACTGTCTGTGACATTGTTTACCTGTGACATAGTTTACATGCCTGTGACATTGTTTACCTGCATGTGACAGTGTTTTGTACTGGGACATAGTTTACCTGTGACATTGTTTACCAGATTATTTACCTGTGGCATTGTTTACATGTACCACCTGTGACTTTATATACCTGCAACATTGTTTACATGAAACGCTGTTTAACTGGGACATTGTTTATCTGTGACATTGTTTACCTTTTACCTTTGACATTGTTTTCCTTGGACAATGTTTACCTGTGACATTGTCTACATGTACCACCTGAGACAGTGTTTACCTGTGCCATTGTTTATTTGGGACAGTGTTTACCAGGTTTTTACCTGTGACATTGTTTACCTATTATACTGTGTACCTGAGACATTGTTTAACTGGGACATTGTTTACCTGTTCCATTGTTTGCTCGGGACATTGTTTACCGGTGGCATTGTTTACCTGTGAATTTTTTTGCCTGGGACATTGTTTACCTGGGAAAATATTTACCTGTGACATTGTTTACCTGTAACATTGTTTGCCTGGGACATTGTTTACTGGTGACATTGTTTACCTGTGGCATTGTTTGCCTGGACATTGTTTGCCTGGGACATTGTTTGCCTGGGACATTGTTTGCCTGTGGCATTGTTTGCCTGGGACATTGTTTGCCTGAGACATTGTTTGCCTTGGACATTGTTTGGCTGGGACATTGTTTGCCTGAGACATTATTTTCCTAGGACATTGTTTATCTTAGCAATTGTTTGCCTGGGACATTGTTTACCTGGGACATTGTTTACCTGGACATTGTTTACCTGAGACATTGTTTGCCTGGGACATTGTTTACCTGAGACATTGTTTACCTGAGACATTGTTTACCTGGGACATTGCCCGGGACATTGTTTACCTGGACATTTTTTACCTTGGACATTGTTTACCTGGACATTGTTTACCTGGGACATTGTTTACCTGGACATTGTTTACCTGAGACATTGTTTACCTAGGACATTTTTTACTATACAGGTGGTGAAGAGCATGAGTGCCCCTCGGCTGCCAGACTGTTTCCAGAAGGTACCAAAGAAAGTGACGATTGTAGAGAATGGTCAGATCCTGGCTGTGTCCGTGGACTGTGAAGGTATGTACATCTTGTATAGCCCGTTTTATACAGATCTCGACATTCAAATGTCGTCCGAGTATCCGACTTTCATTTATTTACATCTTCATTATTTGCAGGACTTTCGCCAGACTTCACCAGAATGTACTTCATATGCATCTAACGTCATGTGCACAATTTTGAGTAGCTGTGAATAACTTTGGACGAAATATAGGTCACGTCCGGTCTCCTGCGACATGCATATCTTGCTTCTTTCTTGCAGGACTTTCACCAGACTTCACCAGAGTGTTCCTTATATGAATCTTAACATCATGTGCAAAATTTCAGGTCACTGTGACCTACATTGTCGTCGTCTATTATAAAAAGGTGGGGTTATTCCTCACCTTCAGTGACAGGCCTAGCTTACATGAGCATTGTGAAGAAATATGTAAAACAATGAAATCATAATCCATCATTTGCTGCTTCAGTTCTGACACAAAGTATATCTTCACTTCTGTTGTCTTTGGGAACGCTATTTTTTGACAACTGGTATGTAATGCATCACTGTTTTTTGCACAGTAAAAGAGGATCTATTACACGCATTCTTTCAGTTTTGTAATCTTGAATGAGTGGCAAATTTACCATTTACTACTAGCTTTTAAAGCTGAATCCATGCCAAAAGATATGAATCCATTCTGTTGATATGTTTTTAAGCTATTTCAAAACACGTTCACATTTCTCTGATCATAATTACTGTAGTGTTGATTACCTTGTATATTGTCAGGTATCCACGTGATTGCCAGATCCGGAGTGAGGCTCAACTACATCGTGTACAACTTGAGTTCCGGTAAAATAGATCATGACTCTTTGTTCCCGACTGATGCACAGGCGTTTATGGGCAGTCATAGAAGTAACATAACACTGCATAACACTGGAGATGTGAGTCTGTATGTCTGTCTGTCCATCCGTGTGTCTATTTGTCTGTCAGTAATGACAGTATGTCTATTAAACTAAACATGTGTCCATGGGACACGGATGCCCCTGCTATAACATTTATTTCGTGAATTTTTACCATTCCAAGGGGAATAACTCTTAAAGTACTGGGGCGATAGGGCGATAATTACCCAAGTTAAAGTGCGGACACCATTAATTTCGCAATTTTTTACTATTCCAAGGGCCATAACTCTGGAACTACAGGGGCGATGGGGTCGATTATCGAGACATTGTACCCATATGCTATTTGACCAAGTTTGGAAAAGATCCGATAACAATTGGCTAAGTTAGAGTGCAGACATCGTTTTTGCACGGACGAACAGGGGTAACACTATATGCACCTTCACCATTCTTCGAATGGCGGGGGCATAAAAAACCAATCTACTCAGTCTCTTTATCCAGGCTAGATTGTAGACATACATTTATATTCACTTCTGTTGAAAAATAAAGGTTTAATTTTGAATAAACTTCAGTCCTTTTCAAGGAGGAGTAGCTTCTTTGATCTTTTACATAACTATTATGCTGTTTGCAGGATGCCCTTGTCCAGCTGCGTGATGGTAACGGGGCTATTTACCCCTTTGCCAAGGACTGTACAGAGGGTATCCGGGACCCGCTATGGCTGGACCTGCCGCCAGTCAGGTGTCTCGGTATCAGGACACACTACCTGAACAATGTCCTCGCCTCGGCCATGAAAAATAAAGCAGCTGTGCTGGTGTTAGCTGTGGAGGTATGGAGGAAAAACTTGTTACTAAAAAATGGTATCAAATCAGTCAATCTGTAGCAAAGCAGTCTGGCATGTTTTATAAAACCATCTCAGTCATTGACTTCAAATTAAATTAATTCAAAATAAGCATCTAGTAAATTGATTCTAGTAAATTATTTAAAAAAAGCTTTTGTAACTTGTAAATTGATTCCAGTAAATTAATTCTGTACAAGTTTCTAGTGAATTGAGTCTAATAAATTCTTCTAGTAAATTGATTCTAGTAAATTAATTCAAACAAGCTTCTATTGAATTGATTAAACTTGTAATAAATAGATAAAAAACCAAGCCGTAGTAAATGTAACCGGTGTGCTCCTGTCACAGATGTTAACCATTATTCGGACAATAATACAGGTGTGTACTATGTTGTGTATTATTCTGTATGTGTTGTATTACAGCATCAATCACTAATCCCCCACCTACTGAGGTGTGACGTGGACAAGGTCAAGGCTGTTCTTGCTGCCTTAGAACAAGATCTGACCAATCAGAAAGCAGTACATGATTTACTGCAGGAACATTGTGATGGCAACAGGAATATACTGCACACGTGTGTGGCCATGTGTGTACCCACATCAAACAAGGACTCGGAGAGATGTAAGTTGGAGTAGAATGAACGGTCAACAATATAGATGGTGAAAAGATGTCTCATCTGCAGTTACATAGAATATCATTTCTCACTTAAATTAATTGTATAATTGCATAAATTGTGTACTGTATTTCTGGCGTATATGTACATATGCACTGAAGGCTCATCCCCATTCCAACCCGATATGGTCTTACATGTTAAACGATTAATAAACACCATTCATTTATTTATACCTTCATTCATTCATTCATTCATTCATTCATTCATTTGTTCATTAATTCATTCATTCATACCTCCATTCATTCATTCATTATGGGATGGCGAGTTGTCCGTCGTCCGTCCGTCCGTCGTCCATCGTTAACTTTTGTCTCGTTAAGACGATAGGGCCTTCATTTCTCATCCGATCTTTACCAAACTTAAACAGGTTGTTAATATCAATGAAAGCTCGGATAAATTCGAAAACCAGCCAGATCGAACCAGTAACAGCGGAGTTATGGCCCTTGATTTAGTTAAAAATTCTACATTGCTATATTTTGCCTCGTTAAGACAATAGGGCCTTCATTTTTCATCCGATCTTTACCAAACTTTAACAGGTTGTTAATATCAATGAAAGCTCGGACAAGTTCGAAAACCAGCCAGATCGGAACAGTAACAGCGGAGTTATGGCCCTTGATTTAGTGAAAAATGCTATATTGCTATATTTTGCCTCTTTAAGACGATAGGGCCTTCATTTTTCATCCTATCTTTACCAAATTGTTAATATCAATGAAAGCTCAAACAAGTTCGAAAACCGCCCAGATCGGACTAGTAACAGCGGAGTTATGGCCCTTGATTTAGTTGAAAATGCTATATTTTGCCTCGTTAAGAAGATAGGAGCTTCATTGTTCATCCGATCTTTACCAAACTTTATCAAATTGTTAATAGCAATGAAAGCTCGGACAAGTTCGAAAACCGTTCATATCGGACCAGTAACGGGAGTTATGGCCCTTGATTTAGTTCAAAATGCTATATTTTGCCTCGTTAAGACGATAGGAGCTTCATTGTTCATCCGATCTTTACCAAACTTTATCACATTGTTAATGTCGTTGAAAGCTCAAACAAGTTCGAAAACCAGCCATATCGGACCAGTAACAGCGGAGTTATGGCCCTTGATTTAGTTAAAAATGCTATATTTTGCCACGTTAAGACGATAGGAGCTTCATTGTTCATGCGATCTTTACCAAACTTTATCAGATTGTGAATATTAATGAACGCTCGGACAAGTTCTAAAACCATTCTTATCGGACTAGTAACAGCAGAGTTACGGCCCTTGATTTAGTTCAAGATGCTATATTTTGCCTCGTTAAGTCAAGAGGGCCTTCATTTTTCATTCTATCTTTACCAAACTGTACCACATTGTTAATATCAATAAAATCTCAGACAAGTTCGAAAGCCAGCCAGATCGGATCAGTAACAGCGGAGTTATGGCCCTTGATTTAGTTAAAAATGCTATATTTTGCTTCGTTAAGACGATAGGGCCTTCATTTTTCATCCGATCTTTATCAGACTTTATCAAAATATCAATGAAAGCTCCGACAAATTTGAAAAAAAAGCCAAATTGGACCATTTACACAGGAGTTATGGGCCTTGATTTTCTGAAAAATGCTATATTTTGGCCTCAGTAAGACGAAAGGGCCTTCATTTGGACGGATTTCAGTGAAAATTTTCAGGGATGATCAGTACCAAGCCTAGTTGTACATATATATTGTCAACGTGTTCCGGTTGAATGATTTTGGCGGAGTTATGCCCCTTTAAAGGTTTTAATACACAAACTTTGTCTGGACTAGTTCTCCTGAACCCCTCGCCAGATTTCAACGAAACTTTACAGGGATGATCAGCACCAAGCCTAGTTGTGCATATCATTGTCGCGTTCCTGTTTACAGATTTTTGGCAGAGTTATGGCCCTTTAAAGGTTTTTGATGCACAAACATTTTCCGGGCTAATTCTCCTGAACCCCTGGCTGGATTTCAGCTGAACTTGACAAGGATGATCAGTTTGAAGCCTAGTTTTGCAAATCATCGCCATATTCCGGTTGAATGATTTTTGGCAGAGTTATGGCCCTTTAAAGGTTTTAATACACTAACTTCGTACAGACTAGTTCTCCTGAACGTCTGGCTGGATTTCAACAAAACTTGGCAGGGATGATCAGTACCAAGCCTAGTTGCATATGTCATCGCCATGTTCCGGTTGAATGATATTATACATAAACTTTATATTTAGCCAGTAGAGCGTCCACAGGCCCTCTTGGGCCTCTTGTTTTATTTATTTGTTCATTCATTCGTTCATTCATTCTTCATGAATTCCCGTAAAAGATGGCAAAGCTGTACTTAAAGAGATGAAGAATTCTAAATTTGAAGAATATTTTTAGTCCACATTGATCACATTTTCAAGTCACCCATAATTCAACAGAAATGGTTTCCCATATACTTACAGCTGACCCTATGGCGCCCGGCGGTGGTGGCAGCAGTAGCTATACCTCCACACTAGAGGTGATGAATGCAGTGACCAGTGCCGTGGACGCCCTCACAGCCATACAGTCATCCAGGACCAGCAGTTCTAACAATGACCCCACCAGTCGAGGGTAAGTGAGCTTATGTAGTTATGGGGTTTTGTAGCCAGTTTTACATACTTGGTTTTACTGGAGACAGCTGACCTCACAGTAGACACAAAATAGGTTGTTCCTTTACACATATCTGTAGGTGATACCATATATTGTACAAGTTATCAAGTATCACTTTCCAAGAACGGGACAGAAAACATTGTCAAAAATCTATACATATTATACCAGGGCTTCTAAAATCGCCGGTTTGTCGGTTCCCAGACCGAAATCTGTGTCTCAAGACCGTTTTTCTTTTCAAAATCTCTGTTTAAATCGGTCCCAGATATTGTATCTATCGGTCGTTAAAAAATGTACAATTGCCCTTCACACCTAAAATATGCCTTGCGGCAATATTCTTTGATCCATAACACGATTGTTTGTCACTCGCTGTGCGAAAGTTGGTCAATTTGGACTAAACCATTACCGATAATAGGGAGTTTTCCGGAAGAGTCTATAGCCATGTAGCACGCCTTTGATGTGTGATCAGTGAAAGTATATCACGCGTTCTGTCAGTTCACTGAAGCGAGTGTTACCGTCTGTAATTTCTTTGATATACCGTTAGTCGTAAGGTGTTAGCCTGTTTGCTTGTGTCGGTTTGTTTTTTTAAGTGGCCAAAGCTGTTGTGGGTAGCAGTTCATATGGTAAATTCAATCACTCCGAATTAATCATGGGTATCCAGTTCATATGGTAAATTCCAACACTCCAAATTAATCATGGGTATCCAGTTCATATGGTAAATTCCAACACTCTGAATTAATGATGGGTATCCAGTTCATGGTAAATTCCAACACTCCGAATTAATCATGGGTATCGAGTTCATATGGTAAATTCAAACCCTCGGTATCGGTCATGGGTATCCAGTTTTAATCAAACATTTGCAGAGACCCTAGTATCATTCGGAACAGGTACACTACATTTTGGAATTACTTATCTGAACCAGATACCACCCATGACATTCTTCTCTCGTATGACCTTGGTGCGATAAGGTTACCTGACAACAGCCACTGATTTCAATATAAAACCACAAGTTTGAAAAGTCTTCGTCAATTCATTGGTAAGTGGTCAACTGGTAAGTGTGGCCAACCTTACTGTTTGTTGTGTTTGCCAATTTCTTGGCTCAATTTTACTTTAATATATACTCTATAATGTGTGGAGTTGAGAAGTTGCGGTGGACGAGTGGTTAGCATGCTTGACTCTTGTCCCAGAAGTCACGGGTTAGGTTGTCAGTGGGGTCACGTCCCATGTTTTTCAAATGCACTCCCGCAGTATCTTACTTGGGTAAGGTACTGTGAAAGTATGCCATCCTTCTATGGGAATGTAAAGCCGTCAAGACCAGTGTGCAGGGAGAGCTATACCCTGTGCATGTGAAAGATCTCGCTGAACTGTGTTAATCAGTGATACATAAAGCCTGTAAACGATGCTGCCGTGATAATCAAAATTAATTGTGTGGAATATAAGTAGAAAAAAAAAAAATGTGTCATTTCATTTCCAGGGTGAGTCTTAGAGAGATGATGAGACGTGCATCGTCAGCAGCACGTGCAGTCAGCGGTCTTGATGTGCGCGAGTCTGACAGAGAGGAATCTGTGGCAGGGATGGCCATACCCACGCTGAGCTGGCCTCCAGATCCGCCCAGTTACGAGTCCGTAACCAGACAAGGTACAATCAGACTTGTATTAAGCGACCTTTAAATGAAGTGACAAAAACCAGTCACTTGAAAGCACTATCCAGATTCAAGGCTACTTGAGCTGTAATCGTAAATAATATGGCTGCCGAATCAAGTTTGTGACAAAACTAAGTCAAATTAAGCTGAAAATATAAATAGTGAATGCATGTGCGATAACATGTCTGTGTATGAAGAGGGGTTTCTTTGTTTCATTTAATTTAAAAAAAAAAAGTTGGGGGTATAAGCATCAAGTTTTCGCAACATTTTGTTGCACGTGAGCAAACTTGAAACAATATATGCAGGGGCACAAATTAGACCAAAATTTGACTTTCACTCGCCCATGTGGCGACCAAAAATATTCAATCCAAAAAACGGGAAAAGGGTAATCATTCAACACAAACATTTAAGTTCGAGGATTTTACCCCGCAGATTTTGCTTTGGTCCCGTGAACTACATACTTTTGGCCGAAATAGACAAACCCTTAACAAAATAATCGTTTCTTTTATTTTTCCATTGCGGAAACAAGACAGTGTTCAAGATGTTGCGATGTACGGTTTCCCACAAAACTGCATGTTACGGTACTCTGCGCTTCGAATGTCAATGTAAAATTAGATGTGCAAGAGTACAAGTTACATTTGCTGGTATAAAATCAACATTAAAACAGACACGAAAGTGTTTATTGATCGTAAATTCCTGTTATAATTTGAAGGGGGAATAATTAGGTTTCACTTCCGGTTTTTGGATATTCTAAAACGCGGCGCTTTTGATTAATAAAATGCGGTGCTTTTAGAAATCATCAATAATAATTATATGGCAGAGAATGATGTTAATAGAAAAGGTCTCATACATTAATTTTAAAACTATGTCAACATCTTTATGTTGACATATTTATAACAAAATAAAACATTAATTTAATAATATCTAATCTTTTTTAATCTTTTATTACAATAGTTTACATATTCTAGTTGTGATCATTTATAACAAAACTCATTAACAATACTATTTATAATTAAATAGATAACTTGGACTTGTAATGATCAGTAATGTTGTTTATAATATTCAATAAACACGGATTAATGTCATGTAATTGTTCATAAATTATGCACCAGAGTGGTAAAATAAAAGAATATTTTGTTGGGCCCCTAACTTTTGGGCTGGGCCCCTAAAAATTCTATGAGCTTTCATTACAATCGATGTAAAATAAATAAGTTTAAACTAAAAATCCTAGGTCGGGGCCAAGCTGGCTCCTAGCTAAGTAGAGTTAGTCTGTGCCCCTGATATGGCAATCGTTTAGCGACATTTTCAGTCATTGCAATTGTGATAGATAGACAGTAAATTACGAAGTTTGTAATATTTGTTGTTTGTTTATATAACTATGGATTCATCATCACTGCTTAAGTTACTTCAATTTCATCTCCTACTGGACACTAAGAAAATGTCTGATACACAATGTTCGTTATTAGATATTTTAAATGGTCACATTTGATAATTTGTGGTTTGTTAAGGCCTAAAAATAATGTGGTTTTGGATGAAAATAGGTAGTTGCTGGTCACGTAATGGCAAAGTTGCTAAATACTCCTTGAAATAAATAGGTAGTTGCTGGTCGCGTAATGGCAAAGTTGCTAAATACTCCTTGAAATAAATAGGTAGTTGCTGGTCGCGTAATGGCAAAGTTGCTTAATACTCCTTGAAATAAATAGGTAGTTGCTGGTCGCGTAAATGGCAAAGTTGCTAAATACTCCTTGAAATAAATAGGTAGTTGCTGGTCGCGTAATGGCAAAGTTGCTAAATACTCCTTGAAATAAATAGGTAGTTGCTGGTCGCGTAATGGCAAAGTTGCTTAATACTCCTTGAAATAAATAGGTAGTTGCTGGTCGCGTAATGGCAAAGTTGCTAAATACTCCTTGAAATAAATAGGTAGTTGCTGGTCGCGTAATGGCAAAGTTGCTAAATACTCCTTGAAATAAATAGGTAGTTGCTGGTCGCGTAATGGCAAAGTTGCTAAATACTCCTTGAAATAAATAGGTAGTTGCTGGTCGCGTAATGGCAAAGTTGCTAAATACTCCTTGAAATAAATAGGTAGTTGCTGGTCGCGTAATGGCAAAGTTGCTAAATACTCCTTGAAATAAATAGGTAGTTGCTGGTCGCGTAATGGCAAAGTTGCTAAATACTCCTTGAAATAAATAGGTAGTTGCTGGTCACGTAATGGCAAAGTTGCTAAATACTCCTTGAAATAAATAGGTAGTTGCTGGTCACGTAATGGCAAAGTTGCTAAATACTCCTTGAAATAAATAGGTAGTTGCTGGTCGCGTAATGGCGAAGTTGCTAAATACTCCTTGAAATAAATAGGTAGTTGCTGGTCGCGTAATGGCGAAGTTGCTAAATACTCCTTGAGATACACATTCACATCCATCCTTGTCTAACTTTCAGACATAGATCGGCCAAGCCTCAGTCGTCAGTCATCCAGTGGACAGTCCACGGTGATACCGATGCAGTCCGAGTTCAGTACGATCTACATACCTGCAGTGAAGATGGAGGAACGAGAGCGCCCCAGTAACGCCCTCCAGATCCTCAAGCACGTGTGTGATTCTCCCGTGTTAAAACCTCACATTCGGGATCTACTCTCTGCAAAGTGAGTCAATGAATCTGAATGGTTTCTGACGAACAGCAATTTTAATACTGGCTGAATGTACTTTCTGAATGGTTTCTGACGAACAGCAATTTTAATACTGGCTGAATGTACTTTCTGAATGGTTTCTGACGAACAGCAATTTTAATACTGGCTGAATGTACTTTCTGAATGGTTTCTGACGAACAGCAATTTTAATACTGGCTGAATGTACTTTCTGAATGGTTTCTGACAAACAGCAATTTTAATACTGGCTGAATGTACTTTCTGAATGGTTTCTGACAAATAGCAATTTTAATACTGGCTGAATGTACTTTCTGAATGGTTTCTGACGAACAGCAATTTTAATACTGGCTGAATGTACTTTCTGAATGGTTTCTGACAAACAGCAATTTTAATACTGGCTGAATGTACTTTCTGAATGGTTTCTGACAAACAGCAATTTTAATACTGGCTGAATGTACTTTCTGAATGGTTTCTGACGAACAGCAATTTTAATACTGGCTGAATGTACTTTCTGAATGGTTTCTGACAAACAGCAATTTTAATACTGGCTGAATGTACTTTCTGAATGGTTTCTGACAAACAGCAATTTTAATACTGGCTGAATGTACTTTCTGAATGGTTTCTGACGAACAGCTATTTTAATACTGGCTGAATGTACTTTCTGAATGGTTTCTGACGAACAGCAATTTTAATACTGGCTGAATGTACTTTCTGAATGGTTTCTGACGAACAGCAATTTTAATACTGGCTGAATGTACTTTCTGAATGGTTTCTGACGAACAGCAATTTTAATACTGGCTGAATGTACTTTCTGAATGGTTTCTGACGAACAGCAATTTTAATACTGGCTGAATGTACTTTCTGAATGGTTTCTGACGAACAGCAATTTTAATACTGGCTGAATGTACTTTCTGAATGGTTTCTGACGAACAGCAATTTTAATACTGGCTGAATGTACTTTCTGAATGGTTTCTGACGAACAGCAATTTTAATACTGGCTGAATGTACTTTCTGAATGGTTTCTGACGAACAGCAATTTTAATACTGGCTGAATGTACTTTCTGAATGGTTTCTGACGAACAGCAATTTTAATACTGGCTGAATGTACTTTCTGAATGGTTTCTGACGAACAGCAATTTTAATACTGGCTGAATGAACTTTCTAGGTACGATAGTAAGAGTAGGACAGATTCCTGAATTCATGTGTATGCTTCCCCTCTCTCTGGGAGATACAGCCTGTACAATGTGCAGGGCATGGTTCCCCTCTCTATGGGAGATACAACCTGTACAATGTGTAGGGCATGGTTCCCCTCTCTCTGGGAGATACAATATGTAGGACATGGTTCCCCTCTCTCTGGGAGATACAACCTGTACAATGTGTAGGGCATGGTTCCCCTCTCTCTGGGAGATACAACCTGTACAATGTGTAGGGCATGGTTCCCCTCTCTCTGGGAGATACAACCTGTACAATGTGTCGGACATGGTTCCCCTCTATCTGGGAGATACAACCTGTACAATGTGTAGGGCATGCTTCCCCTCCCTCTGGGAGATACAACCTGTACAATGTGTAGGGCATGCTTCCCCTCTCTCTGGGAGATACAGCCTGTACAATGTGTAGGGCATGGTTCCCCTCTCTCTGGGAGATACAACCTGTACAATGTGCAGGGCATGGTTCCCCTCTCTCTGGGAGATACAACCTGTACAATGTGCAGGGCATGGTTCCCCTCTCTCTGGGAGATACAGCCTGTACAGTGTGCAGGGCATGGTTACCCTCTCTCTGGGAGATACAGCCTGTGCAGTGTGTAGGGCATGTCCCCTCTCTCTGGAGATACAACCTGTACAATGTGTAGGGCATGGTTACCCTCTCTCTGGGAGATACACACTGTACAATGTGTAGGGCATGGTTCCCCTCTCTCTGGGAGATACAACCTGTACAGTGTGTAGGGCATGCTCTTGGAGATACAACCTGTACAGTGTGTAGGGCATGGTTCCCCTCTCTCTGGGAGATACAGCCTGTACAATGTGAAGGGCATGTTTACCCTCTCTGTGGGAGATACAACCTGTACAATGTGTAGGACATGGTTCCCCTCTCTCTGGGAGATACAGCCTGTACAATGTGTAGGGCATGGTTACCCTCTCTGTGGGAGATACAACCTGTACAATGTGTAGGACATGGTTCCCCTCTCTGTGGGAGATACAGCCTGTACAATGTGTAGGGCATGGTTACCCTCTCTGTGGGAGATACAACCTGTACAATGTGTAGGGCATGGTTAACCTCTCTCTGGGAGATACAACCTGTACAGTGTGTAGGGCATGGTTCCTCTCTCTGGGAGATACAGCCTGTACAATGTGTAGGGCATGGTTAACCTCCCTCTGGGAGATACAACCTGTACAGTGTGTAGGGCATGGTTCCCCTCTCTCTGGGAGATACAGCCTGTACAATGTGTAGGGCATGGTTACCCTCTCTGTGGGAGATACAGCCTGTACATTGTGTAGGACATGGTTACCCTCTCTCTGGGAGATACAACCTGTACAGTGTGTAGGGCATGGTTCCCCTCTCTCTGGGAGATACAACCTGTACAGTGTGCAGGGCATGGTTCCACTCTCTCTGGGAGATACAACCTGTACATTGTGTAGGACATGGTTACCCTCTCTCTGGGAGATACAACCTGTACAATGTGCAGGGCATGGTTCCTCTCTCTCTGGGAGATACAACCTGTACAATGTGTAGGGCATGGTTCCCCACTCTCTGGGAGATACAACCTGTACAGTGTGCAGGGCATGGTTCCCCTCTCAATGGGAGATACAACCTGTACAATGTGTTAATGATGAACCATTTATCAACAGTTCAATTCAATTCAATTATAAAAATACGTAAATAAGAGGCGAAGTGTTGTTTACCGCTCAAAATTGATGTCTTTGTTTACCACACACCCAAATTTTGGACACTGTTATTCATTTTCATAAATCAGGATATTATTTCCTTATATCCTATTTGCTTGATATTTGATTGAGTTATTATTCATGAATATTACAACTGTATAATTTCTGCAGGAATGCTGAAGGCTGCACACCCTTTATGCAGGCTGTGCGAGGACGCGCCTACACGGCGGCCTTAACACTTATGGACAGTATAAAGCGTGTTTCCATGGTGAAGGACACCCCAGAGCTGGACCGGGCTATCATGATGAGTATGCTCTACCCTACTGGCTCCAGTCTAGACAACTCTCCGTTGCACGTTCTGTGTTGTAATGACACGTGCAGTTTCACCTGGACAGGAGCAGAACATATCAACCAGGTAATAAACGTGATTCACGCAATTTGCCATTCACTACAGGTTCTTTCTCTACGAAGCAATTATTATTGTTTTCCCATACCTATATAAGCAACAGTAACGTGCCTTGGAAGAATGATAATGATAAAAACAAAGTACAAAAGAGGCAACTACCGTCAGTGTATTTTCAGATGGTGGAATGGGCATTTTCTATTGGATGTGTGCACAGTAGCTCTGCCTCCTTGAAATGTGAAGTTTATTCAAAATTAGGGGCTTTTTTTTTTCAATGGAAAGAATCAAGTGGATGTTAACTTTCAGTTGCATGTTCTAGTTTATTTGTAATTAAAAAAAAAAAGTTCTTGAGAAATGTCACGCATTTTGACTACAATAAGCTTTTTCAAATTAGAGAAATAACAATTATATTTGTAATACAGTTGTCGTGGAATCAAACTTTTTATGCATACGTGTTGTTTAATACTGTATGTACGTGTATACATTTGCAGGACATATTTGAATGTCGTACATGTGGTCTACTGGGCTCCCTCTGCTGTTGTACCGAGTGTGCCAGGGTCTGTCACAAGGGACATGACTGCAAGTAAGTACACAGTTATCTCCCTTGATGTAGGAAATATTGTCTAGTTCTTGTAAGGGTCTTGTGGCTTGGTATTGACCCCTATGGAGAACATTACTCTGGCATGTAATAATTAGATATAGGTTTTGACTGCCATTTATAAATGAGTTATATTGCAACTGTCAGTTCACCTACACAACATAACAGTCGGGAAGAGACGTGGGATAAGCCGGGACAATAGGGCTTATTGAAAAACTAAAACTGACGCCTACTAATATCTACACAACATAACAGTCGGGAAGAGACGTGGGATATGCCTGGCAATAGGGCTTATTGATAAACTAAAGCTGTGACGCCTACTAATATCTACACTACATAACAGTCGGGAAGAGACGTGGGATAGTCCAGGGCAATAGGGCTTATTGAAAAACTAAAAATGGGACGACTACTCATATTCCAATTTTACTTCACCGGGCATCACCGAACTTAACACAGATGGTGTACACACAGACGGCATACTGTAACTGTGTCAAAGTGTATAATTATGTAATATCACACCACACATTTCCAGATTAAACAGTCATTTACTTCATTGTAGATTGAAGCGTACATCACCAACGGCATACTGCGATTGTTGGGAGAAGTGTAAATGTAAGGCGTTGATTGCTGGTCAACAGGGACCGAGGTTTGATCTACTGAATAGATTATTGTCCGAGACTGACCTGGTCACACTGACCAACAGCAGGTAAGTGTACATACATACCACATAGAGGTTTGATCTACTCAATAGATTACTGTCAGAGACTGACCTGGTCCCACTGACAAACAGCAGGTAAGTGTACATACATATCACATAGAGGTTTGATCTACTCAATAGATTACTGTCAGAGACTGATCTGGTCCCACTGACAAACAGCAGGTCAGTGTACATACATACCACATAGAGGTTTGATCTACAGAATAGATTACTGTCAGAGACTGACCTGGTCCCGCTGACAAACAGCAGGTAAGTGTACATACATATCACATAGAGGTTTGATCTACTCAATAGATTACTGTCAGAGACTGACCTGGTCCCACTGACAAGCAGCAGGTAAGTGTACATACATACCACATAGAGGTTTGATCTACAGAATAGATTACTGTCAGAGACTGACCTGGTCCCACTGACAAACAGCAGGTAAGTGTACATACATATCACATAGAGGTTTGATCTACTCAATAGATTACTGTCAGAGACTGACCTGGTCCCACTGACAAACAGCAGGTAAGTGTACATACATATCACATAGAGGTTTGATCTACTCAATAGATTACTGTCAGAGACTGACCTGGTCCCACTGACAAACAGCAGGTCAGTGTACATACATACCACATAGAGGTTTGATCTACAGAATAGATTACTGTCCGAGACTGACCTGGTCCCACTGACAGACAGCAGGTCAGTGTACATACATATCACATAGAGGTTTGATCTACTCAATAGATTACTGTCAGAGACTGATCTGGTCCCACTGACAAACAGCAGGTCAGTGTACATACATACCACATAGAGGTTTGATCTACAGAATAGATTACTGTCCGAGACTGACCTGGTCAGAGACAAACAGCAGGTAAGTGTACATGCATACCATAAATTACTTTGTCCTCCAGCAGAAATGGGAAGATAATCACTGAGTCCTGTGTACCCGTTAAATAATCCAGCAGGTTAAAAAAAACAACAGGTAAATCTACTTGAATTGTTACAGATAATGCATTTATGCTTATTCCAAATTTCTTTGTTTCCTTCTTCTATATTGCATTGGTAGGTTTATATCCACTAATTATATTCACTGCAGGGGTGAGAACATACTGTTGTTTCTCGTGCACACGGTGGGAAGGCAGCTGGTTGAGCAAAGACAATACCGACCTAACAGATCACGTGTCACGTCAACTGTGCCCAGGAAAATTGTCTCTACAGATCTCGGTAAGGCCGCCCTTAAACATAGTTTGTTTACTGTCCAGGCTTTATACAAAGATGGCTTCGTAGGTATGAAGACAAATAAAAGCTGGTATTTATGAAAAGTGACTCTAAAAGGATAAAAAAATATATATCATGGTTAGACACTAACTTTTTATGACAACTAGCCTACAGGGCTAGTGCCTTCTTATTTTTACTAGCCCTTCCTAAAACCAACTCGTCCTCCTTTTACTATTTTGCGGCAAAATAAAAAGATAGCAAAATATCATGGCTTGGTAGCTCTATGAATAAGGCCTTGACTTTGGAGATATAGACCATCTGACCAGCGTGGGTACGCTTCGTGGCAAAGGCATGTCTGAGGGGTAACTTCATAATCCATCTCATCTATAGCTGAGGTTGCTTTTCCTATATGACTGTACTGCTTGTAAATATTGCAAGACCACAGCTTTGTTACTAGGTCATTATCAATGCGTTTATAGGCCACGGCCATTAAACCCTTTGCAGCGGCCTGTATAAGGCCCTTTCCCCACCCAATTTTTTTTTATTTAAATTTCATTCCCCGTTTATAGATTTTTTTCCCCAATTAAAGGCAAAAGACCCCTTCCCCGAAACTGTGGAAAAGGGTCTGTAGGCACTTACACAATGTCTAAAATACACGTAGCTATGTTATTACTATGTTGATATCTATTCTTCTGTTCAAAAGCCACCAAGGGCTTCTGTTACTTTGTAAATAAAATTTATCTTATCTTATGGGTTTATTTGAATCATGTTGTTTTTTGCTGATGACGCTTTTCCTATGCTGTTTTTCGTTTATTTCGATGGAGACAGTTTCATATTTAAAAATCACCACATATTTGTTTAAAATGTGAAGGTCACAATGATCATGTCAATAAAATGCTTAGAAATTATTATAGTGATAGAAATGATAGCATCTCTACGAAAAAGATGTGGGGACATGTAAAACGCGGATTATTTTTCAGCTTTTTTATGCCATCAAAGAAACAATGGCCAATCAGTGTTTGGTAATCTGATACACCTACACATTCACACATTCCTAGGTTACAATACGATATTGAAGAGTTTGAATAGTGAAAAATTTAAATATTTGGCAATTTTCAACATCAGGATCATATAAGATCATTTAAAACTGACATTTAAATACTAAAAACAACTAGCCTCGGGCTAGCGTTAGTGTCGAAACCCTATATATATTTTTTAGCACAAACCTGGGTAACAAACCTCAAACAAAATCAATTTTATTGTAGACCTATTTCAACTAGTAGGAATTTTAACATTGAATTTCTGCAATAGTAAACAAAACAATGGTTTCTGAAAGCTTAGCTTCCCTTTGGCTCCTGCTGTGATTGTTATGTTACCTAACATGTGTGGAATATCAACAATCTAACATTCTTTAATCCTTAAAACAATAGAAATCCTTGTTGTTGCAGGACTGCATTTAGTATTTGAATACTGATTATTTATATAATCTCTATCATAGATGTGGAAATGCCTGAACATGACCTTGAGCCCCCGCGGTTTAGTCGACGGGCGCTGGAGCGAATCCTGAACGACTGGTCTGCCGTGAAGGCGATGCTTTTGATTGGTAAAAAAACTCAAAGGAGCTCGAACCCGGACGTGGTGTACGAGGAGCAGCTGTACCTGGAGAGCCAGAGTGGCACGGCGCGCCTCGACAAGTTCACACATTGTCTGCTGGTCAAATGTAGTGTAGAGGTAATATTTGTTTCATCTGTTTGGAGAGTTCTTTTTGAACAATCACATCCTTTAATTTAATTCTGTAAATTATTAAAGTCTTGGGCAGGGGAAAAATTAGTACATTTTGGAAGAGCTAATCTGAGAAAGTACTGGATGAATCGAATTACCTTTTGCGGCTGTGGAAACGATGCACTTTGTATGGGTTAAACAGTGTTAAATATTAAAACAGTAGTGAAGCAGAAACACCTGACTCGAGAGCATTGTTGATAATTGTCGTTGCCATGAACCTGCTCAAAATGTCACAAGGTTTCGTGGTCACCACTATCGTACTCACCACAGCGATGTCATCCCCAGGTTCATCTTAAAGTTTTGTGCAATAAATGTATAACTTCAATACTACTGAAGCTATTGCATTAAAACTTTATACTACTGTTTCCCAGCAAATTCTGCGCCTTATCCAACTCTTCCTTTCATTTTGACAAAGTTATGTCCCTTTGATTGGCTTGTCTTTACCTTAAAGTTTTTGTGCAATAGATTTATAACTTCAAAACTACAGAAGTTTTTGCATTAAAATTTTATTCTAATGTTTCACATCAAATTCTGTACCTTATCCAACAATCCCCATAACTCTTCCATTCATTTTGAGAAAATTATAGGCCCTGGCGCCGATTTCACCAACATACTTAAGTATATACTTAGCTACTTAAAAACTTAAATTTAAGTTTACCTCCTAAGTTTTCTTAAGTAAGGAAAACATGTTTCACCAAACCAATTTTCTTAAGTAAAAAACTTAAATTTAGCTTAGTTATTAAGTGGACACTTAATTTATGTTGGTGAAACACATTTCTGTTAAGTTTTACTTAGTGACTTATTTAAGTATTTTCTTAAGTATTTATAAGGAATTGTTGGTGAAATCGGTGCCTGAATTGGTAAAAAAAATCATTTTTACATAGAAGTATATAGGAAAAACACTTCAAATTTTTCTTCTCCGAAACAAAAAGGGCTGCAGCTTAGATATTTTGTATGTAGCATCGTCTAATAGTCCTCTACCAAGTTTGCTCAAATAGTTACCCTGGGGTAAGAATTGGACCCTGCCCGGGGGTCACAAGACGTAAAACATGAGGGTGTTGGTGGGCCCCCTGAGTCATAACTTAGTAACCATTGAGATCCCCACCCTATAAGCACATATACACTTACTGGACATGAACAGACAGATACAACCATCCAACCAGCATAGACCCTGGACTCCTTCCCCATCCCTGGTGACACAGCCCCTGGGTCATAACTTGTAAACCGTTGAGATCCCAACCCTATAACCATATATACACTTACTGGGCATTAACAGAAAGATTAGATCAGATAATTTGATATTTTTAGCTCGACTGTTCGAAGGGTCTTATGGGGTCTGTAGGTCAAAGTTCATGGTCACAAATTGCATTTATGTGTTGATAGGCTCTTAGCATCAGGTTAATGTTTAAGTCCGCATTTCTTAACATGTAAATAACATCAACATTTTTTATCCAATCATCATCAAACATACATACTTTCTTATAAATGGGACGATGATCGTATCTGTTGAGTTCAAGATCATTGGATGAAAGGTCAAGGTCACAAAGGGGTCAAAGATCAAATGCATTTATATATACTTTTAACATATTTTCTTCATATTTTTGACTTATAAAATTTGCATTATGTATCCTTTGAAAGGGTTATTATGAAATTACCTCCATGTCATCACAGAAAAATTGTGGCCCTTGATTTAATGAAAATGCCACATCCAGCTCTTCTATTTGTTTTCACTTTTTTTTTTCTGATGGTATGCCGGGTGTATCATTTCTTGTTCTCTGAAAATTCGAATAGTGGAGCTGCGCTGTCCTCTGACAGCTCTTGTTTTACATGGGTTTAGCTACCCAGAAGGTTCTGTCATGTTATCTCTGCCGTAAACACGTGGAAGCAGTGAGAGTGTGAAATTATCTTTTATGGTATAATTTGTATTTGGGATAAACATCAGTTTCTTATCCTTCTTTGCTTATGTTGATATTATTCATGTTAATTGACTAACATGATGTTGATATTATTCATGTTAATTGACTAACCTGATGTTGATATTATTCATGTTAATTGACTAACCTGATGTTGATATTATTCATGTTAATTGACTAACCTGATGTTGATATTATTCATGTTAATTGACTAACCTGATCTTACCTTCCCCAGATGTTGGTTGATATTATTCATGTTAATTGACTAACCTGATGTTGATATTATTCATGTTAATTGACTAACCTGATGTTGATATTATTCATGTTAATTGACTAACCTGATGTTGATATCATTCATGTTAATTGACTAACCTGATGTTGATATTATTCATGTTAATTGACTAACCTGATGTTGATATTATTCATGTTAATTGACTAACCTGATGTTGATATTATTCATGTTAATTGACTAACCTGATGTTGATATTATTCATGTTAATTGACTAACCTGATCTTACCTTCCCCAGATGTTGGTTGATATTATTCATGTTAATTGACTAACCTGATCGGGTCTTACCTTCCCCAGATGTTGGACACATTACTCACTACCCTGATACGAGAGATGAAAAACGACAACACTGAAGGTCGCAAGGTTGAGGCCAAGCTTGTCGCTCGAAGGTTTATTAGATCTGTAGCCAGGATATTTGTGGTACTGAATGTAGAGATGACCCCTAACTCAGGGAAGAAGAAAAGGTACGCAATTCGTCCTGGAAATTGTTCAGTCTATAAGTGTCCTATACCTGGGATGGGTGTATAGCAGAAGCCTTTTTGCAGAAGTCTGTATACCTGTATCCCTCATATCATTGTCTTGCCTGATTCAATTGTCAGTAGACATTCTAATTTTGGCACACTCAATAAAAGGAAGCTTTACTAAAAAAGGATAGATATGTAGACTGTTTGTATAGTTGGGTTTGTGATGAAGAGTTTAATCTACACAGATCATTGATTCAAATGCAACTAGAATGTTACCTTTTACTTCATTTGCTAATGCCCAATTTGCCACGTTTCAGTACAACACATTTTCAATAAAACCACTCACATTCATGTACATGTATCATCCCAGATTGAAGGTTTACTGAGTGATTGTGGTGTTAGTATTAGCCTTGTGCTTAAGTTTGTATGATTATAATTTATCTTGTATATCATTGTCTTGAGTAAAAGAAGAGAAAACTTCATTAAAAAATAGAGATTATGTAGAACGTCCATATCATTTGGTTTGTTATGAAGAATTTCTTGATTCTTGAGTGATATAGGTTTATGATAACATATTAATTTACTCTTGCAGTCCTGGGATATCGACGTGCCAGCCCTTGGTGAAGTGTAAGCGAGCATTCCAGGCATTGATCAACATTGCTGTAGAAGAACTGTGTGAGATCGCCAACTCCCTCATTGCTCCGGTGAGACTGGGAGCAGCCCGACCCACGGCCCCGTTCTCTCTAGTGTCAGCCAATGTGGAGGCAGTACAGGTATGTGTGAGATCGCCAACTCCCTTATTGCTCCAGTGAGACTGGGAGCAGCCCGACCCACGGCCCCGTTCTCTCTATTGTCGGCCATTGTGGAGGCAGATCAGGTAGGAAGTCATACTACAAGACAAGTTTCAAGTTAGATCATTGTACGACTACATCTAGTGATTAAGAGTAGTCAATACACTGTAAACCACTGTAGACATGACCATGTGTCTACATCTAGTGACTCAGGTTAGTCAGTACACTGTAAACCACTGTAGACATGACCCTGTGTCTACATCTAGTGACTAGTTAATATTGCTTTATGTTCCCATTTCTACAAAATGGTGGAGATTATGTTGTAGATTTGTTGTGGAAACCAGACTATTTCCTTATCAATCCACTGCGTTGTCCATTTTGTGGGCAAGTCCCACATATTAGTAAGAAGTGTTGTTTTCAATTTTAAAGATAATAAAACATCAATATTGTGATAAGGGAAACAATGAATTAAAATATGAAAACTGTAAACTTTCTGCAGTTTGATGTTGAGGTCATGTCATGTTTAATGGCTTGAGTGAATATAATTTTCAGACTGGGCATAATCATGTACCCGGCTCAGAATCCAAATAAATTGTATTGTCTGTAATAAATAGATTCCTGGACCTTATATTTATTAACATGTTACAGGGGAGTGAGGAGATATTCAGCGTTGATCCTCTGCCACTGAAAACCTCATCAGCTGATGAGGCGTCTAACTCGATGTCGTATGTGACCCGCAGTATACCCGTGCGTGACATGCACGAGGCTGAGCAGGCGGAGGGCGGAGACCGGGATGATGAGGAGATGCTGCCGGTGGACATGGAGCTAGAGGAGGTGAGTGATCAGGTTGTATACCGGGGCAACATGAAGGGTGCAGCGAAGGTCAACATTCCAACCTCCAAACTGTCCTGTCTGTCTATCCATACTAACCAGTACTATTTACACAGTATCCATGAGTGTAGGGGTGTTGCGGTATAAAAAGAAAGTGTTTGACATTGTAATTAATGCTTTTGTGGCAGGAAACAAATAAGAACTCCTTCTCTGCTTCACTGCTCTTGGAAATATGGTTGTTATAACACGATGGAAACCTCACTCATTTATAGAAGGCTTAAAATACTCTACAATCACTTTACACTGACTTTCAGATCGAGGTTGGGGGTGGGATTATTGAGATGAATGACGACCACCAGTCCGACAATGACGACCGACAATCTGAGAGATCGGACCACGAGCAAGCACCGCAGGAGCAAGACGACGTTGCCGAGAGCGACATGGATCTGGATCTACTGGCAGAGTCAGAAAGTGACAGTGACAGTGTCCATAGCAACCAGGATAATGTCAGTGTGCAGCGCAGTGCTGTAACCATGGCAACAGCTGGATCTGACGCAGGTTGGTTTCACATTTTCCTATACTGCTTCTGACACATAAGATTTTGTGTATCCTTCTTTCCTGAAATTCACAATGTTTTATAACACAGTATTTTTGGAAACAAAGCTATTTCTTAAGTCATTTGAGTATAACTCTTTATCCAACTCTTTATCCTCACAACTCTTTATCCAACTCTTTATCCTCACAACTATTTATCCTCACAACTCTTTATCCTCACAACTCTTTATTCTCACAACTCTTTATCCAACTCTTTATCCTCACAACTCTTTATCCAACTCTTTATCCTCACAACTCTTTATCCAACTCTTTATCCTCACAACTCTTTATCCTCACAACTATTTATCCTCACAACTCTTTATTCTCACAACTCTTTATCCAACTCTTTATCCTCACAACTCTTTATCCAACTCTTTATCCTCACAACTCTTTATCCTCACAACTCTTTATCCTCACAACTCTTTATTCTCATAAACCTCTATTCTCCTAAGTCTTTATTTTCCTACAATAATATTTTCCCCAAAAAAATACCACTGAACAGAATGTCTTCAAACTTCATGGAAGCGTTAAGACGGTTTGAAGCGTGCACTTCTCAGGTTTGTAAATTCAAGGTCACTGCTCATTCGGCCTTCTGTTCGTTCTTCACGTTGTATGTCTTAGCCATTACTTCACTACCACTGAATAAATGTTTAAACCACTTATAAGGGCAAACAACGGGTAGTCATTATTTCTTGTTTTCTGCTGATGCTTTATTCTCCCAACTATTTATTCTTGCAACTGTTTATTCGTCAAATTCTTTATTCTCTTCTTTATTGTAATAATTCTCCCATTCAGGTCTAGGAAGCCTCGCCCATTTCTCGGACTCTGAGGAATCGTCCAATCAGGAGGATGACTATGAGAGTGAAGGCGGAGACAGTGAGGAACAAGAGGGGGAGGACCTCAACACGCTGGACGAGCAGCTGGAGCGACGTACTGTGTCCGGTACGGAGTGTAAGTTGCCCACTCCCTACAGGCTCCTGATTGGCCAATAAGTGGCCAATAAGTAGCTAACTCACCAAATCTCTCCTAGTTCCATTTTTAACTTTTTCAGGTGTAAACCACGTGGCATAATTGTAGAGTGTCTGCCATGCACGTGGGAGGTCGTGGGTTCAGTCCCTGACTGGGTGATACCAAAGACGAAAAACTGTAAAATGGTACTAGTAGCTTTGCTTGATGCTCAGCGTATAAGGGTAGTGTGGACCATCCAGTGTCGTGACTGGGTGGGGTAACATGTCAGCGTATAAGGGTAGTGTGGTCCATCCAGTGTCGTGACTGGGTGGGGTAACATGTCAGCGTATAAGGGTAGTGTGGTCCATCCAGTGTCGTGACTGGGTGGGGTAACATGTCATCGTATAAGGGTAGTGTGGTCCATCCAGTGTCATGACTGGGTGGGGTAACATGTCAGCGTATAAGGGTAGTGTGGTCCATCCAGTGTCGTGACTGGGTGGGGTAACATGTCAGTGTATAAGGGTAGTGTGGTCCATCCAGTGTCGGTATAATGTGACTGGGTGGGGTAACATGTCAGCGTATAAGGGTAGTGTGGTCCATCCAGTGTCGTGACTGGGTGGGGTAACATGTCAGCGTATAAGGGTAGTGTGGTCCATCCAGTGTCGGTATAATGTGACTGGGTGGGGTAACATGTCAGCGTATAAGGGTAGTGTGGTCCATCCAGTGTCGTGACTGGGTGGGGTAACATGTCAGCGTATAAGGGTAGTGTGGTCCATCCAGTGTCGGTATAATGTGACTGGGTGGGGTAACATGTCAGCGTATAAGGGTAGTGTGGTCCATCCAGTGTCGGTATAATGTGACTGGGTGGGGTAACATGTCAGCGTATAAGGGTAGTGTGGTCCATCCAGTGTCGGTATAATGTGACTGGGTGGGGTAACATGTCAGCGTATAAGGGTATGGTGGTCCATCCAGTGTCGTGACTGGGTGTGGTAACATGTCAGCGTATAAGGGTAGTGTGGTCCATCCAGTGTCGTGACTGGGTGTGGTAACATGTCAGCGTATAAGGGTAGGGTGGTCCATCCAGTGTCGTGACTGGGTGTGGTAACATGTCAGCGTATAAGGGTAGGGTGGTCCATCCAGTGTCGTGACTGGGTGTGGTAACATGTCAGCGTATAAGGGTAGGGTGGTCCATCCAGTGTCGGTATAATGGGTGGGGTAACATGTCAGCGTATAAGGGTAGGGTGGTCCATCCAGTGTCGGTATAATGGGTGGGGTAACATGTCAGCGTATAAGGGTAGGGTGGTCCATCCAGTGTCGGTATAATGTGACTGGGTGGGGTAACATGTCAGCGTATAAGGGTATGGTGGTCCATCCAGTGTCGTGACTGGGTGTGGTAACATGTCAGCGTATAAGGGTAGTGTGGTCCATCCAGTGTCGTGACTGGGTGTGGTAACATGTCAGCGTATAAGGGTAGGGTGGTCCATCCAGTGTCGTGACTGGGTGTGGTAACATGTCAGCGTATAAGGGTAGGGTGGTCCATCCAGTGTCGTGACTGGGTGTGGTAACATGTCAGCGTATAAGGGTAGGGTGGTCCATCCAGTGTCGGTATAATGGGTGGGGTAACATGTCAGCGTATAAGGGTAGGGTGGTCCATCCAGTGTCGGTATAATGGGTGGGGTAACATGTCAGCGTATAAGGGTAGGGTGGTCCATCCAGTGTCGGTATAATGTGACTGGGTGGGGTAACATGTCAGGTATCTGCGTATAAGGGTAGGGTGGTCCATCCAGTGTCGTGACTGGGTGGGGTATCATGTCAGCGTATAAGGGTAGGGTGGTCCATCCAGTGTCGGTATGATGTGACTGGGTGGGGTAACATGTCAGCGTATAAGGGTAGGGTGGTCCATCCAGTGTCGTGACTGGGTGGGGTAACATGTCGGCGTATAAGGGTAGTGTGGTCCATCCAGTGTCTGTATAATGTGACTGGGTGGGGTAACATGTCAGCGTATAAGGGTAGGGTGGTCCATCCAGTGTCGGTATAATGTGACTGGGTGGGGTAACATGTCAGCGTATAAGGGTAGGGTGGTCCATCCAGTGTCGGTATAATGTGACTGGGTGGGGTAACATGTCAGCGTATAAGGGTAGGGTGGTCCATCCAGTGTCGGTATAATGTGACTGGGTGGGGTATCATGTCAGCGTATAAGGGTAGTGTGGTCCATCCAGTGTCGGTATAATGTGACTGGGTGGGGTAACATGTCAGCGTATAAGGGTAGTGTGGTCCATCCAGTGTCGGTATAATGTGACTGGGTGGGGTAACATGTCAGCGTATAAGGGTAGTGTGGTCCATCCAGTGTCTGTATAATGTGACTGGGTGGGGTAACATGTCAGCGTATAAGGGTAGGGTGGTCCATCCAGTGTCGGTATAATGTGACTGGGTGGGGTAACATGTCAGCGTATAAGGGTAGGGTGGTCCATCCAGTGTCGGTATAATGTGACTGGGTGGGGTAACATGTCAGCGTATAAGGGTAGGGTGGTCCATCCAGTGTCGGTATAATGTGACTGGGTGGGGTATCATGTCAGCGTATAAGGGTAGTGTGGTCCATCCAGTGTCGGTATAATGTGACTGGGTGGGGTAACATGTCAGTGTATAAGGGTAGTGTGGTCCATCCAGTGTCGGTATAATGTGACTGGGTGGGGTAACATGTCAGCGTATAAGGGTAGTGTGGTCCATCCAGTGTCGGTATAATGTGACTGGGTGGGGTAACATGTCAGTGTATAAGGGTAGTGTGGTCCATCCAGTGTCGGTATAATGTGACTGGGTGGTTTACATGTCAGCGTATAAGGGTAGTGTGGTCCATCCAGTGTCGGTATAATGTGACTGGGTGGTTTACATGTCAGAGTATAAGGGTAGTGTGGTCCATCCAGTGTCGGTATAATGTGACTGGGTGGTTTACATGTCAGCGTATAAGGGTAGTGTGGTCCATCCAGTGTCGGTATAATGTGACTGGGTGGTTTACATGTCAGCGTATAAGGGTAGTGTGGTCCATCCAGTGTCGGTATAATGTGACTGGGTGGTTTACATGTCAGCGTATAAGGGTAGTGTGGTCCATCCAGTGTCGGTATAATGTGACTGGGTGGGTAACATGTCAGCGTATAAGGGTAGTGTGGTCCATCCGGTGTCGGTATAATGTGACTGGGTGGGGTATCATGTCAGCGTATAAGGGTAGTGCTAGGACTGGTCCATCCAGTGTCGGTATAATGTGACTGGGTGGGGTATCATGTCAGGTATCTGCAGTGTGGTTTTCCAGTGTGGCAGCACTATAAAGTTGAGCATAGAGCTCACTGCTACAAGTAAACACCATTGTGATACGACGAAGATAGTTAAAAGCGACTTTAAACCCCATTGCCAGGTGTACGTTACAATTGTGTTTTGATTAGGAGATGTAGTGTTGCCTGTTTCAGGGAGCCATGGCCAGAGACCTCTACTGGCACCCCAGACAATGCAGTGGGCGATACGACAGAGAGAGCCAACCACGAGTTCACGCACGGCACCTGCGGCTGCTGCTGCCACAGCTGCTCCTACAGGTCAGTATGGTGACAACCTCTGTAGTGTCAGCTAAACATTTTCTAGATCTCTTTGGGGTTCAGAGTATACATGAATCTTTCCAGTTCTCAAGGCCCAGAACTAAAACTTTTTCATCAGCAAAGAATTTTCTAGATCACTTTGTATGGTAGGGATTATCTTCTCTGTTCTTGAGGCCCTGCACTTGCTTCTTATGTCAGTAGGGGATTTATGTTGCTGTTCTCAAGGCTCGGTGCTTGAACTTGCGCAGATATTTCTAGATTCCTTTGTGGGATATGGTATACCTTCCCAGTTCTCAAAGCCCAGAACTCGAACTGACTTCTTATATCAGTAGAGATTTCTAGATCATGTTGTGGGATATGGTATACCTTCCCAGTTCTCAGAGCCCAGAACTCGAACTGGCTTCTTATATCAGTAGAGATTTCTAGATCACGTTGTGGGATATGGTATACCTTCCCAGTTCTCAAAGCCCAGAACTTAAACTGCCTTCTTATATCAGTAGAGATTTCTAAACCACGTTGTGGGATATGGTATACCTTCCCAGTTCTCAAAGCCCAGAACTCGAACTGGCTTCTTATATCAGTAGAGATCTCAAGGCCCAGAACTAAAGTTGCTCCTTCATCATTCATATCACAGTATGCAGTGGGTCTCAGTGGTAGCATGGGATAAGCCTTTTATAATCAACTTTGCATAGAAAACACTACTATTCCAATATTGTTTTAAACTTAATTTGGACAGTAAACCATTTTCGTTTTACCATGTTTATGCCTACTGTAAACACCCTCTCCTACAGGAGGAGGCAGCAGCCTGATCTACATAGATCCTTCTAATCTACGTCGCACCACGACAGTTACCACGACAGCTGTTGCCGTCAATCACCAGGAGTCTCCGATTACCATGGCAACCACATGCAGCCAGTTGGCCCGCTCATTTGGCATCGTAGTACGACAGATTGCCGACCTTCTCACCATGCTGCAGGACTACCACGCCCTGGCGCCCACGTTACCACGGATACTGGACATCTCGGATCAGGAAGCCCTTGACCTACAGGTCAGATTACAGTCCTCTCTCCTTTATACATAACCTGAATAATATTTGTTTATAATAAATACTATACAACTTTCGCATAGACAATCCAAGAGCATAAACAGGTAAAAATGGAACAAATAGCTGAAACAGGATTAAGATGCAGTTTTCCATTATTGTTTATATAGCTGGTCTTATTTACAGTTGTACCTAGAATACCAGCTGAAGCCCACGTGGGACTGGCTTATCTCTATCATGGACTCCACAGAAGCCCAACTCAGGTTTGGTGCAGCCTTGAGCAACTCTTCAGACCCCACCAGCCCTAGTCACCCCCTTCACACAAATCTGGCACGAGCCACAACCCGGGATCGTGTCACCCGGGAGGAAACAAGAATACTTCAGGTGGTGGATAGACGTCGCCCAAGATTTGGTGCTCTAGGTATGGTACTTAAACATTGATCACCAGCTTTTATGACATTGTCATCTTGTCATTGACATTTCCACTTGTGTACCACATGTTTGATACCACACACGTGTGATGCTAGACTGTGTACCACACACGTGTGATGCTGGACTGTGTACCACACATTTGATACCCTGTGGCGCAGTCGGTAGCGCGGCGGATTTCTAACCGGAGGCCCCGGGTTCAATCCTCCGTGGTGCCACTGAATTTCGTCAGTGTGTTCTTGGGCAAGACACTTTCCCTTAGCCTCGTCCGTCGGATGGGGACGTAAACCGGGCGGTCCCGTGTATCGGTCTATACTCCGAGCATGTTAAAGAACCATAGGAATCTATTCCACAATTCCTCTCTCTGGGGCGGCTCTATATAACCTATACTGTGTTGATGAGCCGTTAAACAACATTCAACAATTAGACTGTGTACCACACGTTTAATACCATACAATTGTGATGCTAGAATCTGTATCACACATTTGATACCACACAAGTGTGATGGTAGACTGTGTACCACACACGTGTGATGCTAGACTGTACCACACATTTGATACCATACGATTGTGATGCTGACTGTACCACATCTTTGATACCACACGTGTGATGCTAGACTGTGTACCACACACGTTATGCTAGACTGTACCACACATTTGATACATACAAGTGTGATGCTAGACTATATCGCACGTTTGATACCATAAAATTTGATGCTAGACTGTGAACCACATGTTTGATACCACAAACGTGTTATTCTAGACTGTGTACCACATGTTTGATACCACAAGCGTGTTATTCTAGACTGTGTACCACATGTTCGATACCACAAGCGTGTTATTCTAGACTGTGAACCACATGTTTGATACCACAAACGTGTTATTTTAGACTGTACCACATGTTTGATACCACAAACGTGTTATGTTAGAGTGTACCACATGTTTGATACCACAAACGTGTTATTCTAGACTGTGTACCACATGTTTGATACCACAAACGTGTTATTTTAGACTGTACCACATGTTTGATACCACAAACGTGTTATTTTAGACTGTACCACATGTTTGATACCACAAACGTGTTTTTCTAGACTGTGAACCACATGTTTGATACCACAAACGTGTTATTTTAGATTGTACCACATGTTTGATACCACAAATGTGTTATTCTAGACTGTGTACCACATGTTTGATACCACAAACGTGTTATTTTAGACTGTACCACATGTTTGATACCACAAACGTGTTATTCTAGACTGTGAACCACATGTTTGATACCACAAACGTGTTATTCTAGACTGTGTACCACATGTTTGATACCACAAGTGTGTTATTCTAGACTGTGTACCACATGTTTGATACCACAAACATGTTATTCTAGACTGTGTACCACATGTTTGATTCCACAAACGTGTTATTTTAGACTGTGAACCACATGTTTGATACCATACACTTGTGATGCTAGACTGTGTACCACATAGTTGTGACTACAATGCGGTCATTAGATGTTTCAGGGCCATAAAATTATGTTATAACGTTACATAGTTTTGTTACAAATTATTATAATGAATATTGTACAGTGTTATGAAATGTTTTTCACCCATCTGTGACCAGACCAATGCATGGGTCTCCTTCATGGGTAAGTAGAGGGGGAAGGAATGTTGAATCACAGGCAAATTTAACATAATGTTGGAAATGTATTGAATGTTAGCCTTCTTTGGCACATATTTGTAAACACATGCACACATTTCAGAAGAAATTGTATAACGGTCCATGTGTCTGTTTGGGTATATATGATGTACTTTTATATCTTCCTATACTTAACCTTGCGATTTCATACTGTATATACTTCAGGTTCGGACGGCAACAACGCGCGCAAAGATTTTCTGAACTACGCCTTGTCCTTAATGCGTTCCCATAACAACGAGCATTCCGACTCCCTCCCTGTCATCGACATTGCTTCTCTACGCCATGTTGCCTATGTGTTTGATGCCCTTATCTACTACATGAGGAGTGGCACGGACATAGACACTGACGTTCTGCGTGACGGAATCTCAGTGATCTCGTGGACAGATCACGACGAGAATGAAAACGACGACCATGACGACGATTTGAACAACGCCATGTCAATGGAGACCGAGAGTGTAGACGGTGAAAATGACATTTCTGGAAAAATGGGTCGCAAGCATCCTTTCTTCCAGAGGACAGATTCCACGTTATTTCTTGGTTGTCCCCCACCAGATCCGTTCCAGACACCACTTGTGCAGGCGTTTCCGCTCGCAGATCTACCACACTTACTTCAACCAAACGCACGGCGTGAAGATTTGTTTGGAGTGGCTAAACAGACGATTATTCCCCAGACAAGTCTGGATGTTAAGAGTGCTCCCGGCATGGAGAATGTGCTAGATAAACTTCCGCTGCATTTGTCATTGTCTGTGCGTATGCCCGAATCTCCGGTTGGACTACCAACTGTAAACCAGGCAGATTGTTTACCCGCAGTCACAAGCGCTAATACAGATATCTCTACAACTGGTGCTAGCGTTATTGTACGTCCCGGAACATATCACTCTGGTCCGGATGGCAGACCGGACGTGACAAGTATTTCCGGACCCAGTAGTATGATGCAGTCAGTGTATGATGCGAGTGCATCACTGTCGCGGTTGGTGTCACAGTCGGATTCTGCGCCACAGTCGGGAGCAAGTGTTCCCCCGAGGGCATCGACTATCTCAAATATCAGCATATCTGTCCTACCACACGTGTCCGTGGAAAAAGTGGAAATTCATCAACCCAGTGTGATCGTTCATTCTAGTACAGCCATCTCGGCAAACATATCAGCAGCAAATTTCTCGTCTGCTAATTTACCGCCAACAAATGTTTCATCTTCAAACTTACCGTTATTCTCCACTAACACTATAAGTGCCAGTGACCTTAGACTGTCTGTTCCATATACATCGGAGTCAGTTATAACGTCGGCTACATCTCCATTAAAATCTTCACCAGTGACGTCGATAATCATTCACCCGTCGATCAGTGTTTTGTCATCGTACCGTGCAGGCACCTCCTCGTCACCAACATCAGCGGTTACCATGGAAACTGTACCCATGTTCTCGACAACCCCGAGTATGAGCCAATCACACCAGGGTGCTTCTCCTTCCAGAAAATCACCAGTAAAAATACAACCTGTATCATCAGACCCAAGTTTCGGTAAGTAAAGTTGTCTTTGTTGGCAAAATTGAAATATTAATTATTGTTATACCCCACAAAATGAAGAGGGCTGTACTGGATTCAGTCCGTCCGTCCGTCCGTCCTAGCTAACAGATTGGGTGTATCAGGCTATAAGAACACTAGTTACTGTAAATTCTCTTCAGTTTCATTGTGTAAGTTTATGTGGCTACTGACAGCTTGTTGTGGTTATTTAGACAATAGGGAGAACAATAGGGAGTTATTTGGCATAACTTGAAAACTTTAGTACTACTATTGGGACTGGAATGAAACTTTACACAATGATAAAGGGAAATGAGAGAACATGCAGAGTGCAAGAACCGTAGCTATTTTCAAAATAGAGTAGTTGCACTTTGTATTAAATTTACTAGAAAACTGCTAATGGGACTCAAATTAACAGAATGGTAGAGGGCGCAGAGCACAAGAACCATAAATCTTCATTCAAATAAGAGTTATTGCACTTTGTATTGTCTACTTGTAATTCGGCTTGAAAACTACTAATGGGACAGGAACTTGAGACAATGATACAGGGCAGTGAGAAGAGTCCAGAGAACAAGAACCATAACTCTACCTTCAGTGAACACAGAATTATCCCACTTCAAGCATTCACATTTATTTTAAATTGATATATTTATCAGACATAACTTCTAGAATGTAATGGAGTGCCATTCTTCTTTTAATTGAAAGGAGGCAACATTTTGCTATTATGTCTCCCCCACTTTGTGGAGGGGAGACATATTGTTTTTGTGCTGTCTGTCTGTCGTCTGACTGTCTTGTGTGTACGTCACAAACATTTGCAGGGATGATCAGTACCACGCCTAGTTGTGCATATCATCGCAGTGTTCCAGGCGAATGATTTTTGGCAGAGTTATGGCCTTTAAGAGTTATGGCCTTTTAAAGGATTAAATACACAAACTTTGTCCGGACTGATTCTCCTAAACCCGAGGCCAGATTTTAAGGAAACTTTGCAGGTACCATGCCTAGTTGTACATATTGTCGCTGTGTTCCGGTTGAATGATGTTTGGCAGATTTATGGGCCTTTTTCCAGTGGAGGAGACATCTGTTTTTACTAAAATCAACCTCTAGTTTCTTTTCATATGATCTTTGTTTAAGGAAATCTCTTGTATCTTAGTAACACACAGACCTATATAAGTTTATTATTGTTGTGTATTGTCCACTGACATGCCTTCATTCACACAAAAAATTAATTTCCTGGAGCATCAATCCGTTCTACCGATATTCTTGTAATTTTATTTATACTCTAATGCCATTAATTATGAATGTTTATTTAATTTATTTTTAAAAAATATTTGTTGACTAAAATGTGTATTCCAGATCCCAGTCATCCGGTTCCCTCAACATCTGGTCAGACCAGTCTGGATTTGTCAATTAATCGAGCAGCCCAACAACCAGAAAGCAGCGTAGGCAACCAAAACACTCAGCCAATGGATACAACACTAGTTTCCATGGAGACACGTTTAAGTCAGCATTCGCAACAATCTGGCAACAGTGGTTTTACCGAATATAGTATAGCTGGGGATAGTCTGGCCAGACCCGGACCAAGGTCATTATTGCTGCAGAGCACTTCCACCGGAAGTCAAGACATTATATCACTGGGTCCCAGTCAGAGTCTGGCATCCGGTTCTTCCAGTCTGAGTCAGTCACTGCCAAGCATGGATCAGTCTTTACCAGAAAACTTAAGCTCTGATAGTCATAGTCTGGACTTAACCGGAAGGCACGAGGCTCGTAGTTTGGAATTTAGTTCTGGAGGATCTGTTAGTGAGACTCAATCAAGTCTGGTGACGTTGTCGAGCACCGGCAGGTCTCGTGATATGTCGGCACCGATGGACACTGATGGTTCCCTTGATCTCAGCAAATCTTCAGCAGCTCTGAGTACACTTCAGGCACAGCCCAGCCAGGGACCAGTACCAAGTACAAGGTAAGACTGTGTACAGTACACTTCAGGCACAGCCCAGCCAGGGACCATTACCAAGTACAAGGTAAGACTGTGTACAGTACACTTCAGGCACAGCCCAGCCAGGGACCAGTACCAAGTACAAGGTAAGACTGTGTACAGTACACTTCAGGCACAGCCCAGCCAGGGACCAGTAACAAGTACAAGGTAAGACTGTGTACAGTACACTTCAGGCACAGCCCAGCCAGGGTCCAGTACCAAGTACAAGGTAAGACTGTGTACAGTACACTTCAGGCAAAGCCCAGCCGGGGACCAGTACCAAGAACAAGGTATGATTGTGTAAAGGTACACTTCAGGCACAGCCCAGCCGGGGACCAGTAACAAGTACAAGGTAAGATTGTGTACAGTACACAACAGGCACAGCACAGCCGGGGACCAGTACCAAGTACAATGTATGATTGTGTACATGTAGTTAGTGGGATGAATAAACTCCTATAAGGAATAATCTTGAAAGTGTGAAGGGACTTAAGGCCAAAAAAAAAATAGGTGTGTTTCCTATTGCATGCAATAGGGTAGGTCTGTAGGCATTTTTTTGTGTTTTTTTTGTGTGTTTTTTTTAGCAAGATATTGTGAGATTCTACATGTATTTATCTCATAAACCCCATACAAGTTGATGATACGACTAAAAGTTTCTCTCTAATGTCAGTTTTCCTCAATATATTGCGATAAATCATTGTTCAGAACATTTTTTTTATTTTTTTTTCATAAAAAGTTTTAAGGTCTTAAAAATAATAGGGTCGGTCGGGCCACTGGAAATACAGGTATGTTTTTTTTGGTCTAACTTAAATAATTGGTAAACAGGCAATGTCCCATAAGAGGATATTTTGGTAATACGTACTTCAATGTCGAACTGTTGTGTAACAAAATGGTGTTTTATTTTCATAATTCTAACTGTTGTGCATTTAAACAAACTTCTGTTTTATTTTCATAATTATACATAACACAAATTGTCCCAACAGTGGCGTAATGGAGACAAACATGGATATGGTGGGAGCCAATGAGAATGTGGCAAATACGGTTGTCATAGAGACGTCCCAGGGGCCTTCTGTCTCCAACAGGTTAGCTTCTATAGTCACTTAATATCGACTGATCTCTCGTTTAATAGTCTTCGGTGAAATTCAACTTCCAAGATAGCCTAACAGCAGGACACGAAAATTCCACTCGTCCGCTCGCTATGACTAGTGCCCATTGATGCAGGACGGGTAGAAATTCAGATAAATTCTTTAACAACTTATCGATTTGGCAATTCAAATATTGCTTAGGATGAGTAACTCAGAAACAAATTTTCTTGCCCTGAACAGTAGACTAAAAACAGTATTATTGATTGCTGTATTGAAACGGAAGCAAAACCACGGGGAATGTCATGACACATAGCCACGGTGAATGTCATGACACATAGCCACGATGACACATAGCCACGGTGAATGTCATGACACATATCCATGGTGAATGTCATGACACATAGCCACAGTGAATGTCATGACACAGCCACGGTGAATGTCATGACACATAGCCATGGTGAATGTCATGACACATAGCCACAGTGAATGTCATGACACATATTCATGGTGAATGTCATGACACATAGCCACAGTGAATGTCATGACACAGCCACGGTGAATGTCATGACACATAGCCACAGTGAATGTCATGACACAGCCACGGTGAATGTCATGACACATAGCCATGGTAATGTCATGACACAGCCACGGTGAATGTCATGACACATAGCCACAGTGAATGTCATGACACAGCCACGGTGAATGTCATGACACATAGCCACGGTGAATGTCATGACACAGCCACAGTGAATGTCATGACACATAGCCATGGTGAATGTCATGACACATAGCCACGGTGAATGTCATGACACAGCCATGGTGAATGTCATGACACATAACCATGATGAATGTCATGACATATAGCCATGATGAATGTCATGACACATAGCCATGGTGAATGTCATGACACATAGTTGGTCCTGAAGTCATGACATATAGTTGGTCCAGAAGTAATGACATAGTCCTGAAGTCATGACACATAGTTGATCCTAAAGTCATGACATAGTTGGTCCTGAAGTCATGACACGTAGTTGGTCCTGAAGTCATGACACATAGTTGGTTCTGAAGTCATGACATAGTTGGTCCTGAAGTCATGACACATAGTTGGTCCTGAAGTCATGACATAGTTGGTCCTGAAGTCATGACACATAGTTGGTCCTGAAGTCATGACACATTGTTGGTCCTGAAGTCATGACATAGTTGGTCCTGAAGTCTTGACGCATAGTTGGTCCTGAAATGAGATGATTTTGATCTGACTTCCATGATGGTCGCCAACTGCTATCTTTGTTAAAAAAGACATATTATATTAAAATCCTTATCACTGCTTCTCCAATTACAATCTGTATTTCTGTCAAAATCATGTTTTTTGTTGCCTTCCGAAAAAAAAAGCGATACATAGGGATCACTTTGTCGTCTGTCCGTCACGAAAACTTAACGTTGGCTATAATTTTCTCATTTCTTGATATTTCTTCAAAATTTCAATAGATACTCATCATGACAAGTAGACATGACTATACTAAAATATAAAGGTCACACTGAAGGTCATTATATGGGTTAGATACTATTTTTTTCTTCATGAAAACTTAACGTTGGCTATAACTTTCTCATTTCTTTATATTTCTTCATCAAACTTTCAATATAAACTCACCATGACAACATCCATATGACCTTACTAAAATATAAAGGTCAAGGTCACACTGAAGGTCATTTTGTGGGTTAAACACTCTTTTTTTTTTTTTTCTTCACGAAAACTTAGGCCAATTTGTCAAGGTCATTTATCTGGGTCCAAAAAAGAATTGTTATACTGACAAAGCGCTGACAGGCGACACGTGTTCCGCGGAACACCCATTTAGTATTGTACTCTTAATAGTAGTGAGGTAATCAAATACAGCCCTTCTCTTTAATGTCTGAAGGCCAGCCCTTCTCTTACACTACAATACTTTAATGTCAGAAGGCCCAGCCCTGCTCTTACACTACAATACTTTAATGTCCGAAGGCCAGCCCTCCTCTTACACTACAATACTTTAATGTCCGAAGGCCAGCCCTCCTCTTACACTACAATACTTTAATGTCCGAAGGCCCAGCCCTGCTCTTACACTACAATACTTTAATGTCCGAAGGCCAGCCCCCCACTTACACTACAATACTTTAATGTCCGAATGTTTCCATTTATTACTGCCGTACCTGACATTAGACAATTATTTCATCTCTCCCAACTGTGTAAACCTTGTTAACTATCTTCAATGCCTTAAAAATATTTCTACCCTTGTACAGACAAACATCCGGTAGAAACCAGATGATCTCCCACGATGCACTGCTGGGTAGGTGGCGCCTCTCGCTGGATCTGTTTGGGCGTGTATTCTGTGATGACGTCGGAGCTGAGCCTGGCTCGGTAATCAGCGAGCTTGGAGGCTTCCCCGTGAAGGAGAGCAAGTTCCGGCGTGAGATGGAGAAAATACGCAACTCTCAACAAAGGGACCTTAGTCTCGAGGTAAGATTGTACGAATCTTTAATGGTGAAGATTGAGAATTCCAACGTGAGGTATAAAAAAAATGTATCGGAACTGAGGCTCTGATTAAAATATTTATACAGAGGGTTGGAATTTCCCTATCTGTAAAACAGATACCCATGATAGGTTCTTTTTCTTACATACCATTGACATTTTATGCATTAAAATCACCAACTACTAACATTCTGCATTGTGCATATTTATCTACACAATGACGTCGTACACTACTAACATTTTGCTTTGCATTGTGCATATTTATCTACATAATGATGTTGTGTACTACTAACATTTTGCATTGTGCTAATTTATCTAGACAATAACGTTGTGCACTACTAACATTTTGCATTGTGCATATTTATCTACACAATGACGTTGTGCACTACTAACGTTTTGCATTGTGCTTATTTATCTACATAATGACGTCGTGTACTACTAACGTTTTGTGTTGTGCATACTTATCTACACAATGAAATCATGCACTACTGTTTTGTGTTGTGCATACTTTAATATCTACACAATGAAGTCATGCACTACTAACGTTTTGCGTTGTGCATACTTATCTAAACAATGAAGTCGTGCACTACTAACATTTTGAATTGTGCATACTTATCTACACAATGAAATCATGCACTACTAACGTTTTGCGTTGTGCATATTTAACTACACAATGAAGTCATGCACTACTAACGTTTTGTGTTGTGCATACTTATCTACACAATGAAATCATGCACTACTGTTTTGTGTTGTGCATACTTATCTACACAATGAAGTCATGCACTACTAACGTTTTGCGTTGTGCATATTTAACTACACAATGAAGTCATGCACTACTAACGTTTTGTGTTGTGCATACTTATCTACACAATGAAGTCGTGCACTACTAACATTTTGAATTGTGCATACTTATCTACACAATGATGTGCACTACTAACGTTTTGCGTTGTGCATATTTAACTACACAATGAAGTCATGCACTACTAACGTTTTGTGTTGTGCATACTTATCTACACAATGACGTGCACTACTATTTTTTTGCATTGTGCATACTTATCTACACAATGTCGTTGTGCACTACTAAAGTTTTGCGTTGTGCATATTTATCTACACAATGACGTCGTGCAACTGTTGGCGTTGTAAACTATTCTTCATACCCCATGTTAAAGAACAGTCTATCCAGCACTGTGACTCATGGAAAACGCGGATATGCAAGAATATAAAATGTTAAAAAAAAAATGTCTCCTCTGGCACCTGAATTTATCATTTATCACTAGAATTGTACCCTGTTTCCCTAGCTGATCACACATCAAGCACTTTTACTACGGGGATACGATGTTCTACAGATTTCATGTCATATAAACTGAACATTGTTGTAGAGCCTACTGTAGCCATCTCTAAGAAAAAATTGGAACAAAATTCGAAAAAAATTGTGGAGTTTTACTATAAGTTTTGTCAGGTTCATCTCCCTAGTTTTGTCAGGTTCATCTCCCTAGTTTTGATAGCTGATCACTGGTAGGCATACTTGAAAAACAAAAGCTTATGGTTTTAACATGTATGTCACACATAGGTGTTAGGCACTCTGTTACAGCGCAGTTATTATAAACCTTTGCCATCTTGCAGGTTGTCAGATCCCGTAACCAGTTAATCACGCAGGCATTCAAGCAGTTGAATACGTACTTCAACCGACGGACAAATGCCACCGGACCTCCACTGGCTGTACATAGAGTCAAGGTCACCTTCACAGATGAACCTGGGGAGGGCAGTGGTGTAGCTCGTAGTTTCTATACAGCCATAGCCAATGTAAGTAGACTTTGTATAACTTGTACATATGTAGGCTTGTAACTTGTACATATGTAGGCTTGTAACTTGTACATATGTAGGCTTGTAACTTGTACATATATAGGCTTGTAACTTGTACATATGTAGGCTTGTAACTTGTACAAATGTAGTTGTACATATGTAGGCTTGTAACTTGTACATATGTAGGCTTGTAACTTGTACAAATGTAGGCTTGTAACTTGTACATATGTAGGCTTGTAACTTGTACATATGTAGGCTTGTAACTTGTACATATGTAGGCTTGTAACTTGTACATATGTAGGCTTGTAATTTGTACATATGTAGGCTTGTAACTTGTACAAATGTAGGCTTGTAACTTGTACATATGTAGGCTTGTAACTTGTACATATGTAGGCTTGTAACTTGTACATATGTAGGCTTGTAACTTGTACAAATGTAGGCTTGTAACTTGTACATATGTAGGCTTGTAACTTGTACATATGAAGGCTTGTAACTTGTACATATTTAGGCTTGTAATTTGTACATATGTAGGCTTGTAACTTGTACACATGTAGGCTTGTAACTTGTACAAATGTAAGCTTGTAACTTGGGTGAGAAGGTTCTAGGCCCATTCTCCATATTTTATCTCGATGTACATGGAGGATGAGCCTGGCATGTTTATGCCTGTTAGGCACCATATAACCTTTCATGTGTTGGTGCGCCTTAAAACCCAAATCAATTCAGTTGTAACTTGTACAAATGTAGGCTTGTAACTTGTACAAATGTAGGCTTGTAACTTGTACAAATGTAGGCTTGTAACTTGTGCATATGTAGGCTTGTAACTTGTACAAATGTAGGCTTGTAACTTGTACAAATGTAGGCTTGTAACTTGTGCATATGTAGGCTTGTAACTTGTACAAATTGTCATAGTTTACGGGAGCTACAGCCTTGACTATTTAGAAAGGCTCAAGGTGACATTTACAGGTCATGACACTTTACATTGGGTCATGGTAACATTAAAGAGACCATGTCAAATACGTACGGTTAAGGTCAAATTAACAGACGACGAAACTTCACATTGGGTCAGTGTCACATTTAACAAACTTTGTTTTACTCTTAGGCAAAACACTGTTCCTTAGCCTTGTCTGTCGGATGGGGACGTAAACTGGGCGGTCCATTAACAGACCATGTCATTTTAAATAGGGTCAAGGCCACATTCACAAGACCATGAAACTTTACATAGGGTCAAGGTCACATATAACAAACTAAGTTTCGTCAGTGTGTTCCCAGGCAAAACGCTATTCCGTAGCCTCATCCGTCAGACGGGGACGTAAACTGTCGTCCCATGTATTGGGGTCTGTCCTCGGAGCACATTAAAAAAACAAAGGAATCTATTTGATAATAAGAGTGGGTTCTGTTCCCGGTTTCCTGTGTATCCTTCCCTGGTCTGCGGAGCACATCGAAATAACTTATAATGTATTATTGAGCTGTTCCATTATTAAAATTCTGTTGAATTCTGTTTTGACAGCAATCTAGTTTACCTGATTCTCTATGTGGTGATGCCAGTTCAATGCCCCTTTTTATGGCCCACCTTGAAAGTGGGGCTTAAGCAGACAGTGTTATCTTTAGCAACTGAAGTCTTTAAGCGTGACATTCATGACCCATGTACACATTGTCCAGTACCTTTTTTTTTTCCTTCAAATTAATGATTTTTGTTTATTTTTACAGGCAATCTTATCACAGGAGAAACTACCAAGTTTAGACAACATCATGGTGGGCGGGAAAAGTCTGTCATACAGTAAGTATGCCCTTACTGACAACATCATGGCCGGAGGGAAAAGTCCGTCATACAGTAAGTATGAATTTCCTGACAAAACTCATGGTCGGAAACTGTGAAACTGATTTCATACGACAATATTACACATATTTTAGCTCGTTCTTCTCAATAAAATAGTAAATAAGCTGCGTCTATACCTTTTTTGCCGTCTCACAGTGGTGGGTTTGAATCCAAGCCAGGGATAGTAAATAAGCTGCGTCTATACTTTTTTCGCCGTCTCACAGCGGTGGGTTTGAATCCAAGCCAGGGATAGTAAATAAGCTGCGTCTATAACTTTTTCGCCGTCTCACAGCGGTGGGTTTGAATCCAAGCCAGGGATAGTAAATAAGCGGCGTCTATACCTTTTTCGCCGTCTCACAGCGGTGGGTTTGCATCCAAGCCGGGATAGTAAATAAGCTGCGTCTATACCTTTTTCGCCGTCTCACAGCCGGGTTTGAATCCAAGCCAGGGATAGTAAATAAGCTGCGTCTATACCTTTTTCGCCGTCTCACAGCGGTGGGTTTGAGTCCAAGCCAGGGATAGTAAATAAGCTGCGTCTATACCTTTTTCGCCATCTCACAGCGGTGGGTTTGAATCCAAGCCAGGGATAGCAAATAAGCTGCGTCTATACCTTTTTCGCCATCTCACAGCGGTGGGTTTGAATCCAAGCCAGGGATAGTAAATAAGCTGCGTCTATACCTTTTTCGCCATCTCACAGCGGTGGGTTTGAATCCAAGCCAGGGATAGTAAATAAGCTGCGTCTAAAACTTTCTCTGCCTCTCACTTCTGCGGGCTCGAATCCCACTGGGAGATCGACTTGTGAAGTGAGAAAGTGTTGATTCTTCCGGATGGTGAAGGTATACAGTACTGGTTCTACCCTGCCAATAACAAAACAAATTTACTATCATATATGGCTTTACATGTGCTAAAAATGACGTAAAACACCAAACAAATCAACAAATAAGGTCATATCTCAGAAACCACTTATAGTGAAACTTTACACATATAATCACTTTCAGAAAAAACTCTCATACAGACGAGTGCCATAACTCTGTTTTAATGGAATTATGTTCCTTTTTCAACTTAGATTTTTCAAATATTGTATTTTTCCTCGCATCTCCAAATCTCCTTAAACCAATTCAATGAAATTCGACACGTACTCGCTGTCATAAAATGAAATTCCTGCAGACAAGGTCAGTAACATTAATGTTATACGGAAGCAGAATAATGCTCTTGTTTTGATCTGACATATTTAAACAATCCTTGCAACTGACATATTTAAACAATCCTTGCAACTGACATATTTAAACAATCCTTGCATCTGACATATTTAAACAATCCTTGCAACTGACTTATTTAAACAATCCTTGCAAACTTTTCATTGCATATCTACACTTCGTGACAACAAAAGTCATGTCACCTGGAACATGGACCCCATAAGGCAACACACTTTCTCCAGAGAGCACCTATCTGCTTTTACTTTAAAGTGTTTTTTCTCTTTTACTAGATTTAATCCAAAGACTGCGGACACGTGAGCGAGAACGTGAGAGGGAGCGAGAGAGACTGAGGTCGTCGTCAGCTCAGGGACGCAACAGTCGAGAACGCGACTCCAGGCGAACGCTGTCTTACGATGCTTCACCATTCTACATGCCGTCCGACTCTAGTTCAAACAGTGCGGTGAACCCCGAGCCCCCGACAGACACCAGTAGTGATACTATGACACAGTATAGACGTCAGCTTGGCGAGAGATTGTTCCCAAGGGTCAGGGCACTACAACCGGTAAGTATTTATTATCCTTAAACAAATTGCCCAATATATACACTTGTAGTATGGTTGGTAAAATTGCCTTTGATGAATGCAAAACCTTAAAGTGTTTATTTCAGAATAACTGAAGAGGTGAAGCTATACCAGGCTGTTAACTTTTAATAAGGTATTATGACAGGATCACCAAGTACACCATACTACAAAACGGGTAGTAAGTCTGAGCTTTTTGATTATTTCAAAACCTTGATGGGTAACCCAGCTCGGTGTTTAAATGAACCAGCAAACTGAGACCAGCGATTAAATGTTATTACTTCATGACCAGCTTCCTTCAGTTAAAGATAACTAGTATTTCAAGCGAGTTATTCCTACTATTTCAGGCGCTGGCACCAAAGATAACAGGCATGTTACTGGAGTTGTCTCCAGCCCAGCTGTTAGTGATGTTGACATCAGAGGAGACCCTGAGACAGCGTGTGGATGAGGCTGTAGATATATGTATGTCCCACAGCAGGTATGTAGTTTTTCTCCTCCCGCTAGGGTTCATTCATGCATCTCTGATTTATCAGCCATTATTTCCTATTCATGCAAACAGCCAAGTATTTTATTTTCTGTTTTATCATAGAGCAAAAGGAGTCAATTCTTGTATATTTTTGTTTATTAGAGAGCAAAGGGAGTTAATTATTGTATATTTTGGTTTTAATATCAGAGTGCTATCAGGTGCAAAAGGAGTTTATTCTTGTCTAATGTGTTTCATCAGAGATCAAAGGGAGTTAATTTGTGTATATTGCGTTTCACCAGGGATCAAAGGGAGTTAATTCTTGTATATTGTGTTTCACCAGGGATTGAAGGGAGTTAATTCTTGTATATTGCGTTTCACCAGGGAACAAAGGGAGTTAATTTTTGTATATTGTTTCACCAGGGAACAAAGGGAGTTAATTCTTATTTATTGTGTTTCACCAGGGAACAAAGGGAGTTAATTCTTGTATAGGAACAAAGGAAGTTAATTATTATTATTGTGTTTCACCAGGGAACAAAGGGAGTTAATTCTTGTATATTGTGTTTCACTAGGGAAAAAAAAGAGTTAATTATTATTTATTGTGTTTCACCAGGGAACAAAGGGAGTTAAATGCGGAGGCGCTGCTGGATCTGGACATCTTCAACCTGTCTGCCACAGGTAGTTCTGCCAAGAAAAAGAAGACGGCATCTACGTCTGATCGCCGAAGTGATATTGACGACGATGATGACCTAGAGGACAACTCTCCGCTGTTCTGGCAGCCAGGAAAGCGTGGCTACTACTCCCCGCGACCAGGGAAGGGAACTCCTGAGAGACTTAATGCATTTAGAAATGTTGGAAGGTTTGTACTTTAATTTTCATTTGTGAAAACTATTGTGTTCAAGTTTTATTGATTCTAAGAACTGTTCCAGAAAAGAAGATGGTTGGAGTGAGCAGGTTTTGATTTCACATATTTGATATTTTAAATGCGTTGAGGAATCATTCCAACTGAGCCTACAAATATATCTATACAAAATAAAACAATACAAACATCTTTTTATAAATAGGTTGCAAATTATTGTGTTTGCCAGCAGATGTTGCAGGAAAGTGAAAGTTTGTATTGTAAAATAAACAATTTCATTCAATATCCTATCAATATTATCAAACTCTGTTCTCGGTAATACTTACCATTTATAATACTTGTAAACCCAATTAAAAATATCCTTTCTCTCCAAAACTAAGCGTTACAAAGATAATATGAAGTTCGGCTTTGTATTTGTTAATTGTTAATTGATTCAAAATTTCAGATTGTTTTGCCCTTTTTAAATCACGTGAGCCGAAGGCTCAAGGTGATCTATTAGGATCACTCTTCGTCCGTCGTCTGTCTGTCATCCGTCCGTCGTCGTCGTTTTTCGTTTTTCTTCAAACGACTTCTCCTCAGAAATGGCTTTTCCAATTTTGACTAAACTTCACATGGATGATCCTTAGATGAATGCTTTTTAGATTTGTTAAAATTGGGTCAGCGCGACATCCAAGATGGCCACCATTACCATATATGGTTGAAACCTTTAAAAATCTTCCTCTCAAGAACCGCTGGACAGATTTCAACAGTTTTTCTTTTAAAATGATTGCCAACGTCTAGACTATCAAGTTTGTTCAAATGAAGTCCCGGGGGTCACAGTTTTACACAGACTTATATAGGAAAATAATAGGTTTAATATTTTGTACTTACTATAAGATTATGGTCCTTTACCACGTGTGTTCAAATGGTGACCCTGGGGTCACATGGGGTCACATTCGACCCTGCTTGGGGGTCATAGACTTGTATGGGGGGAAAAAAAAAAAATCTTCTCTGAAAATACAAGAGCCAGAGGTTTAATATTTTGCATTTGTTATAAGCTTATTGTCCTCTACGGTGACCCTGGGGGTCAAATTTAGCCCCGCCCCGGGGGTCACAGTTTTACATAAACATATAATAAAAACAAAGTCTTCTTCTCCGGAACTACAAGAGCCAGAGGTTTAATATTTTGCATTTACTATACTCTTATGGTTCTTTACCAAGTTTGTTCAAATGGTGACCCTGTTCAAATGGTGACACTGGGGTCACATTTGGCCCCGCCCCAGGGGTCACATGTTTTAAATAAGACTTGTATAGGGAAAAACTTCTTTTTTTTTTTCTCTGAAACCACAAGGAACACAGCTCTCATATATTACATGTAACCCTGGGGTCACATTTGGCCCTGCCCCAGGTGTTACACTCTAGCACCTTCATTTTGTATTTGATCTTTACCAAACTTTGTTGGTGTCTTTATATCAACAGAGGCCACATTTCTTAAACAATCTTAACCAAACTTGCACAGATTGTGTATGACCATAAGATTTCGTAAAAGTTCGAAAATGTGCAAGTACTCAGGTGATCGATTTAGGGCCATCTTGGCCCTCTTGTTTGTTTTGCATCCGAAAAAACACATCTTCTTTGATATAATGACCTCCCATAAATCAGGCACATACATTTGGAATCATTAAATAAAAAACACAGGCACCAATTGTGCAGTATAATTTAATAAAAACACTTTTAGTCATAGAAAAAACATCAGTAACTGCCAACTCCTGCCTCGGTTTTCAGGCTTAGTTTATATATACTTGTGATTTGTTAAAATTGATTTGTTATAATTACTTTTAATTTTCAAGCAAAGGGTATATTTGTTAGTGCTGTTCCATTTAAACATACCTGGGACCCCAGGAAGGCAATTTAATAAACATCTATTTGTGAACCCTATTTTCTGAAATTTGGTGTTCAATTTCAAAAGTGCCTTCCTGGGGTCCCATGTATGTTTGTATGGAGGCCTTACAGTTTCAGGTCTGATTCACTGAATTGATCAAATTTAACATATTTTTGCCGGGTTCAATCCTCTGTGGTGCCACTGGGTTTCGTCGGTGTGGCAAGACACTTTCCCGTAGCCTTGTCGGTCGGCTGGGGACATAAACCGGGAGGTCCCGTGTATTGGTCTATGCTCCAAGTACGTTAAAGAACCATAGGAATCTATTCGATAGTAAGAGTAGGGCACGGTTCATGGATTCCTGTGTATCCTTCCCTTCTCTCTGGGGCGGCTCTAAATAACCTATACTGAGTTGATTGGCCATTAATCAATATTCAGTTGCTATTTTATTAAGGTGTTCTTCTACAGTCTCGCAATGTTTTTTATTTCCAGATTAATAGGTTTGTGCCTGCTACAGAATGAAATGTGTCCACTATTCTTCAACCGCCACGTGCTCAAGTATATACTGGGACGTAAGATTGGCTGGCATGACCTCGCGTTCTTTGACCCAGTCATGTACGAGAGTTTGCGTCAGCTGGTGATGGACTCAGAGACCAAGGACGCCTCTCTCATGTTCCAAGCCCTTGACATGAACTTCTGTGTGGAGCTCTCTGCGGAGGAGGTTGGTTACAGAATAATCATTATTCAAAACCTATGTTGATTATTTGGGTCCCCAACCTTAAAATAAAACGCAACTTTTTACATTACTTTTCGTGTTTACCTACTTTTTAGACCAGTCAGACGGCTCAGAATTCCAGATACTGACTGTATATTTCACGAAGATTTACTACCTGTATTCTTCAACAGTCACTTCATTAAGAGCCTGATCTATAAATAGAACATACATATGTGGATAAACACTAGTCAAATAGAGGCCATGAAGAGAAATCTTCACCATTAAGAAACCGCGATTGGTCGCTATGCTCTCTCCTTTTTGGTTTCAATATCATATCAATAGAACACAACAAAGGAAAAACAAAGGTTCTCTTTCAATTGTGTTCCCTACCATTAACGGCAAGCCACGGAGAGGCACAAAAACACAAAACTATGAATGATAAAAATGATGCCCATGTTGACTGTAGACATAGCATATGTTGACTGTAGACATGGCACATGTTGACTGTAGACATCATGTTGACTGTAGACATGGCACATGTTGACTGTAGACATGGCACATGTTGACTGTAGACATGGCACATGTTGACTGTAGACATGGCACATGTTGACTGTAGACATGGCACATGTTGACTGTAGACATGGCACATGCTGACTGTAGACATGGCACATGTTGACTGTAGACATCATGTTGACTGTAGACATGGCACATGTTGACTGTAGACATGGCACATGTTGACTAGACATGGCACATGTTGACTGTAGTCATGGCACATGTTGACTGTAGACATGGCACATGTTGACTGTAGACATAGCACATTTGATAAGTAGAGTCGCGATTAATTAATAAAAAAAAAGAAATATAAAATATATCACAGAGCTAGGTATCAAAGATAAAAAATACACACCTAAAACTGACAAGGAAATGTTTTTTATCCCCAGGGTGGAGAACAGGTGGAGCTTGTGCCTGGCGGTACGGAGATGGAGGTGACGGCACAGAACGTGCATGATTACGTGCGCCGTTATGCTGAGTACAGGATGGTCAGACAGGCCGAGAAGGCACTTAAGGTAGGTGCTATTAAAAAGTTAACTGTATATATATAAACAAATATATCTATATATAGTCATGAACCGACTATAGACTGTCACACCCACTAGTCTTTTATCAAATTCATACATATGTTGACTATTACAAATATTGATTTTTGTTTTCACCTTATTTTATTTTCTTCGTAATCTTCGAAAGATATCCATAGATAAATAGCATGTATGGTTCTTTTAACAGTCTCACTTTTGTTTAATGGTGTCCTAGCAAAAATTCATGTTGATGTGAAATCCAAGATGGCCGCCAAAGTTAAAAATAGATTTTTGAAAAGCCAGTTTGTAGCGAATACTTCTTGAAAACTATAAGTGATACTGATATGGGACTTTTTCTAAAATGATCAGCATGACATGATGTCGATCCTTGTCAAATTATTTTGATTCAACATTAAACATGGCCGCTCTTGATGTCTAGCAAAAGTTCGGGTCAGCCGGAAATTCAAGATGGCTGCCAGGGCTAATAATAGATTTTTAAAAAACAAGTTTGTAGCGACAACTTCTTGAAAACTATTAGTGATATTGATACGGAACTTTTTCTAAAATGATCAGCATGACATGATGTTGATCCTTGTTAAAATTATTTTGATTCGACTTTAAACATGGCCACCAGCCATCTTTGTTTATATAGAGTCTTAGAATAAAAACGTGTAGCGACTACTTCTCTGATTCTACTTGACAGATTTTTGTGAAACTACATAGGAATGTTGCTCTTGATGTCTAGTTGATCCGAGCAAAAGTTCAGGTCAGCCAGAAATTCAAGATGGTCACCACAGCTAAAAATAGATTTTAAAAAACAAATTTGTAGCAACTACTCCCTTAAAACTATAAGTGATATTGATATGGGACTTTTTCTAAAACAATCAGTATGACATGAGATTGGTCATTGTCGAAAATCATTTTGATTCAACGTTAAACATGGCTGCCAGCTGCCATATTTGTTTACAAGAGATATATAGTAAAAGCGAGTAGCGACTTCTCCTCTAAAACTACTTATGGGATTTTCTTGAAACTTCACAGGAATGCTGATGTAGCTATCAAAAACCTATCAGTAGACTTCTTGTTTTCTTCACAAAAACAACGATGGCTATAACTTTCTCATTCTTGATATTTCTTCATCAGACTCAATATTTACTCATCATGACAACATCGACATGACCATACTAAAATATAAAGGTCAAGGTTATACCGACAAAACGCTGATGGGCGACACACGTGTTCCGAGTAACACCCGTCGAGTTTCAAAATTTAAATAATTACTGGTTTTGCAGGCAGTGAACTTTAAACTGCTGATTTATTCCTCCCTAGTTGTTTTGTCATGATGCACATCAGTATATCATCAGCCAGCCAATCAAAAGGCTGCAATTTAAGTTCATCATGAAACTTCATATTTTATACCAGATCTATAACTTTGTGTTAGGTTGATCAGTGACATCCTGATGTCTAAACTGTCATGTCGGTGACATCCTGACATGTAAACTATCGTTTCCGTGACGTCCTGATGGTGAACTACCATGTCAGGGACGTCCTGATGTGTAAATCAATGTGTCAGTGACATCCTGACATGTGAACTATCGTGTCAGTGACATCCTGACGTAAACTATCGTGTCGGTACCATCCTGATGTGTAAACTACCACGTCAGGAACGTCCTGATGTGTAAATCATTGTGTCAATGACATCCTGACATGTAAACTATTGTGTCAGTGACATCCTGACATGTGAACTATTGTGTCAGTGACATCCTGACATGCATGTAAACTATCGTGTCAGTGACATCCTGATATGTGAACTATCCTGTCAGAGACATCCTGACATGAAAACTATCATGTCGGTACCATTCTGATGTGTAAACTACCATGTCAGGGACGTCCTGATGTGTAAATCTTTGTGTCGATGATATCCTGTCATATAAACTATCGTGTCAGTGACATCCTGACATGTAAACTATCGTGTCAGTGACAACCTGACATGTGAACTATCGTGTCAGTGACATCCTGACATGTAAACTATTGTGTCAGTGACATCCATGTCAGAGGCATCCAGATGTGTAAACTATTGTGTCAGCAATATCCTGACGTGTAAACTATCGTGTCAGTGACATCCTGATGTGTAAACTATCATGTCGGTGACATCCTGATGTGTAAACTATCATGTCAGCGACATATTGATGTGTAAACTATCGTGTCAGTACCCTCCTGACATGTAAACTATCGTGTCAGAACCATCCTGATGTGTAAACTATCGTGTCGGTACCATCCTGACGTGTAAACTATCGTGTCGTTACCATCCTAACGTGTAAACTGTCGTGTCGGTACCATCCTGATGTGTAAACTATCGTGTCGGTATATACCAACATAGTTTCAAGTTGCTGTTCATTCATAGAAATATCATAATACATTATATGTCAATGGTATGCTGTTTTGTATTGAAGCATTTGTATCACATTACTCCATTAATAAGTAAAACACCATTCATTCATTCATTCCATTAATAAGTGTTAGAATTTTCAACATTGTTTTCTGTTTACAGAGGCTACGTATGGGTGTATTTGACGTGATCCCATCTAACTCCCTGGAGGGACTGACGGGCGAGGACTTAAGGCTCCTCCTCAATGGCGTGGGCAGTATCAACGTACAAACACTGATCAGTTACACATCATTTAATGATGAAAGTGGTATGTCATATATATACGGAAATAACACCAGACCACCCCCTGTCATGAACCACACTCCCAACAGTCAGTACTTTAGACAGCACCGTGGATGCAATCAAAGTGCTCCACCCTATCACTGTACTTGCACCCATTTGCTTTATGTCAGTTGTCAGATGTACACAGTTGTCAGATGTACATAGTTGTCAGATGTGCACAGTTGTCAGATATACATAGTTTTAAAGCAAGCACCTGTAAAATAATAACCAAATAATGAACATTTTGTCTGAACTGTGTGTCTTTTTAAGACTTAAAACATTCATTTTAAATAACCACTCTGGAGAGAAGAGGACTTTTGTAACACAAACTTCTAGAATTGTCTGTAACACAAACATCTAGTATTGTCTGTAACACAAACATCTAGTATTGTCTGTAACACAAACGTCTAGTTTTGTCTGTAACACAAACATCTAGTATTGTCTGTTTGTTATTTCTTGTCTATTATAATGTTTTAATTAGCAAGACAGATAAGTTGGACATGCCAACTATTCACAGACATACTCCAAAATGTCTGACATACTCCAAAATGTCTGACATTGCCTTTCATTTGTTTACTGATTATCCTGAGACTTGGTAGTCTGTCATGACTGAGTGATAATGTTCATTATCCTGAGACTTGGTAGTCTGTCATGACTGAGTGGTAATGTTCATTATCCTGAGTCTTGGTAGTCTGTCATGACTGAGTGATAATGTTCATTATCCTGAGTCTTGGTAGTCTGTCATGACTGAGTGATAATGTTCATTATCCTGAGACTTGCTAGTCCGTCATGACCGAGTGATAATGTTCATTATCCTGAGACTTGGTAGTCCGTCATGACTGAGTGATAATGTTCATTATCCTGAGTCTTGGTAGTCTGTCATGACTGAGTGATATTGTTCATTATCCCGAGACTTGGTAGTCTGTCCTGACTGAGTGATAATGTTCATTATCCCGAGACTTGGTAGTCTGTCATGACCGAGTGATAATGTTCATTATCCTGAGTCTTGGTAGTCTGTCATGACTGAGTGATAATGTTCATTATCCTGAGACTTGGTAGTCTGTCTTGACTGAGTGATAATGTTCATTATCCTGAGTCTTGGTAGTCTGCCATGACTGAGTGATAATGTTCATTATCCTGAGTCTTGGTAGTCTGCCATGACTGAGTGATAATGTTCATTATCCTGAGACTTGTTAGTCTGTCATGACTGAGTGATAATATTCATTATCCTGAGTCTTGGTAGTCCGCCATGACTGAGTGATAATGTTCATTATCCTGAGTCTTGGTAGTCTGTTATGACTGCGTGATAATGTTCATTATCCTGAGACTTGGTAGTCTGCCATGACTGAGTGATAATGTTCATTATCCTGAGACTTGGTAGTCTGCCATGACTGAGTGATATTGTTCATTATCCTGAGACTTGGTAGTCCGTCATGACTGAGTGATAATGTTCAGCCAAAGTGTTTTGGTAATTTGACGTAATTTTTTGCACAATCTGAGCTTATGTTATAGAATGTTACCACATTGTTCTGTTTACACAGGTGAAGGCAATGACAAGGTTCAGAGATTCAAACGATGGTTCTGGACGGTGGTGGAGAAGATGACCAATCACGAGAGACAGGACCTGGTACGTTCACTGTTTGCTATGATCCGGCCAAATTTATAAACCATTAAATCAGTGATGCTTGAGTCGGGGAGAAATCTGGACAATTTTTAAAGTAGCTATCCCACCAAATAATGACAAAATTCCACTACAAAAACGTTTATCAAAACTCTGTCCAGGTGTTCAGGTGATACAATAATGTATATGTGCCGATTAAAAGTAAAAGATTTATAAACGGATTCTTAAAATACCCGTGATTGAATATGTGTAGAATGAATTATGAGTTGGTAAGTCTTAATTTGACGCCTCAGTTTTGAGGTTTAGTCTGGCTGGTTAAAGCCGATTGTATTGTGTCTATAGAGTTCAAAATATGTAAGTTATATATATACCTTCTCGTCGATAGGTTTAGATATGATGTACATATTTTGTAAAATTCGGCTATTGTTGGCTACTTTGAGGTCAGAGAAAAGATCATGGATTTGTGAGATTTGGACAGAAGGGTGAGGAGGATTGTAATTACAGTATTAGTTCTGGTCAAATACAGGATAGCAGTGTTATAGTCAGTCAGTATTAGTTCTGGTCAAACACAAGATAGCAGTGTTATAGTCAGTCAGTATTAGTTCTGGTCAAACACAGGATAGCAGTGTTATAGTCAGTCAGTATTAGTTCTGGTCAAACACAAGATAGCAGTGTTATAGTCAGTCAGTATTAGTTCTGGTCAAACACAAGATAGCAGTGTTATAGTCAGTCAGTATTAGTTCTGGTCAAACACAAGATAGCAGTGTTATAGTCAGTCAGTATTAGTTCTGGTCAAACACAGGATAGCAGTGTTATAGTCAGTCAGTATTAGTTCTGGTCAAACACAAGATAGCAGTGTTATAGTCAGTCAGTATTAGTTCTGGTCAAACACAAGATAGCAGTGTTATAGTCAGTCAGTATTAGTTCTGGTCAAACACAGGATAGCAGTGTTATAGTCAGTCAGTATTAGTTCTGGTCAAACACAAGATAGCAGTGTTATAGTCAGTCAGTATTAGTTCTGGTCAAACACAAGATGGCAGTGTTATAGTCAGTCAGTATTAGTTCTGGTCAAACACAAGATAGCAGTGTTATAGTCAGTCAGTATTAGTTCTGGTCAAACACAAGATAGCAGTGTTATAGTCAGTCAGTATTAGTTCTGGTCAAATACAGGATAGCAGTGTTATAGTCAGTCAGTATTAGTTCTGGTCAAACACAAGATAGCAGTGTTATAGTCAGTCAGTATTAGTTCTGGTCAAACACAAGATAGCAGTGTTATAGTCAGTCAGTATTAGTTCTGGTCAAACACAGGATAGCAGTGTTATAGTCAGTCAGTATTAGTTCTGGTCAAACACAAGATAGCAGTGTTATAGTCAGTCAGTATTAGTTCTGGTCAAACACAAGATGGCAGTGTTATAGTCAGTCAGTATTAGTTCTGGTCAAACACAAGATAGCAGTGTTATAGTCAGTCAGTATTAGTTCTGGTCAAACACAAGATAGCAGTGTTATAGTCAGTCAGTATTAGTTCTGGTCAAACACAAGATGGCAGTGTTATAGTCAGTCATTATTAGTTCTGGTCAAACACAAGATGGCAGTGTTATAGTCAGTCAGTATTAGTTCTGGTCAAACACAAGATGGCAGTGTTATAGTCAGTCATTATTAGTTCTGGTCAAACACAAGATGGCAGTGTTATAGTCAGTCAGTATTAGTTCTGGTCAAACACAGGATAGCAGTGTTATAGTCAGTCAGTATTAGTTCTGGTCAAACACAAGATAGCAGTGTTATAGTCAGTCAGTATTAGTTCTGGTCAAACACAAGATGGCAGTGTTATAGTCAGTCAGTATTAGTTCTGGTCAAACACAAGATAGCAGTGTTATAGTCAGTCAGTATTAGTTCTGGTCAAACACAAGATAGCAGTGTTATAGTCAGTCAGTATTAGTTCTGGTCAAACACAAGATGGCAGTGTTATAGTCAGTCATTATTAGTTCTGGTCAAACACAAGATGGCAGTGTTATAGTCAGTCAGTATTAGTTCTGGTCAAACACAAGATGGCAGTGTTATAGTCAGTCATTATTAGTTCTGGTCAAACACAAGATGGCAGTGTTATAGTCAGTCAGTATTAGTTCTGGTCAAACACAGGATAGCAGTGTTATAGTCAGTCAGTATTAGTTCTGGTCAAACACAAGATAGCAGTGTTATAGTCAGTCAGTATTAGTTCTGGTCAAACACAAGATGGCAGTGTTATAGTCAGTCATTATTAGTTCTGGTCAAACACAAGATGGCAGTGTTATAGTCAGTCAGTATTAGTTCTGGTCAAACACAGGATAGCAGTGTTATAGTCAGTCAGTATTAGTTCTGGTCAAACACAAGATAGCAGTGTTATAGTCAGTCAGTATTAGTTCTGGTCAAACACAAGATAGCAGTGTTATAGTCAGTCAGTATTAGTTCTGTTCAAACACAAGATAGCAGTGTTATAGTCAGTCAGTATTAGTTCTGGTCAAACACAGGATAGCAGTGTTATAGTCAGTCAGTATTAGTTCTGGTCAAACACAAGATGGCAGTGTTATAGTCAGTCAGTATTAGTTCTGGTCAAACACAAGATAGCAGTGTTATAGTCAGTCAGTATTAGTTCTGGTCAAACACAGGATAGCAGTGTTATAGTCAGTCAGTATTAGTTCTGGTCAAACACAAGATGGCAGTGTTATAGTCAGTCAGTATTAGTTCTGGTCAAACACAAGATGGCAGTGTTATAGTCAGTCATTATTAGTTCTGGTCAAACACAAGATGGCAGTGTTATAGTCAGTCAGTATTAGTTCTGGTCAAACACAGGATAGCAGTGTTATAGTCAGTCAGTATTAGTTCTGGTCAAACACAAGATAGCAGTGTTATAGTCAGTCAGTATTAGTTCTGGTCAAACACAAGATAGCAGTGTTATAGTCAGTCAGTATTAGTTCTGGTCAAACACAAGATAGCAGTGTTATAGTCAGTCAGTATTAGTTCTGGTCAAACACAGGATAGCAGTGTTATAGTCAGTCAGTATTAGTTCTGGTCAAACACAAGATGGCAGTGTTATAGTCAGTCAGTATTAGTTCTGGTCAAACACAAGATAGCAGTGTTATAGTCAGTCAGTATTAGTTCTGTTCAAACACAGGATAGCAGTGTTATAGTCAGTCAGTATTAGTTCTGGTCAAACACAAGATGGCAGTGTTATAGTCAGTCAGTATTAGTTCTGGTCAAACACAAGATGGCAGTGTTATAGTCAGTCAGTATTAGTTCTGGTCAAACACAAGATAGCAGTGTTATAGTCAGTCAGTATTAGTTCTGGTCAAACACAGGATAGCAGTGTTATAGTCAGTCAGTATTAGTTCTGGTCAAACACAAGATGGCAGTGTTATAGTCAGTCAGTATTAGTTCTGGTCAAACACAGGATAGCAGTGTTATAGTCAGTCAGTATTAGTTCTGGTCAAACACAAGATGGCAGTGTTATAGTCAGTCAGTATTAGTTCTGGTCAAACACAAGATGGCAGTGTTATAGTCAGTCAGTATTAGTTCTGGTCAAACACAAGATAGCAGTGTTATAGTCAGTCAGTATTAGTTCTGGTCAAACACAGGATAGCAGTGTTATAGTCAGTCAGTATTAGTTCTGGTCAAACACAAGATGGCAGTGTTATAGTCAGTCAGTATTAGTTCTGGTCAAACACAAGATAGCAGTGTTATTGTCAGTCAGTATTAGTTCTGGTCAAACACAAGATAGCAGTGTTATAGTCAGTCAGTATTAGTTCTGGTCAAACACAGGATAGCAGTGTTATAGTCAGTCAGTATTAGTTCTGGTCAAACACAAGATAGCAGTGTTATAGTCAGTCAGTATTAGTTCTGGTCAAACACAAGATAGCAGTGTTATAGTCAGTCAGTATTAGTTCTGGTCAAACACAAGATGGCAGTGTTATAGTCAGTCAGTATTAGTTCTGGTCAAACACAAGATGGCAGTGTTATAGTCAGTCAGTATTAGTTCTGGTCAAACACAAGATAGCAGTGTTATAGTCAGTCAGTATTAGTTCTGGTCAAACACAAGATGGCAGTGTTATAGTCAGTCAGTATTAGTTCTGGTCAAACACAAGATAGCAGTGTTATAGTCAGTCAGTATTAGTTCTGGTCAAACACAAGATGGCAGTGTTATAGTCAGTCAGTATTAGTTCTGGTCAAACACAAGATAGCAGTGTTATAGTCAGTCAGTATTAGTTCTGGTCAAACACAAGATGGCAGTGTTATAGTCAGTCAGTATTAGTTCTGGTCAAACACAAGATGGTAGTGTTATAGTCAGTCAGTATTAGTTCTGGTCAAACACAAGATAGCAGTGTTATAGTCAGTCAGTATTAGTTCTGGTCAAACACAAGATGGCAGTGTTATAGTCAGTCAGTATTAGTTCTGGTCAAACACAAGATAGCAGTGTTATAGTCAGTCAGTATTAGTTCTGGTCAAACACAAGATGGCAGTGTTATAGTCAGTCAGTATTAGTTCTGGTCAAACACAAGATAGCAGTGTTATAGTCAGTCAGTATTAGTTCTGGTCAAACACAAGATGGCAGTGTTATAGTCAGTCAGTATTAGTTCTGGTCAAACACAAGATGGCAGTGTTATAGTCAGTCAGTATTAGTTCTGGTCAAACACAAGATGGCAGTGTTATAGTCGGTCTAGAACTGCCAACCCCAATATACAAGTACATCTTCCGAGCTAAACTTATTTGAGAGTTATTAGGGCCCATTCAAGGAGTCTAACTTAAAGAAGAAAAATGTTTTCTGTACTAGGAATTGGATTATAGACAAATTTAGTTATTGCGGGGTGGTGGATGTGTGGGAATTATATATTGTTTTGGTTTCTGGTACACCTTCAGGCTGGGCATGCTGGCCGTGGCCATATAGGTGTTTGTTATTCACCACGGTTTATCCTATGTTACAGGTTTATTTCTGGACATCAAGTCCAGCGTTACCGGCCAGTGAGGAGGGATTCCAGCCCATGCCCAGCATCACACTCCGACCTGCCGACGACGACCATTTACCGACGGCCAACACCTGCATATCTAGACTATATATACCCCTGTATTCAACTAAGCTCATCCTCAAGTCCAAACTTCTGCTGGCCATTAAGACTAAAGCTTTTGGATTTGTTTGAGGCAATGGTGGCTAGGTTGTCGATTGCCTCAACTCCAGAGTGCAGCAATGGTTGCTAGGCAATGGTTGCTAAGATGTTCATTGTCTCCAGGATACTGGTCGACTTTATAAAGTGAAGCCGTTGAATGAGGGTGCTTTTTAGATCAAATCTTGACTGAAGATTAAACTTTTTCTTCAATAAATCCAGATTTTATACGAGAATGTGTTTACTAGGATACTCTCTAACTGACCAGATAAGAGGTCGTGTTCACAATCTGAGGTCGTGTTCACATTTCCCTTTTAATGAATTATAAGTATACTAGTCAAATTGGCATGACTGAATAAGTTAAATCCTTAAACATTGGAACATGTATACAAGCTAAATAGGGTTTGTAAAAGCTCTGCGTGCAGGTATGCCAGTAAATCTGTGTGTAATAAACCTGAAAAATGACATACTACCACTTAAACCAAATACAGGTTCACGGGCCATTCTCAACATCTTGGTCAGTTCCATGGAATCATATCTAGAATGTATCCAGTAAAAACAATCCATGTTCATTATGTCATACTGGCATGTCGGCGCCCTAGATCACAGTAGATTCCCGCCAAAAAGTCATTCACAGTCAAAAGTCAATGTTATTTAAAGAAAAGAAGACATTTTGCAATGTCATCTAGCCGATTGTTCTATCTATAGTATATTTACATTCATCTGTATGATATTAACAAACATACAACACAAGTCATCCATCAACAACCATATTGTTTATAAAGCAACAGTGTTCTATTGTTTGTTCCGTTGACTTCCGTGATACCGCATTTCAACTCCACTCCGGTCATTTCCGGCTTACACAATAATTGTAAGATTTTGAACATGGTGATCCATCAAAATACGTAAATGTGATTCTGAACTTAGCCTGAATTGACTGAGTTTGTTCAAATTATGCATGGATGGACATACTAATTGGGTGTAAAAATGTGTTTTTAAAGAATCGGTAAAATAAAGTGTAACATTATTGTGTTCTGATGTGCGAGTCGTGACAGCATCATGACAATGTGGGGCACCATCAGACGACCTGTATGTTCTCTTTTACTAAATGTGTTCAGACAGTATGCACGTATTGGTTGTGTGTGAAGGACGTTTGTATGTAGTATATGCTTATATTGGTTGTGTGCGATGTGACATGTGTGTGTGTGTGTGTGTGCATGCGTGCATGCCTGTGTATGTACCAAGTGAGCTTGCGTATTTCACATGTTATTGTAATTAGAGACACTTGCCCACATGAGTGTTTTTAGGGTAACTTAAGCTTTCAATTTATATAACGTGTTTGTGGTCATATTTTTGCTTTTTCTCTATTTCATGATTTGCATTGAAGTGTAAAGGCATTAATAGAAAAAAAGAGTTGACAACGTCAATCTTCACTAACATCATGATTTAAAATGTGTATCTCAAGTGTTTTTCAAAAATCATTTTTACCTTAAAGGTACATGTGGCAATCTTGATTTTATGGCGCACCATCAGTGTGTTTATGGCGCACCATCTGTGTTAATGGCGCACCATCAGTGTGTTTATGGTGCACCATCAGTGTGTTTATGGCACACCATCAGTGTGTTTATGGCGCACCATCAGTATTTTTTTGTTTTCATATTTGCTTACTAATTGTTGATTATATTGCACCTATATTATATTTGACCTATTGTCGAATAACTCGAATAACTCGAATAACTCGAATTTATATTACTTTTAATCGCAAGCCGGTTTAAAGTCAAAATTATACTGCTTTTATATATGAAGGTGCTTATTTTAAAACTTGATAAATATTTCAAGATTGCTATGTGTCTATTTTAACGTGCATATTACTAGTGAAATATCAGAAATAAAAATTGGAATTTATATTTTACCATAGGTTTGCTTAATAAGCAAACAGAATTGATATTAAAAAACAATTTAATATGATTTGTAGGTATTCAAGTTTAAAAGAAAAACACGCAGAACACCAAACACATTTAAGAATGCAGATTGTTATGTGTCCCTTTAAGAATGCAGATTGTTATGTGTCCCGTTAAGAATGCAGATTGCCACCTGTTCCTTTAAGCAAACCAATGTCAGTTCTCAATGTTATTGTACAAAGGCTAACCCAGATTGGCCAAAAAATCTGTGATGTAGCAGGAAGCTCTTGTCACAACAACGTTATACACTTGAAACACTTGTGGTGAATTGCTGTCAATTAGTGCATTCTAATTTTAACACACTTATGGTGAATTGCTGTAAACAAACGTCAATTAGTGCAGGCTAATTAAATCATTGAGGTTTGGAACTAAATTTCTTTTAGATGTTAATTAGTGTATGCAAGAGGGAGATAATTGTGTTCTAACAATGCATTTTTTTAAAACTTATTCTTGAGTTATCCCCCTGCATTAACATCAAATCATGCTATGATACTGGGATTGCTGCATACATTATGTGCACAATTTGTATAAAGAAAAATAAACGGTCTCAGAAATAACTCAGATTTGTTTTTTGTTGAAATATTTTTATCAAACAAGATAATTTTATACATGTTTCAAGTCAATAATTTATGAAGTTGAGTGGTTGCACACACCTCTTTGTTTTTATGTCTGTGGTGGTAATAACTTCCTGTTCTGTTAAGCTTGTTGAGGTGCATTTTAACCTGAAATTTGGTCACCATATTCAAGATGAAGCGATATATGCAGATAATCACCGTCGTTTTAGAACATATTATGTTTAATAAAGACATGGTCAGTTAGACATGGCTTAGTTTGATTCATTTGCACAGAATAATGTGAAATAAACTCTCCTTTGACACATTGCCATGTAGGTACTTAGTTTACGGGCTATAACTAGGATACAATCTTTTACATATACCCTTTTTATGCCACGCCACAAAAGTGGAGCGGTATATAGTGAAATCCGTGTCCATTAGGGTCCGTCCCGTGTCCGTCCCATCCCTATGTCAGGTGAGTACATTTCTCGGACACCTAAAGCCGAGCGCTTTCAAACTTCACACGTGTTTACATCTACATGCCCAGAGTATGTTCCTAGCGCTTTCAGACTTCACGCGTGTTTACATCTACATGCCCAGAGTATGTTCCTAGCGCTTTCAGACTTCACGCATGTTTACATCTACATGCCCAGAGTATGTTCCTAGGGCTTTCAGACTTCACGCATGTTTACATCTACATGCCCAGAGTATGTTCCTAGCGCTTTCAGACTTCACACATGTTTACATCTACATGCCCAGAGTATGTTCCTAGCGCTTTCAGACTTCACGCATGTTTACATCTACATGCCCAGAGTATGTTCCTAGCGCTTTCAGACTTCACGCTTGTTTACATCTACATGCCCAGAGTATGTTCCTAGCGCTTTCAGACTTCACGCGTGTTTACATCTACATGCCCAGAGTATGTTCCTAGCGCTTTCAAACTTCACGCGTGTTTACATCTACATGCCCAGAGTATGTTCCTAGCGCTTTCAAACTTCACGCGTGTTTACATCTACATGCCCAGAGTATGTTCCTAGCGCTTTCAGACTTCACGCATGTCTACATCTACATGCCCAGAGTATGTTCCTAGCGCTTTCAAACTTCACGCATGTTTACATCTACATGCCCAGAGTATGTTCCTAGCGCTTTCAAACTTCACGCATGTTTACATCTACATGCCCAGAGTATGTTTCTAGCGCTTTCAAACTTCACGCGTGTTTACATCTACATGCCCAGGGTATGTTTCTAACAAAAGAAGATCAATATGAATGACCTTCACCTCTTTTCACTCTTTCTTATTTTTACATTAACTTTTGATTTAGTTTATTTCTTAGATACCAAAATCGTTCAATAACTGAATAAACATAACAACATGACAGCAAAGTTGTACAAATAAAAGTAGGTAACTGTGAATGATCTTGACATACTTTTTGCACTTTGATAAATTACTTAAAAATTGTTGCACACTTCACTGTACAAGCGGGTTCGTCCATGTCCGTGTCCCATGGACACATTTTCTAGTTTACTTTATGTTGTTAATGGGGGACAAAATGTAAGGAGATGTGAAACTATGAAATAAAAACATGTGATACATGCATCTATAGTCTGTGTTATATACATTATCCAGTATCTTGTCTCTATGTTGACATTGCTCACATATTAATTTGTGCAGATTTACCTCAGTTATCCCTCACAGAGACCAGTTGTTATTACACTGCTGTGAGACTGACTGTTATTACACTGTTTTGAGACTGGCTGTTATTACACTGCTGTGAGACTGGCTGTTATTACACTGGTGTGAAACTGATTTATTACACATTTGTGAGACTGACTGTCATTACACTGCTGTGAGACTGGTTGTTATTACACCGCCATGAGACTGACTACTATTACACTATTGTGAGACTTGCTGGTATTACACTGCTGTGAGACTGGCTGTTATTACACCGCCATGAGACTGACTACTATTACACTATTGTGAGACTGGCTGTTATTACACTGTTGTGAAACTGATTTATTACACAGTTGTGAGACTGACTGTCATTACACTGCTGTGAGACTGGTTGTTATTACACCGCCATGAGACTGACTACTATTACACTATTGTGAGACTGGCTGTTATTACACTGTTGCGAAACTGATTTATTACACAGTTGTGAGACTTGCTGGTATTACACTGCTGTGAGACTGGCTGGTATTACACCGCCATGAGACTGACTACTATTACACTATTGTGAGACTTGCTGGTATTACACTGCTGTGAGACTGGCTGTTATTACACCGCCATGAGACTGACTACTATTACACTGTTGTGAGACTTGCTGGTATTACACTGCTGTGAGACTGGCTGTTGTTACTGCCGTGAGACTGGCTATTATTACACTGCTTTGAGACTGGTTGTTATTACACTGCTGTATGACTGACTGTTACTAAACTGCTGTGAGACTGGCTGTTATTACACTGCTGTGAGACTGGTTGTTATTACACTGCTGTGATACTGGCTGTTATTACACTGCTGTGAGACTAGTAGTTATTACACAACTGTGAGACTGGTTATTATTGATTTAAAGGAGCACAAGGCAATCTTGATTTTTTTAAAAACTGGTGGCATCAGGTTAGTTTTTCTACGTAACTTGCATTTTTTCAATCTATAATATTAATTATAAGCATAGTGCAAAGCAAATTATGTGTGCATATTACTCACTGTTGATTAAACTGCACCAATAATATATTTAAACATAGATAGAACAACGAAGAAACAATATGCAAGCATGTTCAAAGTAAAAACGAATTGGATTAATACACGGAGACGCTAATATAATGCCTGGTAAGTACAGACGCTAGTGTGTCTATACCGGTGGTGTGTCTATACCGGTGTGGTGCCTATACCGGTGGTGTGCCTATACCGGTGGTGTGGATGTCCTGTCGGTTAGAATATGGCGAAGGGACAAACCGAGCGCGCGCGCACACATGCACAGACATAATGTTTGATAAAAACTTTGACTGCCATTAGTCCCTTTAAGTAAAAGATCCGAAGCTCTAAATCGCATGCCTCCTATACGTAATCGCATGCCTCCTATACGTAATCAGGTATTTAACACAGGACATCATTTGCTCTCTGGACAGTATGTACACCAGTAGCAATACAGTTGTTCAGGACACACGACCTTCTGATTGACACTTCTAACCTTGTATATTTAGTACCGTTTATAATAATGAAAAATAACAGATTAAGACGTTACATCCATCATGTCACATGTGTACATTAACCTAGTGTGATGGAAACTGGATTTTTTGTCAAACTGAAACTAGGATTTCGTCATACAATATCTCGGTTGTTTATTTAGTACACATGTAAATGCTACAAAGTATCAGAGAATAAAGAAGAAACTCTTAAGTCCCTAAATGTATCAACACATTGCTGTGGTGTAGTGGTTATCCGACTTGTGCAGCTCTAAGTCTACTCTTCTGTCCTAGTGGTTATCATCCAGCGTGTACTGCTTTGTCTTATCTTCAGTCGTAGTAGTTATCATCTGGCATGTACAGCTTTAAATCTACTCTTCAGTCGTAGTGGTTATCATCTGGCATGTACAGCTTTAAATCTACTCTTCAGACGTAGTGGTTATCATCTGGCGTGTACAGCTTTAAATCTATTCTTCAGTCGTAGTGGTTATCATCTGGCGTGTACAGCTTTAAATCTACTCTTCAGTCGTAGTGGTTATCATCTGGCGTGTACAGCTTTAAATCTACTCTTCAGACGTAGTGGTTATCATCCGGTATGTACCTCTTCAGTCGTAGTGGTTATCATCTGGTGTGTACAGCTTTTAAGTCCCCTCTTCAGTCGTAGTGGTTATCATCTGGCGTGTACAGCTTTGTCTACCCTTCAGTCGTAGTGGTTATCATCCGGCATGTACCTCTTCAGTGGTAGTGGTTATCATCCGGCATGTACCTCATCAGTCATAGTGATTATCATCCGGCATGTACAGCTTTAAGTCCCCTCTTCAGTCGTTGTGGTTATCATCCGTCGTGTACAGCTTTAAGTCCCCTCTTCAGTCATTGTGGTTATCATCTGGCATGTACAGCTTTAAGTCCCCTCTTCAATCGTAGTGGTTATCATCCGGTGTGTACAGCTTTGTCCCCTCTTCAGTCATAGTGGTTATCATCCGGCATGTACAGCTTTGTTCCCTCTTAAGTCATAGTGGTTATCATCCGGCGTGTACAGCTTTGGCCCCTCTTCAGTCGTAGTGTTTATCATCCGAAGAGTACAGCTTTAAGTCCCCTCTTCAGTCATAGTGGTTATCATCTGGCATGTGCAGCTTTGTCCCCTCTTCAGTCGTAGTGGTTATCATCCGGTGTGTACAGCTTTGTCCCCTCTTCAGTCGTAGTGGTTATTATCCGGTGTGTACAGCTTTGTCCCCTCTTCAGTCATTGTGGTTATCATCCGGCGTGTACAGCTTTGTTCCCTCTTAAGTCATAGTGGTTATCATCCGGCATGTACAGCTTTGTCCCCTCTTCAGTCGTAGTGTTTATCATCCGAAGTGTACAGCTTTAAGTCCTCTCTTCAGTCATAGTGGTTATCATCCGACGTGTACAGATTTAAGTCCCGTCTTCAGGCCTTGTGCTTATCATCCGACGTGTACAGCTTTGTTCCCTCTTCAGTCGTAGTGATTATCATCCGGCATGTACAGTTTTTAAGTCCCCTCTTCAGTCGTAGTGGTTATCATCCTGCATGTACAGCTTTAAGTCCCCTCTTCAGTCGTTGTGGTTATCATCTGGCGTGTACAGCTTTAAGTCTACTCTTCAGTCGTAGTGGTTATCATCCGGCATGTACAGCTTTAAGTCCCCTCTTCAGCCGTAGTGGTTATCATCCGGCATGTACAGCTTTGTCCCCTTTTAAGTCGTAGTGGTTATCATCTGGCGTGTATAGCTTTGTCCCCTCTTCAGTCATAGTGGTTATCATCCGGCGTGTACAGCTTTGTCCCCTCTTCAGTCAAAGTGGTTATCATCCGGCGTGTACAGTTTTAAGTCCCTCTTCAGTCATAGTGGTTATCATTCGGCATGTACAGCTTTTTCCCCTCTTCAGTCATAGTGGTTATCATCCGGCATGAACAGCTTTGTCCCCTTCTCAGTCGTAGTGGTTATCATCCGGCATGTACAGCTTTGTCCCCTCTTCAGTCATAGTGGTTATCATCAGGCGTGTACAGCTTTGTCCCCTCTTCAGTCGTTGTGGTTATCATCCGGCATGTACAGCTTTAAGTCTACTCTTCAGTGGTAGTGGTAATCATCCTGCATGTACAGCTTTAAGTCCCCTCTTCAATAATAGTGGTTATCATCCGGCATGTACAGCTTTAAGTCCTCTCTTCAGTCGTTGTGGTTATCATCCGGCATGTACAGCTTTGTCCCCTCTTCAGTCGTTGTGGTTATCATCTGGCGTGTACAGCTTTAAGTCTACTCTTCATTCGTTGTGGTAATCATCCTGCATGTACAGCTTTAAGTCCTCTCTTCAGTCGTAGCGGTAATCATCCTGCATGTACAGCTTTGTCCCCTCTTCATTCGTTGTGGTAATCATCCGGCATGTACAGCTTTAAGTCCCCTCTTCAGTCGTTGTGGTTAGCATCCTGCATGTACAGCTTTGTCCCCTCTTCATTCGTTGTGGTAATCATCCTGCATGTACAGCTTTAAGTCCCCTTTTCAGTCGTTGTGGTTAGCATCCGGCATGTACAGCTTTAAGTCCCCTCTTCAGTCGTTGTGGTTATCATCCGGCATGTACAGCTTTGTCCCCTCTTCATTCGTTGTGGTAATCATCCGGCATGTACAGCTTTAAGTCCCCTTTTCAGTCGTTGTGGTTAGCATCCGGCATGTACAGCTTTAAGTCCCCTCTTCAGTTGTTGTGGTTATCATCCGGCATGTACAGCTTTGTCCCCTCTTCAGTCGTAGTGGTTATCATCCGGCGTGTACAGCTTTGTCCCCTCTTCAGTCGTAGTGGTTGTCATCCGGCGTGTACAGCTTTGTCCCCTCTTCAGTCATAGTGGTTATCTTCCGGCATGTACAGCTTTAAGTCCCTTCTACAGTCGTAGTTCTTGTCATTTGGCGTGTAGGCTACCATCCAGCGTTACAGCTTTAAGTCCACTCTTCAGTCCATTCACGTGTTAATTATATTGTTGGCAATATAGATATAAAAATCGAATAGGAAAAGTAGCATTCAATGACGACAGTCAACCACAAACACACACAGAAACAAAAAACAACTTTAAAGATGAATAAAATACCAAATAAGAAATCACAAACTCAAAAGGGTTGTCACTAGGGCTACCGCCTGGAACGGTCACTGGCAAAAAAGGCCGCTGGGGGTTTAAACCAGGTTCTAGGGTGCACCAAACCTCTCACTTACCCTGCTGTCATCCCAAGAAAACGGGACAGTGTAAATACAGAAATCCCCACCATGAACTATTCTCTAACCAACAAGGCAGCATTAATAGGCAATATAAGTAAATACAAAAGAACAATAGCATAGAAAGCCACAAAGAAGGTACTCAATGACTTGGCAGAAGCCAGAGCAACAAGAGAACAAACCATTGAGGGCACGACAAGACAAGATTGCAGACAAACATCAAACCGTCCTTTTGGGCTTTAGGTAGACGTCATTATAGGGTCCAGTCCGGTCATCGCACAATTAAAGAGGAAAGCATAGTGGCGAACTGGGTCCACCATCAAGCATGCAGTGCGTTGTAAAATGATAGTGTCATAACGGTTAAACCTCTTTTGATAAACCGTTTAACAAGTTTAACACAGATAGTATGAAAGCGATCATGACCAAGGATCTTACGAAGTTTGTAAATCACGTCACCATAGAAGTCAGGTTGTAATAGTTGTTGTCGCAGAAGAGTTCTTAAATTACTTTTATATTTGGAAAGACGATCAGGGTTACGATTTTGCAAAGGTTTTACGAAGTTTATGTAACGGTAGCCCTGATGGAGTAGCTTTTTAGATATACAAAGATTACGAATATTAAAGTCCTCAACTCGAGTACATCCTCTAGAAAAACGAGTAAGTTGAGACACATAGACCCCATAAGAAATTGCTTGGGGAACATCCCCATCTAAATGGGGATAATTAACAATATCAAAATCAAAATCGTCTCTCTTGTCATAGATTTTGCTAATTATTTCACCATGTTCAATGGAGAGATGTAAATTGTTAGTGTTAGAAATATTAACTTTGTTAATTTGAAGTTCTTTAGGGTATATATTATTAACCATAGGAGGAAAGAAAGGGTGGTCAGTATTCAGTTTGTCATCCAGATACCGAGAAGTGTCATTAAAAGCTTCAGTAACATCTGCCTGGGTATCTGGTGAAAGACTCAACATGAAATCTCTTTCATAGCAATATAAAAACAAATCTGCGACAAGGTGTGCAGAGTTCGTACCCATAGGGATAACAACAACTTGTCTATAAACGGTCGTTCCATACCTGACGAATATAATATGAGTGCTTCACAAACTTCATGGCAAGTCCACATAGTGTAATTGTCTAAACTGCCGTTAGTAAAAAACGCTTTAATATTATTACAGGCCAAAAATGTAGTATTTTCCATAGCGAATGTATTTTGAATAAGAGCAATAAGCTTGTCTTTGATAAGGTGATATGGTAAGGTTGTATATAGTGTAGAGAAGTCATTAGTACTTATAGATGAAACTTGAAGTTTATTGCAAATGTTATCAAGAACGTCTCCTGAATTTTTAATAGACCAAAACAAATTAATCCTAGAGTTTTCGTAAGTTTTAGCACAGTATTGTTTAACGTGATCTTTAACGGCAGTAAGACAAGAAGTTAACAGTTTGGAGATGTTTGTGGTGGTGCAGGCACTAGAATTCGAAATAAAGCGGGCCTTATACGGAATTGTATGTAATTTAGGAATCCAGTACATAGTTGGCAGCCTGTTCTGCTTTTCGCCTACCCCAGCCTTGAAAGTAGTGCACCGAATGATATGTGTGGAAACAACATCATCCTCAGTAGATTGAACTGGAGTATACGAATTAGTGCTACCGAGTTCCAGAGATAAAACATTGAAGTAATGTAGGCGTCAAACAATAATTACATTATTAGCTGCTTTATCAGCATGCAGGAACTTAAATAAATTTATTATGAAATTCTTGAATTCCCGATTTTAAATTACGAAAGAAAAACTTTGGTCTCGGAGGAAGTAAAAGAGGGGGTTAGCATTATAAAAGTTAATACGTGTATCTATAATTTTAAAAATTGACTTTTTCCAAGTAGAAAGAGAGTTTTTCTACAACACTATTTTTTACTATTTTTCATAGTAGCTATAGAGAATCCAATGTATGGTTATATGCTAGAAGTCACCCAACATCTCTCAAATATTGTAAGACTGTTTGTGTGATTATTGCAAATATAACGAGAATAAATGAAAACTGCAAAAGATGTGATGTAATAACAGACAATGTTGTTGACCATTGCATATGCAATTGCCCATACGTAGCAAATGAAAGAACTAATTTGTGGTTAACAATACAAAACCAATTTGGATTACATGTAAAAGAAACCCTTTCGGCGCTTAACAAAAGCGACGTTGTTAATGTGTTCCTTGGTGCCAACAGTAACATGATTGAAACACTTCTCTCAGATGAAATAGACCGGTTTTATGGTACGATATTTAGGTGCATACATTGGGTGTGGTTAAAATATGTAACAGTGTAAACATAAATTAATTATATAATATGTATGCTTCAGCGCCAGTTCCTGGCACAGATTTGATTTTGCTTGATTTTGCATATATAACTGCCAACATGTATATACGTTCTTGTTTTGTTTGTGTAATTATTTTGTAATTGGTTATCTGTCATTGTTGTTTGTATACTATGTGAATCTCCTTTATGGAGGAAATAAACAATATTATTATTATTATTATTATTACAACACTATTTTTTACTAAAATCCTCAATGGATTGGGCAATCTGAGCACGACATGCATTAAAATCGATAGTTGAAGGTAATCTATACCATAGACAAAGATACCATGTATTGATGTCTATGTCTATGCCTAGGACCTTTCGAAAATAGATGACGAATACGTTTATCAACTCTATCAAAATTACCAGTTATGACTTGACCAGAACCTCCCCCACCCCACCCCACACACCCCAAATTCATGTTCATTTTATCATTTTTTGTTCATGCTCATTAAATGTCTTCATCATGACCCCTGCATTATTTCAGGTGCTATCTCGCTCATATCACTAGAGCAGTGGCAGAAAACTTTAACGTGGCTCCAGCGTTAATGGCACCTAAAAATTCCGGATCATACATGTATGTCCATGTTACTGTAGATAAAATATCAAATAATTTCGATGCACGCCCTCAGTATAAAAAAATGTCCGCTCAATTCGCTCGCTCGACGCATAATGACTAATGAGTGCTTTAATTAACACATTGTTAAATACTTTTATTTGAAAACGGATTTTTTTTATTCATACATGTATGTCCATGTTACGGTTGATAAAATATTAAACAATTGCGATGCACGCCCTCAGTATAATTATTTTTTTCGACGCATAATGGCTAATGAGTGCTTTAATTAACACATTGTTAAATCCTTTTATTTGAAAATGGACTTTTTTTATTCATACATGTATGTCCATGTTACTGTAGATAAAATATCAAACAATTTCGATGCACGCCCTCAGTATATTATTTTTTTCGACGCATAATGACTAATGAGTGCTTTAATTAACACATTGTTAAATCCTTTTATTTGAAAACGGACCTTTGTTATTCATACATGTATGTCCATGTTACTGTTGATAAAATATCAAACAATTTCGATGCACACCCTCAGTATAATTTTTTATCTCGCTCGCTCCGCTCGCTCGACGCATAATGGCTAATGAGTCGTTTAATTAACACATTGTTAAATCCTTTTATTTGAAAACGGACCTTTTTTATTCATACATGTATGTCCATGTTACTGTAGATAAAATATCAAACAATTTCGTTGCACGCCCTCAGTATAATTCTTTTTTCGCTCACTCGACGCATAATGGCTAATAACTCGTTTAATTAACACACTGTTAAGTCTTTTTATTTGAAAACGGACTTTTACCCTATCAATGCACTTCCGCAACCGTTTTATGAGGCTAGAAACGCCCCCCCCCCCCTCCCCCCCCCCCCCCCTCCCCCCCTGCAGTTCAGGTTGGGAAGGTTCTAGGCCCGTTCTCCATATTTTATCTCCATGTACATGGAGGATGAGCCTGGCATGTTAATTCCTGTTAGCCATATAACCTTTCATGTGTTGGTGCGCCTTAAAACCCCAATTAAATACATGACCTGCTTGAACATATAACAACATTTTAATGTGTTACACTCACATTCCTTAGGAGTGTTATTTACTCTATCAAGGTCAGAAACTATTTTGTTATAGTTGAAAATAATATTTCTAATACGTGTTTTTATACTGATAGCCAATTACAGAACTTTAGAAAATTTTGAAATATTTAGGGATAGAATCAACTACATGATTATCTCGAAAAATACTAAGCATGTCAATGAAATCAATACCAACCATAGAATACACGTCATGACAGTATTAGTCATAGCATACACGTCAAACTCCGCTGGTTTAAATGAGTTCACGTGTAAAAAAGAAGATATAGGAAAGAAGATATAGTTCCAAAGAGTTCACGCATAAACGATACACGCCTGGGAAGCTTTTACGAGTTCAACCATTGATGTCAAGCCCCTGTGGTTACAATTATGTTATACATTAACGTCTAACGCCGCCTGTGGTTCAAGCAAGTTTGTATCTGTTTTTATAAAGAAATCGAAACTTGTTTTTTTTCCATGTGAATGCTGATTCGACGAAGCATGCACGAGTAATATAAACAGCGGGATGCCTTTATGATGCAGACTTTCCGGACCCGTCTGTAACTAATACGCGTGAATATATCTGCGGCTTAAAGGGACACGTGGCAATCTTGATTTTTTTTTAAATCTCAAGGCGTCCCGTTAGTTTTGGTACATACGTAACTTTCATTTGTTCAATCATAAATATTTAAATCTAATTTTATTTAATTATATGCAGGCAGGTTTAAAGTCAAAACGATACTAGATGAATACATCAATGCTTGATAAACACATCAAGATTGCCGCGTGTCCCTTAAAGGGGCTTGCCTCCATAAACACATCAAGGTTGCCGCGTGTCCCTTAAAGGGGCTTGCCTCCATGAACACATCAAGATTTCCGCGTGTCCCTTAAAGGGACTTGCCTCCATAAACACATCAAGATTGCCACGTGTCCCTTAAAGGGGCTTGCCTCCATAAACATATCAAGGTTGCCGCGTGTCCTTAAAGGGGCTTGTCTCCATAAACACATCAAGATTGCCACGTTTCCCTTAAAGGGGCTTGCCTCCATGAACACATCAAGATTTCCGCGTGTCCCTTAAAGGGGCTTGCCTCCATAAACACATCAAGGTTGCCGCGTGTCCCTTAAAGGGGCTTGCCTCCATGAACACATCAAGATAGCCGCGTGTTCCTTAAAGGGGCTTGCCTCCATAAACACATCAAGAATGCCGCGTGTCCCTTAAAGGGGCTTGCCTCCAGAATTCCTTCATCCTGAATATTATCCGGACTTTGACTACGTTGCATGAAGTGGGAATATGTTCTGTTAAATTGTAGTTCTGCAAGACGTTTAGTTTAATGTTAAATCCAGTTCACTAGTAAAACCAAAGTACGAACATCCACTTATAACGTAGTCCAAACTATAGGAATAGCACCCATAAACATTGATACAAAATATCAGCGTACTTATGTAGCAACTGAATTGTAACAAATCGAGAATTTTGAAAGCATTTGTTTGTTAACACGTGTTTCGTATTTATTTATTTTCAGAACAATTGCGGTTTTGAACATATGGCGAATGCTTGTTTTACAAGCTGTCTCTTCTATTTTCAGGCCCGTAGCTACGCTGAGGTAGAACTTCAGGCCCGTAGCTACGCTGAGGTAGAACTTCAGGCCAGTAGCTACGCTGAGGTAGAACTTCAGTCCCGTAGCTACGCTGAGGTAGAACTTTAGGCCCGTAGCTACGCTGAGGTAGAACTTCAGGCCCGTAGCTACGATGAGGTAGAACTTCAGGCCCGTAGCTACGCTGTGATAGAACTTCAGGCCCGTAGCTACTCTGAGGTAGAATTTTGGGATTGAAGTTGGCATTCTAATGGAATATCAAATAAAATCACTAAAATAAACTTGACTATATTTGTCTAAATAAAACTGAAAATCTGACCGGGAATGCACTAAAATGCAGGAAATGACTTATAGAAATCAACAGCTTTTCCGGGGAACATGTCCTCCGACCCCGGTAGGAATGTATTTTACAAGGCTGGCTACGGGCCTGGTTTTACAATATCATTTTGAAATAATCAAAGAACGATTTACTTTATTTAATTTTGCTGTGCCCTAAATTGAAACTTCTAAATTAAGGACTCTGCGGGCCACATATTTTCAAGATTTCAATCTCATCTTAGTATAAAATTGATTAACTTAATTCCATTTCTTTTTAATATTTGACAAATTATTTAAAGTTGTAGAACAGCTAGTTGTGGTATGTCTCTTTAATGGATTACGGTAACTATTGCGCACGTCGCGTGTTAAACATTGCGAGAGAGAGAGAGAGACGTTGTCGTTCTGAAAAACCAGTACTGTGTGTATTTTAGGTTTTGCTCCACTTTAAATGTAGGGTGTTTAATGTATATTTCGTTTTGATCCATTTTAAAGGTAGAAGTGTGATGATTTGTCATTCCTAGAATTGTTTTCTATTTTTAAAATATAAAAACCCTTGTTTGTGCAGCCCCAACGAACAAATGCAGCTTTATTTTACTACATCAAGTGTATTCCGGGAATAACATTAGGCCATGGTTTAACATGTGCACAGCACTAGTAAACATAAGCAGACATCTTATTTTTGCGGTGTATCCGTATTTCCGGTGTACAAGTCTTCGCGGTGCCATTTTTCCTGTGTACATGTCTTCGCGGTGTACCCATTTTTACGAAGTACCCGTCTTCGCGGTGTACTCTTTTAGCGGTGTACACGTTTTCGCGGTTTACTCTTTTAGCGGTGTAGCCGTTTTCGCGGTGTACACGTTTTCGCGATGTATCCATTTTCGCGGTGTACCCGTTTTCGCGATGTATTCATTTTAGGATGTACCCATTTTCGAGATGTACTCGTTTTCGTGGTGAACTTATTTCAAACAGTATCATGTTAATCAACGTTAACTAGTTTGATATATAGGCTAAGTTGCGATGGATATAGTGTGTTTATTATATTTCATCCACACTAACATGTTTAACTTTGTTGTTAAATAGCACACTACTTTTAATTTTACTTAGCATTACCAGCTTTTATTATCTCCCTAGCGAATATCATACTTCTCAGTGATTCAGTGAGTTGCTTAAAGCGTTTATTGGCCGAGACTACTCTGATTATCAAAACGTGTAGCAATACGCAATGGAATTTAGGCATTAGTTTAAAGAAAAATTAGTAGTTCGGGTATCATTTGAATTATTTAGACGTAACGGAACTTACAAATATACTGGATTTTTAAAAAAAGTTAAAGCGAATAACCGATTAATGAACATAAAAATAAATAAATAAAAATCATATCTGCATTAAATTTCTCCTGAAAATTGGCAAATACGCAAAACTACACGATCAATAAATTAGTCAATGTTAATGACAGTATAACTGCATTTACGATCTTGGATCATTGTCTAACTAGAGACTTGATCTCGGTCTAACCACAGACTGGATCCTTGGCTAGCTACAGAATGGATTCCGAGCTAACAACAGACTGGACCCCGGGCTAACAATAGACTTATCTCGAGTTAACTACAGACTAGATCCCGGACTAACTATCGTGTGGATCGCGGACTAGCTACAAACTGGATCCCAGGATAACTACAGACTTGATCACTGACTAACAACACTTTGGATCCTGGGCTAACTACACTCTGGATCCCGGACTTACTACAGACCGGAGTCCTGGCTAACCACAGAATGGATCCCGAGCTAACCACATACTTGATCCCGGGCTAATTGCAACCAGGATCCCGGGCTAACTATAGGCTGGATCCCGGGTTAACTACTGACTTGATACCGAACTAACTACACTGTGAATCACGGGATAACTACAGACTGGATCCAGGGCTAACCAAAGACTGGACCTCGGGCTAACTACAGACTGGATCCCGGGCTAACTACAGACTGGAGTCCTGGCTAACCACAAACTGGATCCCGAGCTAACCACATACATGATCCCGGGTTAATTACACCCAGGATCCCGGGCTATCTATAGACTGGATCCCGGGTTAATTACAGACTTGATACAGAACTAACTACACTGTGAATCCCGGGCTAATTACAGACCGGATCCTGGGCTAACCACAGACTGGACCTCGGGCTAACTACAGACTGGATCCCGGGCTAATAACAGACTGGATCCCGTGCTTACTACAGACTGGATCCAGGGCTAAAAACAGACTGGATCCTGGGCTAACAATAGACTGGATCACGGGCTAACTACATACTGGATCCCGGGCTAACTATCGTCTGGATACCGGGCTAACTACAAACTGGATCCTGGGCTAACTACAGACTGGATCCAGGGCTAACAACAGATTGGATCCCGGACTAACTACAGACTGGATCCAGGGCTAACAACAGACTTGTTCCCGGGCTAACTACAGGCTGGATCCAGGGCTAACTACAGACTAATATGTCACATGTATGACCGCCAACATGCGTGCAGCCCTGTTATCGACGGTAGTGCCTTTAATGTTGGCAAAAAATATCAAAACACCGTCTGGGAAATAAACATATTCGTGAAATAAAATAAGTGTTTTAACAGATGCAAGTTGTCGCCGTTTTAATTAGTTATGTCATTACAAGAGCACTTCAAAGATCAATGGTTCAGATAGACCGCCATGTTCTCAACAGCTTGCTGAGAATCAGGAAGATTTAAAGTGAGACAAAGAAACACATGCGCGTCAGCATGCACGAGTAAAAACATGCGCGTTGGCATGTACGAGTCAATCAAACAGGTTGATGAGAAAACGTATCGTAGCCGAGAACGGATCTTTTGTGTCGAAGCAGAGAACAAACCAATTGATGCAGAAAAGAGAACGGATCATCTGTGTGGAGCAGAGATAATTGCGTCGGAGCAGGGAACGGATCATTTATGTTGTTTCCGGTAAGAAAACATATATCATTGCATTAAATAACTGTGTTATTAAACTGAACTTTTTTTAACAGAGAAGTAGCGTCAAATAAGAGCCGTTGAACATAAAAATAATAATATGACCCTTTATTGTATCAGGATAACGGAGTTCTATGTTGAATGCATCAGTATAACGGAGTGCTATGGTATATGTATCAGTATAACGGAGTGCTATGGTATATGTATCAGTATAACGGAGTGCTATGGTATATGTATCAGTATAACGGAGTTCTATGGTATATGTATCAGTATAACGGAGTGCTATTGTATATGTATCAGTATAACGGAGTGCTATGGTATATGTATCAGTATAACGGAGTGCTATGGTATATGTATCAGTATAACGGAGTGCTATGGTATATGTATCAGTATAACGGAGTGCTATGGTATATGTATCAGTATAACGGAGTGCTATGGTATATGTATCAGTATAACGGAGTGCTATGGTATATGTATAAGTATAACGGAGTGCTATGGTATATGTATCAGTATAACGGAGTGCTATGGTATATGTATCTGTATAACGGAGTACTATCTTATATGTATCTGGATAATGGTTGGTTGGTTGGTCAAATGGTGTTTTACGTAATTTTCAGCACATTTCAGGCTGTGTATATGACGGTCGATTTTTTTCGTGGGGGAGACGGACCACCTTTTCCTGGGTAGAACCAGTACTGTATATCTCCCGTCATCCGTACTGCACCTGTAAGTCGAGCTCCCAGTTGGACTCGAACCCGCGGCGGTTAGAGCGGTAAGGTTTCAGACACGGCGCCTTTACCATCCAGGCTACGGAGGCACAATTTGTATGTTGAATGTATCAGATATTTTAAAACTATCCCATTTTTGACACAATTGTTTCGTTAGCGTACCTCAGTATCTGCATCTGAACACAGTGTATGCGATATAAGTTCAATGCAATATGCACTCGTGAACTATTATGTGTAGTTATCTCATTTCATCTCAATGCAGTAAATATATATTATTACTCGGAACAAACAAATACCAAAACAAACAATCCTGCGTTGCATCTTACCATTTACTAAATAGGGATGATTGATATGCAATATCCGTGTTGTTGTTGTTGTTGTTGTCGTTGTTGTCGTCGTTGTTGTTGTTGTCCACGTCGTCATCGTCGTCGTTGTTGTTGTTGTTGTTGTTGTTGTTGTTGTTGTTGTTGTTGTTCTTATGTTGTTGTTGTTGTTGATGTTGTTGTTGTTGTTCTTATTCTTGTTTGTGTTGTTGTTGTTGTTGTTATATATTTACATTAATTTTTAATTACTACTTCATTTCTTCATCTTTCATCAGTTTTTGGGCACAATATGACCTATTTATGTGTCGACGTGCCGTAAAACACCATTCATTCATTTATTGTTGTTGTTGTTCTTATTCTTGTTTGTGTTGTTGTTCTCCTTGTGTTTGTGGTGTTCTTGTTTTTTTTTGTTTTTTTTTGTGTTGTTGTTCTTGTTGTTGTTTATTCTGTAAATACGTGCATTATCTGCGCATTTCAATAAATATAGATAGTTGTGATTATTTATGACTATTCCATCATACTTTATAAAACAAATCCTGGATCTGTAATAATATCAATGACAAAACAATGTCATAAAACATTCGTAACGGAGGGTTTATTTTACTATTAGGAGATAAAAGCTAGTTGTGCTGTAATCATACAAGCAGTACTGTTATTTACGTAATCATACAAGCAATACTGTTATTTACGTAATCATACAAGCAGTGCTGTTATTTACGTAATCATACAAGCAGTATTGTTATTTACGTAATCATACAAGCAATACTATTATTTATGTACAAGCAGTGCTGTTATTTACGTAATCATACAAGCAGTGCTGTTATTTACGTAATCATACAAGCAATACTATTATTTATGTACAAGCAGTGCTGTTATTTACGTAATCATACAAGCAGTGCTGTTATTTACGTAATCATACAAGCAATACTATTATTTATGTACAAGCAGTGCTGTTATTTACGTAATCATACAAGCAGTGCTGTTATTTACGTAATCATACAAGCAGTGCTGTTATTTACGTAATCATACAAGCAATACTATTATTTATGTACAAGCAGTGCTGTTACTTACGTAATCATACAAGCAGTGCTGTTATTTACGTAATCATACAAGCAATACTATTATTTATGTAAAATCAGTGCTGTTATTTACGTAATCATACAAGCAGTGCTGTTATCTACCTAATCATACAAGCAGTATTGTTATTTATGTAATCATACAAGCAGTGCTGTTATTTACGTAATCATAAAAGCAATACTATTATTTATGTACAAGCAGTGCTGTTATTTACGTAATCACACAAGCAGTACTGTTATCTACGTAATCATACAAGCAGTGCTGTTATTTACGTAATCATACAAGCAGTATTGTTATTTACGTAATCATACAAGCAATACTATTATTTATGTACAAGCAGTGCTGTTATTTACGTAATCATACAAGCAGTGCTGTTATTTACTTAATCATACAAGCAATACTATTATTTATGTACAAGCAATGCTGTTATTTACGTAATCATACAAGCAGTGCTGTTATTTACGTAATCATACAAGCAGTACTGTTATTTACGTAATCATACAAGCAATACTAGTATTTATGTACAAGCAGTACTGTTATTTACGTAATCATGCAAGCAGTACTGTTATTTACGTAATCATACAAGCAATACTAGTATTTATGTACAAGCAGTACTGTTATTTATATACAAATAGTTCTGTTAGTTATGTAATCCGTTATTCAGGTTAAATGTAGGACCTCTTTTTAATTACCAACAGACGTGTGTTTGATAGATAGGTGATAGCTAGGTGGATTCGGAATATGAGTACACGTAGGTACGGAGACAAATATATCTTACAAGTGACATATCAATACAAATTGAGGCACCCTTTGTCTGGCAAATAAAGAAAGTAAGTCAAGATTGATCAATTTGTTACGAGAATGTCTTGATCTCGTGACAGGAAAATAAATACTATCTCTATATACGGAAACAATGCCAATCTTAAATATTTTAAATATGAACAGGTAAATTCAATAAGGATTGAAATCAGAATTGTATGGCTTGTTTACAACATACCACTCGTGAACTTTAATCTTCATCTTAAACTAACAAAGATATGTTATCACTAATTTAATATTCGAGCAAGGAAGATGACATTGTTTGTTTAAAATTTCAATTTACCTCGGATGGTTCGCAGTGTTACCCAGAGTGTATTGCACTGTTAGTGGAGTGTAAACACATTGTGGACATGCTGATACAGACTTCTTAATTCAGTTCGAACAGTTTTATCCGTGTCTGCCTTATGTGGTAGTGTAAGAGAAGACACTGTTTACAACCAGGCACAATGGAATATATACAGAACGCAAACTACATATGTTGCGCTTTCAGCAATCAAATATCGGTACCATTGTATGTAAACAGTATGTGTACCTATGCTATTTCAGTTTAAGCCGTTATACTACACAAGGATTTTTTAAAAGTATGAGAACGATGAAAAATTCCGTTTTACTGTAGCAACACTCAATGACGAAAGGTCACCGGGTCAATGATTATGAAGAAAATGTCGTAACTCGTGAGAAAGCTGCAAAAATTATAAGAAACAATATTTTAAGATTCCTTCTGTTTGACACATCATTCTCGAAATAATGTCAGATTCATGAAATCTTGTGTTTTAATGTCGCTTCATGTTACTGTTATAGGCCCTCAATGTACACATACACAATAAAAATAAGAAACCCTGTAGTAAAGCTGGTATCAGGGTCTCGAACAAATTAAACGTAACGTACACTTAAGACGTCACTGGCAAACGTTGTTTGTAAATATGTAAAAACATCAGATGTTCTCAACAGATATAAATGTTTGAGCTTAAAAAAACGTCGAAAATAACCCCCTTGGGCACCGCTGCTTAAGGGTCTTTTCATAGTACAGTCATCAGTCTCGCGCAAAACAAATGAAAGAACACGATTGTCCAGAAATAAGAGTTATAAATACATATATGTTCTACCTGAATGTTATATGAGTGTAGCTGCTGTTGAACTCAATACTAAAATGGTATGTGCCCGAAATTCCTATTGATTGAAATCCAGGGTCTTATCTAAGAAGAAATGTTGATGGAACATACGTTAGTTTACTTTTCAAATCTGCACTTGACAAAACTGACAGTGTTTCCTGTATGTGTTTGTGGTTGACTGTCGTCCTAGAATGCTATTTTTCCTGTTCGATTTTTATGCTGACTTTGTATATCTTGATTTCTTACAGTCTCAGGCAATAGAATCCAAATATATGTGCGTCTTACAGTCTCAGGCAATAGAATCCCAAATATGTGTGCGTCTTACAGTCTCAGGCAATAGAATCCCAAATATGTGTGCGTCTTACAGTCTCAGGCAACAGAATCCCAAATATGATGCGCCTTACAGTCATAAGCAACATAATCCCAAATATGTGTGCGTCTTACAGTCTCATGCGATAGAATCCCAAATATGTGTGCGTCTTACAGTCTCAGGCGATAGAATCCCAAATATGTGTGCGTAATAGAATCCCAAATATGTGTGCGTCTTACAGTCTCAGGCAATAGAATCCCAAATATGTGTGCGTCTTACAGTCTCAGGCAATAGAATCCCAAATATGTGTGCGTCTTACAGTCTCAGGCAATAGAATCCCAAATATGTGTGCGTCAACAATTGACTCTCTTCTTTAAGAAAGTTGCTGCAGCAGCAGTGATCAAACATTGTATGACTCTACACACTACTTCAATCTACACATTTACTAAATATGTTCAATGGCAGTGGCCAGACACCCATGATATGGACACATATGTGTTGGTTGACGACAAATCTTTAATAGGCTCCACACAGAAATGACAATTATGTATTTTTATTTATGTTTGCCGTGGTGTGTGTTGGGTGCGGGGTGTGGGGTATGTGGGAGGGGGTGGGTTAATAAACGGCCTCTTTTTGCAGTTATAGGACAGTAGGATAGGTGAGGACATTTTATTATCCTAATTGGTTTTACAAATGACATATGTTCGGCATTGTTAAGCTATTAAAACATACCAAGTTATTAAGATCTATTGCAAATGTTATTGCTGTATCTTTTGTTTGGATCTTAGCGCCATTTTTAAATTCTTAAAATAGTATCATGGTTATTTTTTATTGTGATCGACATCACTATATGTTAAGATAAAACATATTCCAAAAAAAGGAAACGAGAAACCGAGAAAACTCCATCTTTTAATTTTTACTATTTTTAGCATTTTTTATTTTTATTTTTGGCGGCCATTTTGAATATCTTAAAAGAGCACCCAGGTAACTTTGTCAGTTTGGCCTTCTTTCTAAAAACGTTTGTATTGGTCTAAACTAGTTCTTGTACAAAATTTGGTGCTTTTGTCCAACGTGTCTAGATAATATCATCTTGATCCCGAGCTATACACTTTGCTTTATTCAGCTGGGCAGCTGACTCTTATATGTCTATTGTTAACAGACTGTGAATCATGTAGCCTACAATAATCATGCATTACAACTTCAATTCCTGAGGAACCCGTCTAAAAAACTTGAATGGTACAAACACATATTTTTCAATGTTCAAAGCTTGCCGTTTTATAGCCTCAAATGACGTTTTCGTAGAGCAGTCTACTAAAGTGTAGAATGCGGCAATATTTCCGGGATCTTAACGTCCGGGATTTTTTACGGAGCATAATGAAACTGAATGAAACGCAAGTATTGGAATGGAATAAGTGCAAATCTGTATGTTAATGGAATAATACCTTTTTATGGAATAATACCCATTTATAATGCGGTATTCTCGTAAATACCGCCGTGTTATACACTAGTCGATGGGTTTATTCGCTGCCTATATGGTTTTCATAATTGCACATGTAATGGTAAGGTAGCAATGCACAGTTTCTTTGAGTTTTTCACTTTGATAAAACAATCTTATAATTACACATGGTAGCAGTGAGTCTGTTGTAATGCACACGCTAACGCACACGCATCCCTTACAGGTGAACACCTTTATTTCAGTGCTGATATACATGTACTTCTAGCACGTCGTGCTCCAAAGTTGAATTTTAATCAGTATGTAAGGCAAATCAAGGTATTTGAACAGAGAGAAGCGGGATCGCCCACCTTGATTCAAAATGTTTGGTAAGAACAACTGATGGTAAAACTCGGGAAGAATGTGTCTGTTTGAGAAAAAAAACAGTCGTGGCGTGGTTATGTCAATTTTTTTCAATATTGTTTTCACACCCGTGACCTGATATGTTATTATGTTAAACTTCGTTTCCAGTCTCTACCCAGATATATGCTATTTCCTCTCGGCAGCTATTTTACGCTTGCGTAAAACTTTGCTTGTTTAAATTCTTAGACTATTTTGTAGTAAAGCAATATAGACATAATAAAACCACAGTAGGTCTAAATGCACCTCCACGTAAGCTCACGATTGACGTTTTAATGGGACTTCCTATTTTAATCACGACATTTATCAGACTCTATATTACACGTCAGGTGGTCACCAGGTTGGGCGACTAATATAAGTAGATACAGATGAATTAACAGTAAAGTACTGTTGTATATAACACTTTATTACGGTTACGTGCGGGTCATTAATTAGCATTATAAATAATAATTAACTGTACACATTTCACAAAAAAAAAATTTCTTACAAATAGTGGAAAACTGAAGAAATGTATATGGTAATGTTAAGTGCATTTAACATAGAAGGTAAGTTTAAACATACGTTTTGCACGGTAGTTGACGCACTTAAATCAATGTGGTAAGTTCAGTCGTACATCATTTTCAATTAAAGGGACACGCGGCAATCGTGATTTTTTTAAAACCTCGCGGCGTCCCTTCATTATTTATTCGTTTACATAACTTGCATTTGTTCAATCAATAGTATTACTTATAAGAATAGTATAAATCAAATAGTATTTGCATATTACTAACTGTTGATTATACTGCACCAATAATATATTTAAATCTATGGTGGAATAACAAAGGAAAAATGAAAACTCAAAACTTTGTTTAATATATGCAAGCAGGTTCAGTGGATTAGCTTGTATGTTTCACCTGCTGGGCTAGATAACATTGATTACATACTTTCATATATATATATATATATATATTTCTTTATTAAAGTCTCATCATGGTTTACAATAAATACAAACATAAATAAAACATCGTAAACATTTACGATAGCCATGCCATTCTAATTAGAATTATAAGAGACTATAGTTATAAAACCATCAACATATTTTCAAAGTAGCTAATAACATCAAACGATATTAGCATATATATTACACATTAAGACTATGTAAATGATGCTAATCTATCTATAAAATATGTACTAAGAATGAGTATTGTAAGATTTGACAAAATAAACAAAGCACTATTGCGCATTAGTTAAAACAAAATTAAAAAATCATTTATCCCCTTTGATCAGATCAAAAAGGAACTGATTAGCATCATTTTCATAGAAGAAAATAAAACAGAATCACGATATGATAAAAACAATTGACATTATTTACATATATAAAATTGACATTGTTTGGCATATTTAAGAAGGAAAAAAGACTAGCGATACAAAAAGCTAGATCGACGTAGAAGAATTAAGTAGCAGGATTTGGCACATACACGAATTAAGTCAGCATTTGTGAATAAATATACTAATTTTTGTTCATCTGTAGAGTTATTGAAATTGAGATTTAGGCTTATTGCTTTATCATATAAATTAGCTCTGATATCATTATATAAAGGACAGGTTATCATAACATGTAACTCATCTTCCACCTGAACATTACAGAATGGAAAAAACTCTTTCACTAATCTGAGGTCTTTCATATCTTCCAGTCTCTAGTCTAATTGGTGTTACGCCACATCGGAATCTAGAATAAGCCGACCTATGGTTTCTTGGTAGTATTAGTTTACAGTATATATACAACAAAACATCAATGTTTGACGGTTCAGTGGATCAGCTTGTATGTTTCGTCTGACGGTTAGATAACATTGATCATATGCTTATGCTTATATAAATTTTCGGTATATTGTTTTAAAATACCGAAATCTTAATTAAGAACCTCATTGCATGGCTATTACTATTGAACAAGGCTGAACCTGTTGAAAAACATTTATTTAGGTATGCTACTTCAATCAGAAAATACTTGCATATTCAATATACCATCACTATTACTTGTTACGATGATTTTACAGCAGCATTTACTGTGTTGTTTAAATTATGTGTTATATATGCAATATGACAACTTGATTACCAATGTATTACCTACATCAATCACAGTATATGCACGTGTACAATGTTCACCTACTTGACAAAACTGTTTGCATATAATTTAATACAAAACTGAGTCTTCGCTATTCTACCAAATATTTAAAAATAGTATTGGAGCAATATAACATGTAGTTAGTAATATGTAAAAACAATTCTAGTAATTAATCTTAACGATTGAACAAATGCACGTTATGGAGCAACACTAACGGAAAGCCGAGAGTTATTTAAAAATCAAAATTGCCTTGTGCCCCTTTAAAGAAAGAAACTGCACTTAAATATCATTACGATTTGAAGAAAAAAAAAAGAATGTTTTAATTGTTAAGTTGTCAATTACCACACCGTACGAACACGCTTCTCTATTCAACTTACATGGTGTATGTGACATATACCGTGTGATTGATTAAAAGCAAATACAAGTTTCGATATTTGTTCAATAACATTCAAGGCTGTTTAATTATGGCATGTATGGAGTGACTTATTATGAGATATTGCCTTTCATTATACGTGTTTTTAAGATCGGACAATTTAAATGAGTGTGTAAAAGTTTAGTTAAAATGCATACACATTCAGCCAATAAACGTACCGTGTCTGGAATAGTTAGCTTTTGTGTGAAAAGAGTAAGTTTATAGTTTTTAACATACAACTTTTCATTTAACATTTTCAGATTTATTTTTTATACACACAATAATGCGTTTCACAAATCTGCGGTTATCAGCCGACAGCTTGATGTGTTATTATTTATGTATGCATATTACTTACTAAAGAATTGAACTGAATGTTGTTTAACGGCTCATCAACACAGTATAGGTTATTTAGAGCCGCCCCAGAGAGAGGGGAAGGATACATAGGAATCCGGGAACCTGCCCTACTCTTATTATCGAATAGATTTCTATGGTTATTTACCGTGCTCGGAGGATAGACCGATACACGGGACCGCCCGGTTTACGTCCCCATTCGACGGACGAGGCTAAGGGAAAGTGTTTTGCCCAAGAACACACCGACGAAACTCAGCGGCACCACGGAGGATTAAACCCGGGGCCTCCGGTTACAAATCCACCCTTCTACCGACTGCGCCCAGCCCTCTACATACTAAAGAGCACCTTGATCAAATATGTATCGGTATGTTTCGCGATATAGATGTGTTATATCGCAATATATCGCGATATGGATCTGTCATATGGCAATATATCGCGATACGGTTCGAAACGACGAAGACAACATTGATCAAATGAGCTGTAAGAAGCTACATATGTAATATCGTGTATAACTACAAGCATATATGGTGATTGAAATGTTTACTTACTTGTCTTTTTTTCATTCCAGGAACAATCATTGACGAAGACAATACAGCATCAGCAGCTGAGGTCTCCATGAAATGTTGTTGTGGACTTTGATTAGCAGAGCAATAGTTGACATTAGCCGAGCAGTAGTAGACGAATCAAATGGAAATACGGATTGATTAATACGTCCGGAAAACGAAAAATCGATATAGAAAAAGATAAAATATCGATAAAGAGAATGATGAAATATCGATACGGAGAAAGATGAAATATTGATACGGAGAATGATTGTATAAAACGGAGCAAATATCCTGACGTTAATACGGCCCAGAACAGATTTGTTAAAACAACAAATTATAGAAATATTTCAAGTGGAAAAATATTTAATGAGAAAAAAACAGCAGTTTGACAGAGTTGACATCCAATAATCGCATGGATTTTTTTTTTATTGTAAACAAACAACAGTAAACTGAAAACACGAGTTGGGCCCTACGTGTGCAAGTTAAACAATAACTGTAGTTGGCATGTCACTGTGATAATTAAACTCTCCAATTACGGAAGTTTGTATGCAGTAAATAAGAAAACATGCTAACTGAACAACAACGAAAACAGGACGTTAATTTATCTTTGGTTATTGAGACAACTGATGTAGATGTTGTTCGGAACTTGACCCATCCCATCTGTGCAGTATAGATACGGAAACATAACTACTGAAGTTGAAAAATTGGTTATTATAACGTCACACTGTCACTGAAAATAATTACACTCGAGATGGCTTCATCTGTGTAGAGCAGTGTGGTCTTACTTCTTTTCGTTCAAATATAGCGTTTGTTGTGAATATAAAAAAAAAGGCAGGCTACATATTACATGTATGTGTAGAAATCCGGATGATTTATCTATAACTTGGAAAACAAACACACAGACATATACTATCGATTGAACGTTATAAACGCACGAATTATGACTGCTGGATATGCAAGGAAACTTGTTGGAAACGTTTTATTTAATATATAAATAAGTAGAGAACTACGTGCAAACTAGTTGATGGAAATCATTTGGAATAACTGGGTTTATGAAATTTAAACTAAAGAGAACATGAACATATGTTTACATTAAACTACAGACGAAATGCCGAGAACGTGACGAGAACGTGAGGACGTGAACATTATCGCACGTGCTTAGTATCTTTGCCTTGGTCGGTACATCAAAAGTTACGTGTTTTTTTATGATTTTTGGATCAGCCAATAATAACCATGATGGATAATTCAAGTATTGACACGAACAAAATCCTGGAAGAGTTAAACAATGAAAAGGCCATCTTGATGATACCGGCGATTCTGTACGTGTCGGTGTTGATGGTGGCCGGACTGATCGGCAACGTCATGGTTTGCTTCTATTACGGGTGTAAGACAAGGCAGACCTCTAACACCATATTCATTGTTGCCCTGGCCGTGTTCGACCTTATCACGTGCAGTGTTTCTATACCTATCGAAATTGTCGACTTGACCCTGTTTTACATGTTTACAAGCAGTGGCGCGTGTAAGGTGTTGCGATTTGTTAATCATTTCGCGGCCATTGCCAGCGCGTTGACACTTCTGACGATATCCGTCGACCGATACAGGCGTATTTGTCGACCATTTAAGAAACAACTAAATCTCAGAGAAGCCAAAATAGCATGTTTAATATCAGCTGGGCTGTCTGTTCTCTTTTCATGGCCGGCGTTTGTGTTCTATGACGCTGTCAGTGTTAACATCACAAATAATTTTGGAGTAAGCATTCATGGCAGCGACTGTACCACGATCCGGGACGACTCGTATAAAATGTATAACTGGCTTTTTAATGGGTTCCATCTCATACTCTTTATAATATCAACAATAGCTCTGGGTGTGCTCTACTTTTTTGTCGGAAGGGTGATATTTCGTCACAACAAAACACGTAAGAAGTTCCCGGTTGGACCATTATCGGGTAATTCACTGAGCTCGGGTAATGGTACTAATGAGACGGATACCAGCATGACGGCCGAGGATCACACCACTATGGACATTAATAACGCACATATAGCATACGTTAACGGGGAGCAAACTGCAACAATTGTCAGGAACGACACAAAAAGGCACACAGTTAATCTAGAACAGAAAACTGAAACAAAGACAAATAAACAAATCAACACTGCTGCTCTCGATATTAAAACTGTTAAATATTCGATTATAATGCTGGTAATAACAGTGGTGTTTGTGATAAGTTTTCTGCCATATTTAGTGTGTATTATTTGGCGGGTTGCTGTAGGGGGGTATGAGGTGGACATCCTCTCTGATGGCGGACTGGTGGCCTTCAACATAGCATTGAGGTCGTACTTCCTCAACTCAGCAATAAACCCACTCACGTACGGCTTCTTCAATTCAAAATTCAGACGATTTTTTTACGCGACGTTTTGTCCTTGGTGCGCCAAAAAATCAGGCGAAGCAATCGTGACCTCCAGTTCAGCAGGTAACTAAGGTCAGAGTTCTAGGAGGCCAAAATGCCAGTTGTAAATTAATGTTCTGAGTGAAACTGAAGGTCAAGGTTAAGGACAAATTCGACGAGGCCAGTTCTTAATCTACTTAATTGTATAGCAATACAATCCAATATGACAATGCAGTACAATATAACAAGAACTTAGAGGTGCAGCATTTACAGGCAAAGTTACAAAGTTACAAATGTAATATTGCGAAGAGATGTGCATAAGAACGGGATATATTTGCTTTTATTTTGTACATAACCGTACTTCCGTTTTACAAGATGTATTTTATATATATACATGTAAATAAACTAGTATTTTATTAATAAAATGCCGTTTTTTCAATACATACATTTTACTAAAGTCGGCCCGTGCATAGCTATTCACATCTCCATACATAGCTATTCACAGTCTCTCCATGAATAGCTATTCACAGTGTCTCCAGGCATAGCTATTCACAATCTCTCCATGCATAGCTATTCATAGTCTCTCTATACATAACTATTCACAGTCTCTTCATGCATCGCTATTCACAGTCTCTCCATGCATATCTATTCACAGCCTCTCCATGCTTAGCTATTCACAGTCTCTCCATGCATAAATGTGCACAGTCTCTCCATGCATAGTTATTCACAGTCTCTCCATGCATAGCTATTCATAGTCTCTCCATACATAACTATTCACAGTCTCTTCATGCATCGCTATTCACAGTCTCTCCATGCATATCTATTCACAGCCTCTCCATGCTTAGCTATTCACAGTCTCCCCATACATAGCTATTCACAGTCTCGCTAAGCATAGCTAATCGCAGTCTCTCCATACATAGCTATTCGCAGTCTCTCCATACATAGCTATTCGCAGTCTCTCCATACATAGCTATTTACAGTCTCTCCATCCATATATATTCAGTTTCTGCATTCATAGCTATTCAGTCTCTCCAGGCATAGCTATTCATAGTTTCTCTGTGCGTATGAAACAGCTGTTATGGAAATGAAATGTAACAAAAGCCCAGAACTCGCCGGAATAACAGTGGAATCCTATCAAGCATTTTAGAACAAAATATGAGACATAGTTATCATGCCACTAAATGAGAGATATAGAAATGACGAGTTATCTCAGAGTCAAAAACAAAATGTTCGTTCTTTACTCTTTAAGAAGTCCGATCCAGGGAGTGCAGAGAATTGGCATCCAGTAATACTACTGATATAGATTATAAAATTGCTACACGAGTTTGATCTAAACTCTTGCAGAACATGCGCCTGAAAATAATAAATATGACTCAACAAGTATGTTTATAGGATATAACATTAGAAAGCTTTACCATAACGTAGATTACACAGAGCGACTACAATTTGAGGGTGTTATCTTTTTTAGATTAACAAAACATTTTGACACAGTTGAATGCGATATTTGGTTTACAGTACTATTATAACTGGAAAAAAGAAAATAACTTTCTTTTAAGAAAACTCAGATTACTAAAGCAAAACATAAAACGTGAACATGAACAAGGATTTTACGAAATTGTAATCACATCACCACAGAAGTCACGGTGAGATAGACATTGTCGCCGAAAAGTTCTTAAATAATTTTATATGTTAAAAGTAAATATATCTGAAACTGGGTATATCTTATTCAGTCATTAGTAATGTCGCCCAAAACAAATCAAGATACCGTTTAAACAAATTGAACACAATGCATTTTACATTTCTTTGGAGTGGGAAACGCGAATAATTAAAAAGAACCATATGTGACACACTGAGTGGGGGCATTGAAATGTGTGATCCTGTTTCTTTCTTTAAACCCATTAAAACTAAATAAGGTTTAACAGAGCTTACTGGTAAATTGTACCACGATATTTTCCAGATACCTTTGATGAAAATTAATTGATTTTACGCATATTCAATCATGGGTATGTTAAGAACCCGTGAATAAACCTATACTTTTAATCATGCAAATGTACGGTTTGTAGCGTTATTTGGCGGGTTAATTTCTTTCATAAATAACTCATTCTCTAAACCATGACATACTTACAGGCATACATACTTTACTACTACATTCGTCTGGGAGCATGTGTATGAACATTTTCACACGTTAAAAGATAAGGAAAGTGCACTCTACAAAATTACAACTCAACAAGTCCGATTTTTTTCTGTTTTCAGTGTAAATATGCGTATTGCTGATTTGTAAAAATGAAATATAGCTGTAAAAAGCTGTCAACATTTGTGTGATTTTAAGCAAAATGAAAATTCATCTTACAAAGGAGAAAATAACGTTTCCGTTCAATCAGTTTTAGAACACAGCATTTCAGTTAGACTGCTTCACGGCGCATATCTCGTTCACTCAAACAAGTCTATTTTAATGACGGCTGTGGAGCAGTCTACATTTCAGTTCAAACAGTTCGATCGGAACTCTTCGGTAAATTCCCGAGTGACGGAACCCGACGAGGCAGTTCCAGTTCCATTTCAGTTTTGATTGAACATCAGTAAAGTGAATTCTATATGATTTACAGTGACATCTTTTTGATGAGTTTTCATTAAAAAAAAATAAAGCCCTCAGTTCCACTTCGGCAGATTATTACATGATAACATGTTTCACATTTACGCATTACATTTACGCATCAAATCAACAAAAATAATGAGAACGAAATACATTCGTTCTTCCTGTTTTATCAGCCAATAATAACCGATGTTTACATGAAAACAGAAGAAGATCGGACGTGTTGCGTTATCAATTGCGTTGACTAAATTTTAAACCATACAATGTTAATATATTTAAAAAAATATTATACGAAACTACTACGGAATAAATCTGATTGGTTCCGACAACGATTGCAGAACAAACCGTGTTGACAGTTTGTCCGTTTTTAAATATGAACACACTATTGTGTTTCATCAAATGTTAACAGTGTATCATACTGCAAACAAAATTTTCAGGATTTCATTGGTCAATGCGCCGTAGACCATGTCTACGTCTCGAGACGTGAACATAGGACGAATTCCCCGTAGGTACCCCATTACTCCAATACACAAAAACAAAATGGCGACGATAACGTTGCCGATTCGTTTTGGAAACCGCCGATTATTTCCTTCAGGGACTATCGCTTTTCTGCGCTTTCCATTAATGTTCATGAGGTTGGTCTGCTTTTACTTACCTTTACAACAGATATACGCAAACTATGAGGTCACTTTGGAGTAAAAACAAAAGATAAAGTTATGAAATTTAATAAGAAACATCTTTACCTTATTTGCTTGCTGTCTTTTTTTTATTTCATGTTATTTTCTGCAGTTGTTTACAGTTTTACTCTGCATTATAAATGGTGAATTTATTAACAAGGGAAGTAACTTTTCAAATACTTATTCAAATATTCCTTTTATTTTCAAAGGTTCTTAATTTCCACAATACTATTTATAAAGAAATTGTAAGAAATCTGACATTTTACACTTAAACTCTAGTCATATATCCACCGTTGCTAATAAATGAAGATATGATTTTTGAGGAAAATCGGTATTTTACCCCTATACATGTACACTGTATAAAACACATTAGAAATCAAGTAAAGCTATACTACCACTAAGTAATGAAATTTAGAATTTATTGTCATGCATTTTTCATTTCCATTTGTTACCTGAACATTTACTCAGAACATGTTAATAGTTTAAATTTGACACTAAAACTGGTACCAATTTTCATCTTTGTCCATTTGAATAGTTTTTGATCTTAATCCTAAGTGGGTGGGGCAATTTGATATGCAAATTTAGCAAAGAAAAGTCATTAATTGACCCTAAAACAGAACAGTATTTAATAAACTGAACATACTTTTATCTGTTGTTAGAACATTTCGTCACTGAGATACGAAAAAATACTTCAAGTGTGATATATATCAAAGTAATGTGCTTATAAACGCCAAAATATCACTTAATATTGCACTCATTTTAGAATTCAATGGGTTCTTTTATCCATTGCTTACTTAAAAAATGTATTACAAACACTTGAATTCTTGTTATTTTCTTTTAGTATATGCTTTATTGTCTCAAAATAACACATACGTGTGTTGCTTATGTAACAAACAGGAAATCTGTAAGTTAAGTATAAAATCTCTAAAAGTGGGTGGGGTAAATTTACATGTAAAATTCAGATTTTTGGCTAAAAAGAAGAAAACAAGTTCATTTAAACTGATTGTACTTGTCATATTTCGGGGCTGTTAACTGTTTTACATAATTATTAATAGTGAAAATACATAAAATATTAAAAAAAACTTTTTGAGTGACATTTTATGACATTATGTGATTTTCATTTTTTTCAAGGGGGTTATGTTTAAAAACGCATTAAAATCATGTAAAGCTGTAACTTTAAAATTGCTATAATGCATTTTCCTTACCTCCATAAAATTGCCCCCAAATTGACAATAGTAAGAATTTGCCCACCAAAATGGTACCGGATATCATTCTGGCCCATGGACTATGTGTGTAAAAGTCTGAAATAATCGTAAGTGTATTGTTTTTGGCAATTTTACAGATAATAAAACATTAACATAGTGATAAAATACGTTTATTTTATTAAAATTCCGATAATTTTAACGACGTTACAGCGATGACGTCACGAAAGTAAACAACGTCTAGTTAGAGGCACGTTACGGGGAAATTGGCGCAATAAAAATGAAATCGTGTCTTTGGCTGTATTTTTTCTTAAATAAATGGTTACAACTTTGAAGTATGACAAATTCGTTATTAGGATTCTTGACAGGAAACATGGGCTCACATTCCCTACCTGGAAATGTATATTCCCCCTCGCCTAACGGCTCGGGTGAATATAATTTTCAGGCAGGGAATGTGTGCGCATGTCCCCTGTCAAGAATCCTAATAACTAATAATATCTAATTGTTTTGAACGCAACAACTATAACACACACAACCTACTCAATTTATGGTTTATTCTGAAAAAATACATTCCGCAAACCAAGCTTATTTTTCCTCTTGAAATTAACCCATCAAAATAACAGCAAAATTTCACGACCGTTTATTAAAACTCTATCCAGGTGTTCAGGTCATATAATAATGTATATATGTTGATTAAAAGTATAGGTTTATTCTTGGGTTCTAATATCCGTGATTGACTATGTGTAAAATGAATTATGAGTTGGTAACTCTTAATTCGACAATCCAGTTTTGGGGTTTGTTTGGCTGGTTAAAGCCGTTTATATTGTGTCTATAGAGTTTAGATTCTCAAAATATTATATATATACATCGGCATCAGTTGAGAAACAGTGTACGCATATTGTAAAATGTTGCTGTTGTTGGCGGGATAGCTACTTTAATCAGAACAGGAACGAATGATAACAGAACCAATGATATTTTAACCCTTAGCCCGCTATGAATGTATAATGGACTGTCCTTTCTTTAAATTTAGACCATTCCATTTATGTTACAAAGGGATGTTTTGGAGAAATGACTGATGAGCAGCCGGGCATTGTAAACCCTGATTAGCCCGCGAGTAAGATGAGTCTGCGAGTTAATCTCTGGGTTTACAATGGACGCAAAGGCTATTGTAGTCGCCCTTAGCAGGCTAAGAGTTAAATTGATATCCCACATATATTATTTACTGACTTGGTTTTGTGGTACACTGTTATTCTTAAATAAAATGTTACACACACATAAAATCTCTCCTTATATCAAATCGTTCATAATATAACACATATAACCTCTCTGATATAAAATCGTTAATAATATAAAAACATAACCTCTCTGATATATAATATTTTATAATATAAACACACAACCTCTTCGATATCACATCATATAACTTCTCCGATATCACATCGTTTATAATATAAAACACATAAACTCTCCGATATCACATCGTTTATAATATAAAACACATAACCTCTCCGATATCACATCGTTTATAATATAATACACATAATCTCTCCAATACCACATCATTTACAATATAAACACATAACTTCTCCAATATCACATCGTTTATAATATAAACACATAACCTCTCCAATATCATATCGTTTATAATATAAACACATAACTTCTCCGATATCACATCGTTTATAATATAAAACGCATATAACCTCCTCTCCGATATCACATCGTTTATAATGTAACGCACATAACCTCTCCGATATCACATCGTTTATAATATAAACACATAATCTCTCCGATATCACATCGTTTATAATATAAACACATAACTTCTCCGATATCTCATCGTTTATAATATTACACACATAACCTCTCCAATATCACATCGTTTAAAGTGCAAAACACATAAAACGCAAAAGGTTATAGTAGTCATATACAAGTATATTAAAGTATTTCAAGGCAGGCGAAACAAAAACAACAACACAACGTGACAATAATATAATGTGTCTCTTTAAAGAAAGAAACTGCACTTAAATATCATTACGATTTGAAAAAAAGTATGAATGTTTTAATTGTTAAGGTGTCAATCATCACACCTCGTAATGCCAATGTACGAACACGCTTCTCTATTCAACTTACATGGTGTATGTGACATACCGTCTGATTGATTAAAAGCAAATACAAGTTTCGGTATTTGTTCAATAACTTTCAAGGCTGTTTAATTATGGCATGTATGGATGGATTTATTATGAGATATTGCCGTTGATCACGTGTTTTTAAGATCGGATAATTTAAATGAGTGTGTAAAAGTTTAGTTAAAATACATACACCTTCAGCCAATAAACGTACCGTGTCTGGAAAATGTAATATTTAACTTTTAAAGAGTTAGTTGCGTTAACAGAGTAAGTTTATAGTTTTTAACGTACAACTTTTCATCTAACATTTTCAGATTTATTTGTGTACATACAATAACGCTTTTCACAAATCTGCGGTTATCAGCTGACAGCTTGATGTGTTATTATTTATGTATGCATATTACTTACTAAAGAGCACCTTGATTAAACATGTATCGGTATGTTTCGCGATACAGATGTGTTGCATCGCAATATATCGCGATACTGATGTGTCATATGGCAATATATCGCGATACAAATGTGTCATATCGCGATATATCGCGATACGATTCTCATTAACTGACGAAGACGACATTGATCAAAAGAAGTGTAAGAAGCATCTCGTATAACTACTAGTATACATGGTGATTGTTGTATAACTACTAGTATACATGGTGATTGTTGTATAACTACTAGTATACATGGTGATTGTTGTATAACTACTAGTATACATGGTGATTGTTGTATAACTACTAGTATACATGGTGATTGTTGTATAACTACCAGTATACATGGTGATTGTTGTATAACTACCAGTATACATGGTGATTGTTGTATAACTACCAGTATACATGGTGATTGTTGTATAACTACTAGTATACATGGTGATTGTTGTATAACTACTAGTATACATGGTGATTGTTGTATAACTACTAGTATACATGGTGATTGTTGTATAACTACTAGTATACATGGTGATTGTTGTATAACTACTAGTATACATGGTGATTGTTGTATAACTACTAGTATACATGGTGATTGTTGTATAACTATTAGTATACATGGTGATTGTTGTATAACTACTAGTATACATGGTGATTGTTGTATAACTACTAGTATACATGGTGATTGTTGTATAACTACCAGTATACATGGTGATTGTTGTATAACTACTAGTATACATGGTGATTGTTGTATAACTACTAGTATACATGGTGATTGTTGTATAACTACTAGTATACATGGTGATTGTTGTATAACTACTAGTATACATGGTGATTGAAATGTTTATTTACTTGTCTTTTTTTCATTCCAGGAACAATCATTGACGAAGACAATACAGCATCAGCAGCTGAGGTCTCCATGACATGTTGTTGTGGACTTTGATTAGCAGAGCAATAGTTGACATTAGCCGAGCAGTAGTAGACGAATCAAATGGAAATACGGATTGATTAATACGTCCGGATAACGAAATATCGATACGGAGATGATGAAATATCGATACAGAGAATTATGAAATATCGATACAGAGAATGATGAAATATCGATACAGAGAATGATAAAATATCGATACAGAGAAAGATGAAATATCGATAAAGAGAAAGATGAAATATCGATACAGAGAATGGTGAAATATCGACACAGAGAATGGTGAAATATCGATACAGAGAATGATTGTATAAAACTGAGCAAATATCCTGACGTTAATACGGCCCAGAACAGATTTGTTAACACAACAAATTGTAGAAATATTTCAAGTGGAAACATATTTAATGAGAAAAAAACAAAAGTTTGACCGAGTTGAAATCCAATAATCGGATGGAAATAAATATATTTTAAACAAACAACAGTAAACTGAAAACACGAGTTTGGTCCTACGTGTGCATGTTAAACAATAACTGTAGTTGGAATGTCACTGTGATAACTAAACTCTCCAATTAGGGAAGTTTGCGTGCAGTAAATAAGAAAACATGTTATTTTACACCAGGAACTGAATAACAACGAAAACAGGACGTTAATTTATCTTTGGTTAATGTTGATGTACACTCGAGGTAAAGCAGAGTGGTCTTACTTCTTTTCGTCCAAAAAAGACGGCAGGCTACATATTATATGTATGTGTAGAAATCCGGATGATTTATCTATACTTTGGAAAACAAACACACAGAGATATACTATCGATTGAACGCATGAATTATGACTGCTGGATATGCAAGGAAAGCTGTTGGAAACGTTTTATTTAATATATAAAAAAGAAGAAAACAACGTGCAAACTAGTTGATGGAAATCATTTGGAATAACTAGGTTGATGAAATTTAAACTAATAAAGCGAACACGAACACGCGTTTACATTAAACTACAGACGAAATGCCGAGAACGTGACGAGAACGTGAGAATGTAAACATTATCACACGTGCTTAGTATCTTTGCCTTGGTCGGTACATCAAAAGTTACGTTGTTGTTTTTTGTGCTTTTTGGATCAGTCAATAATAACCATGATGGATAATTCAAGTATTGACACGAACAAAATCCTGGAAGAGTTAAACAATGAAAAAGCCATCTTGATGATACCGGCGATTCTGTACGTGTCGGTGTTGATGGTGGCCGGACTTATTGGCAACGTCATGGTTTGCTTCTATTACATATGTAAGACAAGGCAGACCTCTAACACCATATTCATTGTTGCCCTGGCCGTGTTCGACCTTATCACGTGCAGTGTGGGTATTCCTATCGAGATTGTCGACTTGACCCTGTTTTACATGTTTACAAGCAGTGGCGCGTGTAAGGTGTTGCGATTTGTTAATCATTTCGCGGTCATTGCGAGCGCGTTGACACTTCTAACGATATCCGTCGACCGATACAGGCGTATTTGTCGGCCATTTAAGAAACAACTAAATCTCAGAGAAGCCAAAATAGCTTGTTTAATATCAGCTGGGCTGTCTGTTCTCTTTTCATGGCCGGCGATTGTGTTCTATGACGCTGTCAGTGTTAACATAACAAATAATCTCGGAGTAAGCATTCATGGCAGCGACTGTACAACGATCCGGGACGACTCGTATAAAATGTATAACTGGCTTTTTAATGGGCTCCATTTCATACTCTTTATAATATCAACCATAGCCCTGGGTGTGCTCTACTTTTTTGTCGGAAGGGTGATATTTCGTCACAGCAAAACACGTAAGAAGTTCTCAATTGGACCAGTATCGTGTAATTCACTGAGCTCGGGTAATGGTACTAATGAGACGGATACCAGCATTACGGCCGAGGATCACTCTACTACGGACATTAATAACGCACATATAGCATACGTTAACGGGGAGCAAACTGTAACAATTGTCAGGAACGACACAAAAAGGCACACAGTTAATCTGGAACAGAAAACTGAAACAAAGACAAATAAACAAACCAACACTGCTGCTCTCGATATTAAAACTGTTAAATATTCGATTATAATGCTAGTTATAACGGTTGTGTTTGTGATCAGTTTTCTGCCATATTTAGTGTGTATTATTTGGCGGGTTGCTGTAGGGGGGTATGAGGTGGACATCCTCTCTGATGGCGGACTGGTGGCCTTCAACATAGCACTGAGGTCGTACTTCCTCAACTCAGCAATAAACCCGCTCACTTACGGCTTCTTCAATTCTAAATTCAGACGATTTTTCTACGCGAAGTTTTGTCCTTGGTGCCCCAAAAAATCAGGAAAAGCAGTCGTGACCTCCAGTTCGGCAGGTAACTAAGGTCAGAGTTCTAGGGGACCAAAATGCCAATTGTAAATTAATGTTCTGAGGGAAACTCAAGGTCAAGGTCAAGGACAAATTTGACGTAGCCAAATTCTTAATCTACTTAATTGTATAGCAATACAATCCAATATGACAGTACAGTCCAATATAACAAGAACTTAGAGGTGCAGCATTTACAGGCAAGGTTACAAAGTTACAAATGCAATATTACGGTAGACCTGTGCATAAGAACGGGATATAATTGCTACTATTTTGTACATAACCGTAAGATGTATTTTATGTCTATACATGTGAATAAACTAGTGTTTTTTAATAAAATGCCTTATTTCATACACACCTTTTACTAAAGTCGGTCCGTGCATAGCTATTCACAGTTTATCTCCATAAATAGCTATCCACAGTCTACCCATACATAGCTATTCACAGTTTATCTCCATAAATAGCTATCCACAGTCTAGCCATACATAGCTATTCACAGTTTATCTCCATAAATATCTATCCAAAGTCTAGCCATACATAGCTATTCACAGTTTATCTCAATAAATAGCTATTCACAGTCTAGCCATACATAGCTATTCACAGTTTATCTCCATAAATATCTATCCAAAGTCTAGCCATACATAGCTATTCACAGTTTATCTCAATAAATAGCTATCCAAAGTCTAGCCATACATAGCTATTCACAGTTTATCTCCATAAATAGATATCCATAGTCTAGCCATACATAGCTATTCACAGTTTATCTCCATAAATAGCTATCCACAGTCTACCCATACATAGCTATTCACAGTTTATCTCCATAAATAGCTATCCACAGTCTAGCCATACATAGCTATTCACAGTTTATCTCCATAAATATCTATCCAAAGTCTAGCCATACATAGCTATTCACAGTTTATCTCAATAAATAGCTATTCACAGTCTAGCCATACATAGCTAGTCACAGTTTATTTCCATAAATAGTTATCTACAGTCTAGCCATACATAGCTATTCACAGTTTATCTCCATAAATAGCTATCCAAAGTCTAGTCATACATAGCTATTCACATCATATCCATACATAGCTTTTCACTATCTCTCCATGCATAGCTATTCACAGTCTCAATATATAGCTATCCACAGTCACTCCATACATAGCTATTTACAGTCTCTCCATACATCGCTTTAGCTATTCACAGTCACCCCATGCATAGCTATTCACAGTCTCTCCATGCGTAGTTATTCACAGTCTCTCCATGCAAAACTATTCACAGTCTCTCTAGGTCTCTCCATACATAGATATTCACTGTCTCTCCATGCATAGTTATTCACAGTCTCCCCATATGAAACTATCCACAGTCTCTCGATACATAGCTATTCACAGTCGCTCTATCCATTTATATTAACAGTTTATGCATGCATAGCTATTCACAGTCTCTCCATACATATCTATTCACCGTGTCTCCATATATATCAATCCACAGTCTCTCCATACATAGCTATTCACAGTCTCTCCATATATAACTGTTCATAGTCTCTCCAGGCATATCTATTCACGGTTTCTGCATTCATAGCTGTTCACACTCTCTCCATCCATATATATTCAGCTTCTGCATGCATAGCTATTCAGTCTCTCCAGGCATAGCTATTCACAGTTTCTAAGTGCGTGTGAAACAGCTGTTATGGAAATGAAATGTAACAAAAGCCCAAAACTCGCCGGAATAACAGTGGAATCATATCAGGCATTTTGGAACAAAATATGAGACATAGTTTTCTTGCATACCGGACAAGGATATCCGTCGTTTTACCGGGGCTAGATTATAAGAATCTTTCATGGGTATCCGGTGAAGATAGGGAATTCCAACCCGAGGTATACGTGTTTTTATCGGAACCGAGGCTCTGCCGAGGTTCCGATTAAAACACTTATACCGAGGGTTGGAATTCCCTATATGAACCGAATAACCATGATAGATTCTTTTTCTTGCATATCAGAGACATGTTGTGCGTTGACGCCGCCAGCTACTAACGTTTTGCATGTTTTCCTGTATACCGGATGTTGGCGCGCGTGAAATTTATCTCGACCCTAGGGTGAGATGGAAATATCTAGCCCCGGTAAAAAGACAGATATCCTTGTCCGGTATGCAAGACATTTACATCTCACTCTAGGGTCGAGATAAAATTCACGCGCGCCAACATCCGGTATGCAGGAAAACATGCAAAACGTTAGTAGCTGGCGGCGTCAATGCACAACATGTCTCTGATATGCAAGAAAAATAATCTATCATGGGTATTCGGTTCAGATAGGGAATTCCAACCCTCGGTGGTATAAGTGTTTTAATCGGAACCTCGGCAGAGCCTCGGTTCCGATAAAATCACTTATACCTCGGGTTGGAATTCCCTACCTTCACCGGATACCCATGAAAGATTCTTATAATCATGCCATAGAAATGACGAATTATCTCAGTCAAAATCAAAATGTTCGTTCTTTACTCTTTAAGAAGTGCGATCCAGGGAGCACAGAAACCTGATGTCCCGTAATACTACTGATATAGATTATACCATTGCTACACGAGCTTAATCTAAACTCCTGCAGAACGTGCGCCTGAAAATAATAAATATGGCTCTACAAGTATGTTTATAGGATATAACACTAGAAAGCTCTACCATAACGTAGACTATACAGAGCGACTACAGTTTGAGGGTGTTATCTTTTTTAGATTAATAAAATATTTTGAAACAGTTGAATGCGATATTTGGTTTACTGTACTATTATAATTGGAAAACAGAAAATAACTTTCTTTTAAGAAAACTCAGATTATTGAAGCAAAAAAAACACGTGATCATCAACAAGGATCTTACGGAGTTTGTAAATCACATCACCACAGAAGTCACGGTGAGATAGACATTGTCGCCGAAAAGTTCTTTTAAATAATTTTATATGTTAAAAGTAAATATATATGGAACTGGGTATATCTTATTCAGTCATTAGTAATGTCGCCAAAAACAAATCAAGATACCGTTTAAACAAATTGAACACAGTGCATTTTACATTTCTTTGGAGTGGGAAACGCGAATAATTAAAAAGAACCACATTAATATGTGACACACTGAGTGGGGGCATTGATATGTGTGATCCTGTTTCTTTCTTTAAATCCATTACAACTAAATAGGTTGAGGTTTAACAGATAATGAGGAAGCTGACTGGTAAATTGTACCACGATATTTTACGGATACCTTTGGTGAAAATTAATTGATTTTACGCATATTCGTTCATGGGTATGTTAAGAACCCGTGAATAAACCTATACTTTTAAATCATGCAAATGTACGGTTTGTAGCGTTATTTGGTGGATTAATTTCTTTCATAAATAACTCATTCTCTAAACCATTTGACATACTTACAGACATACATACTTTACTACTACATTCGTCTGGGAGCATGTGTATGAACATTTTCACACGTTAAAAGATAAACAAAGTGCAGTCTACAACTCAACAAGGCCGATTTTCTTCTGTGTTCAATTCAATGTAAATATGCGTGATTTGTAAAAAGCTGTCAACATGTGTGTGACTTGAAGCAAAATGAATATATTCATCTTACAAAGGAGAAAATAACGTTTCCGTTCAATCAGTTTTAGAACCCAGCATATCAGTTCGATCGGAACTCTTCGTCAGTTTCCGTACTCGGTAAATTTCCGAGTGACGGAATTGCATTTCAGTTTTGATTGAAAATCAGTAAAGTGAATTCTATATGATTTACAGTGACATCTTTCTGATGAGTTTTCATTAAAATAAATAAAGCCCTCAGTTCCACTTCGGCAGATGATTACATGATGACATGTTTCACATTTACGCATTACATGATTAATTGTTTGTCTTCAAATCAACAAAAATAATGAGAACGAAATACATTCGTTCTTCCTATTTTATCAGCCAATAATAACCGATGAAAACAGAAGAAGATCGGACGTGCTGCGTTATCAATTGTTTTGAGTAAATTTTAAACCATACAATGTTAATATATTTAAAAACATATTATACGAAACTACTACGGAATAAATCTGATTGGTTCCGACAAATTGGCATTTGCGTACTTTGTTATAGACGATTTCAGAACAAACCGTTTGACAGTTTGTCCGTTTTTAAATATGAACACACATAACCTCTCCGATATCACATCGTTTATAATATAAAACACATAACCTCACCAATACCACATCGTTTACAATATAAACACATAACCTCTCCGATATCACATCGTTTATAATATAAACACATAACCTCTCCGATACCACATCGTTTATAATATAAACACAAAACCTCTCCAATATCACATCGTTTAAATGCAAAACACATAACCTCTCCAATATCACATCGTTTAAATGCAAAACACATAACCTATCCTATATCACATCGTTTATAATATAAACACATAACTTCTCCTATATCTCATCGTATATAATATAACACACATAACCTTTCCAATATCACATCGTTTAAATGCAAAACACATAAAAAGCAAAAGGTTATAGTAGTCATATACAAATATATTAAAGTATTTCAAAGCAGGCGAAACAAAAACAACAACACAACAATAAGGTACCGACCATTTTGATTTCTCGGTGGGTGGGTGGGGTGTGGGGGGGGGGGGGGTGTGGGGGGCTAGAAGACAGTGATAGTATTCATGGTTGTAATAAATGTGATGTGCATAGATCATGGTTCATGGTAGTAATACATGTGGAATACAATAGTCATGGCAGTTATAAATGTAGTATACACTGGCAATGATGGTAGTAAATGTGTTGTGTAAAGTGTTATAAAGTGACAATGGTAGTAATTTGGTATACATTGATCATGGTAGTAATGAACATGATTTTCATATAAAGTCATGGTTATGATTAATGTGGTATACATTAGTCATGGTTGTAATAAGGCCGTTATTTTTTGATAATTTGTTTTACGAACCCTCCTACGACAAAACGAAATTAGGTATTTTATAGGGAATTGATAGTTTATTTTTTATTTTTTTCCCTTCCTCCTACAGCTATTCTCTGTCTTGATGGTTCTTAAAAATAATAAAAAATAATGGCCTAAATGTGATATACATTGGTCATGGTAGTGTGTAAATATTGCAATCCTGTGAGGGTGACAGTGAACATTTGTCAACCTTCTAAGGCTATTTATATTTTATTATACTGAAAAATATGTTTGAAAAGGATATTTGGTTCTGCTAAATTTCCTTTGAAATACATGGTTACTTCTCTCTGTTCAAAATCACTATTCTTAGCGCCCAGAAAACATTTTTTGGCGGATGGTTCTTTATTTTCTTTCGGAATCTTCAGCTGTGAACTCACGAGTAAACTTCAAATCATCTTCAGAAAGTTGTGCAAACTGTGTCAGCCATTTTAGTAAATGTTCACTGATTTTCATTTGTGTATGTAGACATACACTTTTCAGCATTGGACATCCCAGTACATAATTATAAACTTGCTTTGACTTCACAATCATAAGAAAGTATTATACTGGGGTGACATTACAAAAAAAATACTAGCATTCAGTGACTCACTCCACATTACAAGCGGTATGCGATATTACAAAAATGGGAAAATAACAGTCTTTGAACATTGAACATGGATGTTTGACATGAGGTATATTATTAATAAATATGGTATCAGTGGTCATGGTAGTAATAAATGTAGTATGCATAGCTGATGGTAGTAATACATGGTCATGGTAATAATGAATGGGGTATTCAGTGGTCATGGTAGTAATAAATGTGGTATTTAGTCTTAATGTGATGTACAGTGGTCATGACAGTAATACTTGCAATATGCAGTGGTCATGGTAGTAGAAAATGAGGTAAAGAGTAGCCATGACAGTTATAGATGTGATGTACTTTGGGCATGTTAGTAATCAATGCAGTATGCAGTGGTCATGATAGTATTACAATACAAGGGTCCTGGTACTTGTGCGATGGACTTTGTGAATATCATCAACAAGTAAATGGACGTAAGAAGCAGCTTCAGCCACATGCAATGCCAGGTTACAGACAAAGCCATGCGCTATATGCCAGTGTTAATAAGAATGGTATGGAACATGGTAGTCATTGCCCAGTACAAAACGATCCCCTACCAAGACAAAAAATCCAATCAATTCATAATTCAGAAGAGCAAAGAGAAAAAGGGGACTCACATAGAAAGCTGACAAGTACAAGCATAACTAAATATTAACACCAGCACATGAAGTTCTATCCACCAAATGTGGAAAGATCCATATTAAACAAAAGAACTGTCGAAAGGACAACATTCTCCACTATTCAGGGTCAATTTTAAACAAGGTCACTGACACTTCTGTCTCACCAACCATGGTGCCAGTTCATTCACAAGGTCAATTCTTAATTGTGGAGGTTAATAGGTGGTGGCGACTAAGTTGAGGGTGTAGGGGTGCGGGGAGGGGGTGGTCAGTGAACATATATACCAAATATCAAAGCAAGACCTTGAATACCCCTGAAATAATATGAACTTGATGAGGGTGGGGAGGGGAAGTGAAGTGTTACTGAATAGGGAAAACCCCCAGAAATAATACATTTTTTTCATTGGAGATAGGGATTGAGAGGAAGGAAGGGAATGGAAGAGAACAGGATAGATGCAGACATGGTAACTGAAGAATATAATAAATATTTGTTTATCTGGGCTGATGGTGGTGCTGGTGTAGGATCGGGGAAGGTGTGGGGTTTATGTGGCTAATGATATATACAGGCTGGCCATTGTTATTGGATGTATGCAGTGAGTTTCATTGAAATATATGAAGCTGTTTAAAAAACTTTAACTGAAACTCTAAGTTGAAAAAGAAATTATCATCTAGCTAAAATGAAATAAAGAGTTATGAAACACTGTAAGTGATGACACTTGTCAAGCTCCTTTGGCTGAGATATATGGCTAGTGGGTATTGAAATAAATGGACTTGCCAACAAATAAAATAAAAGCAATTCTAATTCGAAAATTATAGGCTACACATTTTCTAAAATACAATACAGAAAATATTTATCCTTATAAAGGGCCATATTTTGCTAAAATGCAATACAGAGTTATGGAACATGTGTCTGCTAGCATTCAGGCTTTACTGAAGTTGTATTAATAATTAACAATCACCTATTGAAATAAAGAACTTGCCTAAAATCTTTAACTAGCATTTTGAAGTCGAAAAAACACACATACTTTTGCTTAAATGCAATACAGAGTTAATATGGAACATGTGTCTACTAGTGCCCTTGATATTCCAAGCTTTACTGAAGTTTTGTTGATGTACGACTTTAAGTTGTTAAAATAAATGTACTTTGCCAAAAGAGAACTTTAACCAGAAATTCAAAGTAATCAAAAAACAACAACATGCTTTTGCTTAAATGCCATACAGAGTTATGGAACCTGTGTCTACCAGTGTCCTTGATGGTACTGATGACATATTTCAAGTTTCACTGACCAGTGGTTGCTGTAATAACAGGACTTGGCTAACAACTGAAAACCAACCTGACGACGCAGACGTTGAGTAGATCATCTACAACAGCTCTTCTTATTCTACGAATAGTAAAACTTAAAAAAAAAAATTCTGGCTTTCAAGTTCACGAAAAAAGAAAATCAGGCCAGTGTATTAGGCGAAATAAAAATCCCGGCTTTAAAGAAATGAATAAAAGAATTCCGACTCAAAGTTCCAACTCAAAGGAACCCCCACACCACCACCACCACCACCACACGAGATCAAAATGGTCAGTCCCTAATGTGTCTCTTTAAAGAAAGAAACTGCACTGTAATGTCATTCAGATTTGAAAAAAGTATGAATGTTTTAATTGTTAAGTTGTCAATCACCACACCTCGTAATGCCAATGTACCAACACGCTTTTCTATTCAACTTACATAGTGTATATCTGACATATACCGAGTGACTGATTAAGAGCAAATACAGGTTTCGGTATTTGTTCAATAACTTTTAAGCTGTTTTATTATGGCATGTATGGATTGATTTATTATGATATATTTGCCGTTGATCACGTGTTGTTAAGATCGGACATTTAAATGAGTGTGTAAAAGTTTAGTTAAAATACATACACCTTCAGCCAATAAACGTACCGTGTCTGGAAAATGTAATATTTAACTTAACAGAGTAAGTTTATAGTTTTTAACATACAACTTTTCATCTAACATTTTCAGATTTATTTTTATACATACAATAACTCTTTTCACAAATCTGCGGTTATCAGCTGTGGATCAAATTACGGAAGTTTGCGTGCAGTAAATAAGAAAACATGTTATTTTACACCAGGTACTAAAAATAACAACGAAAACAGTCTTTGGTTAATTAGACAACTGATGTTGATGTTGTTCGGAACTTGACCCATCCCATCTATACAGAGCGTAACCCATCCGTGCAGTATAGATACGCATTAAGTACGGAACATAACCTACTGAAGTTGAAAAATGGGTTATTATAACAATACACTGTCACTGAGAATAACTACACTCGAGATGGTTTCATCTGTGTAAAGCAGAGCGGTCTTACTTCTTTTCGTTCAAATATAGCATTTGTTGTGAATATAAAAAATAACGGCAGGCTACATATTATATGTATGTGTAGAAATCCGGATGATTTATCTATACTTTGGAAAACAAACACACAGAGATATACTATCGATTGAACGTTAGAAACGCATGAATTATGACTGCTGGATATGCAAGGAAAGCTGTTGGAAACGTTTTATTATAAATAAGTAGAGAACTACGTGCAAACTAGTTGATGGAAATCATTTGGAATAACTAGGTTTATGAAATTTAACATATGTTTACATTAAACTACAGACGAAATGCCGAGAACGTGACGAGAACGTGAGAACGTGAACATTATCACACGTGCTTAGTATCTTTGCCTTGGTCGGTACATCAAAAGTTACGTCGTTGTTTTTTGTGCTTTTTGGATCAGCCAATAATAACCATGATGAATAATTCAAGTATTGACACGAACAAAATCCTGGAAGAGTTAAACAATGAAAAAGCCATCTTGATGATACCAGCGATTCTGTACGTGTCGGTGTTGATGGTGGCCGGACTTATCGGCAACGTCATGGTTTGCTTCTATTACGGGTGTAAGACAAGGCAGACCTCTAACACCATATTCATTGTTGCCCTGGCCGTGTTTGACCTTATCACCTGCAGTGTGTCTATACCTATCGAGGTTGTCGACTTGACCCTGTTTTACATGTTTACAAGCAGTGGCGCGTGTAAGGTGTTGCGATTTGTTAATCATTTCGCGGTCATTGCCAGCGCGTTGACACTTGTAACGATATCCGTCGACCGATACAGGCATATTTGTCGGCCATTTAAGAAACAACTAAATCTCAGAGAAGCCAAAATAGCTTGTTTAATATCAGCTGGGCTTTCTGTTCTCTTTTCATGGCCGGCGATTGTATTCTATGACGCTGTCAGCGTTAACATAACAAATAATCTCGGAGTAAGCGTTCATGGCAGCGACTGTACCTCGATCCGGGACGACGCGTATAAAATGTATAACTTGCTTTTTAATGGGTTCCATTTCATACTCTTTATAATATCAACCATAGCCCTGGGTGTGCTCTACTTTTTTGTCGGAAGGGTGATATTTCGTCACAACAAAACACGTAAGAAGTTCCAAGTTGGACCAGTATCGGGTAATTCACTGAGCTCGGGTAATGGTACTAATGAGACGGATACCAGCATTACGGCCGAGGATCACACCACTACGGACATTAATAACGCACATATAGCATACGTTAACGGGGAGCAAACTGCAACAATTGTCAGGAACGACACAAAAAGTCACACAGTTAATCTAGAACAGAAAACTGAAACAAAGACAAATAAACAAACCAACACTGCTGCTCTCGATATTAAAACTGTTAAATATTCGATTATAATGCTAGTTATAACGGTTGTGTTTGTGATCAGTTTTCTGCCATATTTAGTGTGTATTATATGGCAGGTAGCTGTAGGGGGGTATGAGGTGGACAGCCTCTCTGATGGCGAACTGGTGGCCTTCAACATAGCAGTGAGGTCGTACTTCCTCAACTCAGCAATAAACCCACTCACGTACGGCTTCTTCAATTCTAAATTCAGACGATTTTTCTACGCGACCTTTTGTCCTTGGTGCGCCAAAAAATCAGGAAAAACAATCGTGACCTCCAGTTAGTTCTAGGGGGCCAAAATGCCAGTTGTAAATTAATGTCCTGAGTGAAACTCAAGGTCAAGGACAAATTCGACGAGGCCAGTTCCTAATCTACTTAACTTAGAGGTGCAGCATTTACAGGCAAAGTTACAAAGTTACAAATGCGATGTGCATAATCACGGGATATAATTCTACTATTTTGTACATAACCGTAAGATGTATATGATGATTAAGTTTAGTTGTACATCAATTTGCTTGCCTCACTGGAGGCACCATTGTTATATCTGGGCTATTCATGTGGTATAGTAGGTTATACTAGTAGTCCAGTATAAGTTTATAAATAGTTTATTATATTAAATCACTCTGTACATTGCTCCGTACTATATTAATTTATGGTCCTGAAAATACATACATATAATAATAAGTAGGATTACATATATTTAACATATTAACAATAATACATGTCAACTTTGCAGTAACATAATTTAGTCGAACATTGCTAAATAACGAATTGATCCACTCATATATTATTCAACTATGTGAATAAACTAGATTTTTTTTATAAAATGCCTTTTTTCAATATACCTTTTACTAAAGTCGGTCCGTGCATAGTTTATGCATAGCTATTCACAGTTTATCTCCATAAATAGCTATCCACAGTCTCGCCAAACATAGCTATTCACAGTTTATCTCCTTAAATAGCTATCCACAGTCTCGCCATACATAGCTATTCACAGTTTATCTCCATTAATAGCTATCCACATTCTAGCCATACACAGCTATTCACAGTCTCTCAATGCATAGCTATTCACAGTTTATTTCCACAAATAGCTATCCACAGTCTAGCCATACATAGCTATTCACAGCCTTTCCATGCATAGCTATTCACAGTTTGTCTCCATAAATAGCTATCCACAGTCTGGCCATACATAGTTATTCACAGTCTCTCCATGCGAAGCTATTCACAGTTTATCTCCACAAATAGCTATCCACAGTCTAGCCATACATAGCTATTCACAGCCTTTCCATGCATAGTTTATCTCCATAAATAGCTATCCACTGTCTAGTCATGCATAGCTATTCACAGTCTCTCCATGCATAGCTATTCACAGTCTCTCTATACATCGCTATTCACAGCCTCTCCATGCATAGCTATTCACAGTCTCTCCATGCTTAGCTATTCATAGTCTCTCCAAACATAGCTATTCACAGTGTCTCCATACATAGTTATTCACAGTCTCTCCATGCATAGCTACTCACAGTCTCTCCATACATAGCTATTCACAGTCTCTCCATGCATAGCTTTTCACAGTCTCTCCATTTATAGCTATCAACAGTCTCTCCGTACATAACTATTCACCGTTTCTGCATGCATAGTTATTCACAGTCTCTACATGCATATCTATTCACAGCCTATCCATGCATAGGTATTCACAGTCTCTCCATGCATAGTTATTCACAGTCTCTCCATACATATCTATTCACAGTATTTCCATATATAGCAATCCACAGTCTCTCCATACATAACTATTCACAGTATCTCCATACATACATATTCACAGTCTCTCCATATATAGCAATCCACATTCTCTACATACATAACTATTTACAGTACCTCCAGCCATATCTATTCACGGTTTTTGCATACATAGCTATGCACACTCTCTCCATCCATATATATTCAGTTTCTGCATGCATACCTATTCAGTCTCTCCAGGCATAGCTATTCACAGTTTTTAAGTGCGTGTGAAACAGCTGCTATGGAAATGAAATGTAACAAAAGCCCAGAACTCGCCGGAATAAGAGTGGTATTATATCAGGCATTTTAGAACAAAATATGAGACATAGTTATCATGCCACTAAATGAGAGATATAGAAATGACGAATTATCTCAGAGTCAAAATCAAAATGTTCGTTCTTTACTCTTTGAGAAGTGCGATCCAGGGAGCACAGAAACCTGATGTCCCGTAATACTACTGATATAGATTATATCATTGCTACACGAGTTTAATCTAAACTCCTGCAGAACGTGCGCCTGAAAATAATAAATATGGCTCAACAAGAATGTTTATAGGATATGTATGGTGGCATATTTCTGCCACGAGATAGCTAGATAATTTATCGTGTATTTTTCGCGATAATGTTACATTTTCTCTTTAATCTTCAACAATTTTATCTAACAAAACTTGCTGCGATACTGCCCACTTCTGTCGTAATAAATCTGACTAATTATCATGAAAATTCACGTTACTATCTCTTTAATATTTATAGTTAACTCAATAACATTATTTATCGCGAAACCAAAACTATCATGATCAGTAGTATCGCGGCATTTAACAAGATAACTAAGAGATTTTCGTGAAAATTCAATCACTATCGCGCAGAAAGCATGATACGGGTATCGTGTTAATTCTCTAGAAACCAGAATCATGATGGCAGAAGTGGGCATTAGCGTGGCATTTTAACGTGATAACTTAAAGAATTTGAGATAATTTTATCTAACAAATTATATAAGATTTTCGCGAAAATTCATTACTATCTCGAAATAATCATGATAATTATCTAGCTATCTCGTGGCAGAAATATGCCACCATAGATATGACATTAGAAAGCTCTACCATAAAGTAGATACACAGAGCGACTACAGTTTGAGGGTGTTATCTTTTTTAGATTAACAAAATATTTTGAAACAGTTGAATGCGATATTTGGTTTACTGTACTATTATAATTGGAAAAAAGAAAATAACTTTCTTTTAAGAAAACTCAGATTATTAAAGCAAAACAAAAAACGTGATCATAAACAAGGATCTTACGAAGTTTGTAATCACATCACCATATATGTCAGGGTGTGATAGACCCTGTCGCCGAAAAGTTCTTAAATAATTTTATATTTTAAAAGTAACGTCGCATAAAAGAAATCAAGATACAGTTTAAACAAATTGAACACAATGCATTTTACATTTCTTTGAAATGGAAAACGCGAATAATAATTAAAAAGAACCACATTAATATGTGACACACTGAGTGGGGCATCGAAATGTGTGATCCTGTTTCTTTCTTTAAACCCATTAAAACTAAGTAGGTTGAGGTTTAACAGATAATGAGGAAGCTAACTGGTAGATTGTACCACGATATTTTCCGGATACCTTTGGTGAAAATTAATTAATTTTACGCATATTCAATCACGGGTATGTTAAGAACCCGCGAATAAACCTATACTTTTAATCATGCACATGTACATTTTTGTATGACCTGAACACTTGGAAAGATTTTCGATAAACGGGGTTTGTAGCGTTATTTGACGGGTTAATTTCTTTCATAAATAACTGATTCTCTAAACCATTTGACATACTTGTAGGAATACATACTTTACTACTACATTCATCTGGGAACATGTTCATTTTCACACGTTAAAAGATAAGCAAAGTGCACTCTACAACTCAACAAGTCCGGTTTTGTTCTGTTTTTAAAGTAAATATGCGTATTGCTGATTTGTTAAAAATTAAATACAGTTGTCTACATTGTTGTGGGATTTGAAGCAACATGAATATTCATCTTACAAAGAAGAAAATAAGGTTTCCGTTCTATCAGTTTTAGAACCCAGCATTTCAGTTCGATCGGAACACTACGCCAATTTCCGTACTCGGTAAATTCCCGAGTGACGGAATCCGACGAGGCAGATCCAATTGCATTTCAGTTTTGATTGAAAATCAGTAAAGTGAATTGTATGGTGGATGATTTCTGCCATGTCGTTTTGTCGTCTTGGCGGGTCGCCAAAACGAAAAGACGACAAAATGCTGTATTTGTCGTCTTGTCGTCTTGTCGCCTTCCGGTAGACATGCGCACTGTAATTAATTATAGCCAAAGCATTAAGGTTTACCACCACTAATTACATGTAAGCCTCCGAGGTGTATCGAGTGTAGTTTCTATAATAAAAAGTAATCCCTCACTTTTTTATGAAAACGGGCATTATAAGTAGGGGAAAACTGCCCATTTCTATTCGATTTTTTGGTTGTATGTATAAGAAGCGTATTAATAAGTTTTACTGGATCACTGATGAACATTTTCGAAATTTCGACTCTTTGCTTATGCTTTGTGAGCAATGAAAACAGTCAATCAATGAAAACAGCTGTACCCTTGACCTGTTTAGTAAACAAACAAGAACTTTCTTACATGTCTTGTTTTGCACCTTTTCTTTTGATTTTTCAAGCGGAAAATTAGTTTTCTATATGAACATTACACTGCTGCATTATCCATAATTGAGTTGAATTTGCAGCAAATCATTAATATGTGACACTTTAATATTGGTGTCTATGGGGAAAATATTTAGTGGTATAATACCTTAAAACTCCCAAAAACTTCTACAGCAACCCATTATATGAAATGAAGCAACTTTTCTTATGAAAGGAAAGCTACACGTGAACGGTATGGTGTTAAAACATATATTATTTCTCGGTAGTATGAGCATCTGTAAAACATAGGAAGTGTATTTTACTAACTAAACGAATTCCGTGCGTAGCCCCAGATAGCATGCATATGTTGGACCAACATCAAACTAATATCATCACTTTCGTTGGCGCTGTATTGATATTTTACGTTGGGCCTATTTGATTCTGCTCATCGTTTCCACGTTGACCCAACCTGTTGGTTTATTATTGGGTCAATGATTTGTTGCAATAATGTTAAGTTGGGCCAACATCAAACCAACTGTGGAAAATAGTTGGGCCAATATCATGGAACACTGTGGGCCCGATGATGGTCTTTTACGTTGGGCCAATTTGATTCTGCTCATCGTTTCCACGTTGGCCCAATATATTGGTTTATTGTTGGGCCAATGATTTGTGGCAATAATGTTAAGTTGGGCCAACATCAATCCAACTGAGATTTAACGGTGGAAAATATTTGGGCCAATATCATGGAACACTGTTGGCCCGATGTTGGTCTTTTACGTTGGGCCCATTTGATTCTGCTCATCGTTTCCACGTTGGTCCAATATGTTGGTTTATTGTTGGGTAATGATTTGTGGCAATAATGTTGAGTTGGGCCAACATCAAACCAGCTGTGGAAAATAGTCGGGCCAATATCATTTACAGAGGTTACTTAAATAGCTTTCAAAATATGATTTGCTTGTAGAAATACACAACTTTGGCTCTAATTAATTACAGTGTGCATGTCTACCAGAAGGCGAAAAGACGACAAATACAGCATTTTGTCTTTTCGTATTGTCGTTCTGGCGGGCATTTCATGGGCGAAAAGATGACAGAACGCCATGCGAAAAGACGAGATTTCAGCTGCGAAAAGACACCATTTGATAGTGTCGTCTTTTCGTCTTTTCGTTATTTCATGTGGCCTTCTGTCGTCTTTGATATTGTCGTCTTTTCGTTATTTCGTGTGGCCTTCTGTCGTCCTTTCGCAATACATGTGTCGTCTTGTCGTTCTGTCCTCTTGTCGTTCTGTCGTCTTGTTGTCTTGTTGTTCTGTCGTCTTTTCGTGATGCATTTGGCGTCTTTTCGTTCTGTCGTTTTGTCGTTCAGTCGTCTTTTCATTTTGTCATCTTTTCGTTCTGTTGTCTTGTCGTTCTGTCGTCTTTTTGCCTTCCGGTTGACATGCGCACTTCGGCACTGCATGCAGCCATTTGCAAGGGAACGTGTAACGTGTAATCCCTGTGTTATTAAATGGGCATGTCAACCGGAAGGCGAAAAGACGACAGAATGACAAGACGACAGAACGAAAAGACGACAGAACGACAGAAAGAAAACACGACAAATGCATCGCGAAAACATTACGTGGACGCCGCTTTATCTTTAAGACCCCAATTTCGCTTTGGCTTATATGGCGAAACGGGGTACCTTGGGGTCTTCATTTTAATCTACTTAATCTTCCTTCAGTGGCCCCAACCTTTGATTTTATCGAAATATATTTGATTTGATATGCATAATATATCGTTTGTATATTTGTGCGGGGTTTAAATATGTGTGTAAAAATATCCATTAGTACGAACGCCGCTCCTGACCGAAAACATAAGACCGCCTTCTTTGTGACGTCATAATTTACTCATCCCAAAACCCGCGCCATTGTTCAGTTATACATTCACTGTTAAGCGTGCTAAATTAGAGTAAATTGCATCACCTTAAAATGTTCATGCTTATGATGGAGCGGGTCGTTGGAATAGTATGAGGCGCCCTATTTGACTATATGTTGTAAGATAAATATATACGTTGTGTGTAATATATATATATATTGAATACAAATATATATATATGATACAGGCAAATATATATGTTACTCCGAAAAATATATATTATATCCCTAAAGTATATATTTTAGAAGCAAATATGGTAAACGTTCGTTGACTCTCCTCACGGTCAGATAATCGGACTCTCCTCACGGTCAGAGGCGGTACCAAATTGATGGGAGGAGCTAACGCTACACGATTTACCGGAATTGAGTTGATTTAACGAAACGGACAGAAACTGGGATATGAATGACCGAAACGGAGATGATTGAAAGACTAATACACACATGTCAGTCCAGTGATTTAAGTTTATTACGTCTCTGGTCTTATTATTATTATTAGTATTATCTTTATAGTATAATCATTATTGGGTAGTTATTACTATATAAAAAATAATATTATAACATCTTTAAATAATAATTGTACCGTATTCAGAAGAGTGGGTCAAGAAGATTTATCGAAACTGGGTTCAGAAGAGACTAGTCTGGACAACGGTAGTGTATTAAAACCTTTAACGGGCCATAACTCCACCAAAAATCATTCAGCTGGAACACGGCGACGATATGCACAACTAGGCTTGATACTGATCATCCTTGCCAAGTTTCGTTGAAATCTGCCAGGGGTTCAGGAGAACTAGTCTGGAGAAAGTTTATTAAAACATTTAAAGGGCAATAACTCCCGCCAGAAATATTTTATTTTTGATATATAATTAATAGTATAATCATTTTCGCGTAGATTTTACATTTAAGAAAAGGGATGTTCCTCTTTAAATGATAATTATACCACATACAGTAGGATGGGCATAGCAGCTGGCGGAAAGCATATTTTCAAACGGAGATTGCATTGATTAATTCAAGACTGTACGAGTATACACTGAACAACATTGCTAAGTATCAGCTTTTGTATCTTAACTGACTTTCTTATTTGAAATATATTTTAGAAAAGATATATGATAAGTATTTTGTTTTGACACATAGTTTATAAAACATTTATTTTTTGTTTAAATTGTTACATCTTTTGAGAGTTACACTCCCTTTATATGAAAACATTAAATGCGTTGATAAAACACATAACATGAGTGAAAGATCGCTTAAATCACTTTTTTTTGCAAATCAAGCACGTCATTAAGTAGATGACGTTTGCGGAATTGCAGTTTGTGACACTTTTGATTGTGTTTTTGGCACCGAGTGAAGATAAGAAATAATTTGCGGGAAACATCTATTTACAAGTCTGACATCTCGATGTATGGCAAGGGCCTGACTGTCCTGTGGTCTGAGTATTGGAGTCGGATTTCAACTTGGCTGCAACAAGGATGTCGCGGCGACTTTTAGGACAGTATGTCGGTGAAACAAAGCAAGCGTTGAACCTCCGATTTAACCTCCATCGCTCCGATTGTAAATTACGTAGGTTTGCTAGGTCGCCAGCGGCCGAGCACTTCAATTCAGAAGGCCACACGTTCAACGACTTGTCTCTGACATGCATCGAACACAATCCAAATTGGACCGACGCAGAACGTAAATTGCGTGAAACGTACTGGATAAGACGCTTAAACACAACACAAAACATCCAGTAGGAATCAACAAAAGGGACTAGATACATCTTACAGAATATATGAATGTAAACACACATACTCCGGTTTTTATTACTTTCTCCATTTATTATTTTAGCCTTATTCAATTAACTTTGGAGTTGTTTTTGCTATATCCTGCAGTATCGATTCTTTGTCTTATGCATAGAGGTAGGGTTATTCACTCACATACTCTCTCTTCATAACTAATAATAAATGTCAGCGTACAAATAATACTTTCATCCAACCAGCAATGTTCTATTATTAGTACTTTTGTTACTTCCCTTGATCAAAATATCTCCATTTATTTTATTTTATTTGTTTAGCATTAGTCATTGTTTTTACTAGCTTTGGAGTTGCTTTATACTTTATCCTGCAGTATCGATTTTAGGTTTAATGTTTTGAGGTAGGGCTTGTGTTATCTTTTTCAAATTTTTACTCTCTCTTCATAACTAAATGTCAGGGTACAGTTCTACCCTCATCCAACCAGATATGTTCTTTTATTAGTATCACATTTGGCTCCAGAGTGTCTATTCAAAGTAAACAGTTTCTGCAACACTGCCAAACGATAAGTTGTTTTTTAAAGAGTTTTATTTAAACTGCCGTGTATTTTAGTGTTTTTAGCTCTACTGATCAGAGATCAGCAGAGCTTATGCCGTGGTGCGGCGTCCGTCGTCCGTCCGTCTGTCCGTCCGTCCGTCCGTCTGTCCGTCCGTCCGTCCGTTAACTTTTATTTGTAGCGACTACTCCTCTGAAACTACTGGATGGATATTCATTAAACTTTACAGAAATGTTGCCCATGAAGTCTAGTTGATCCTAGCAAAAATTCATGTTGATGTGAAATCCAAGATGGCCGCCAAAGCTAAAAATAGATTTTTAGCTCTACTGATCAGAGATCAGCAGAGCTTATGCCGTGGTGCGGCGTCCGTCGTCCGTCCGTCTGTCCGTCCGTCCGTCCGTCCGTCTGTCCGTCCGTCCGTTAACTTTTATTTGTAGCGACTACTCCTCTGAAACTACTGGATGGATATTCATAAAACTTTACAGAAATGTTGCCCATGAAGTCTAGTTGATCCTAGCAACAATTCATGTTGATGTGAAATCCAAGATGGCCGCCAAAGCTAAAAATAGGTTTTTTAAATTCAAGTTTGTAGCGACTACTTCTTGAAAACTATAAGTGATATTGATATGGGACTTTTTCTAAAATGATCAGCATGACATGATGTTGGTCCTTGTCGAAAATCGTTTTGATTCGACGTTAAACGTGGCTGCCAGCGGCCATCTTTGTTTACATAGAGTTATATAGTAAAAACTTGTAGCGACTACTCCTCTGAAACTACTTGGCGGATTTTCATGAAACTTTACAGGAATGTTGCTCTTAATGTCTAATTGATCCTAGCAAAATTTCAGATCGGCCAGAAATTCAAGATGGCTGCCACAGTTAAAAATAGATTTTTAAAAAATAAGTTTGTAGCGACTACTTATTGAAAACTATAAGTGATATTGATATGGGACTTTTTCTAAAATGATCAGCATGACATGATGGTTATCCGAGTCGAACATTATTTTGATTCGACATTAAACATGGCTGCCAGTGGCCATCTTTGTTTACATAGAGTTATATTATGAAAACTTGTAGCGACTACTCCTCTGAAACTACTTGACGGATTTTCATGAAACTTCACAGAAATGTTGCTCTTGATGTATAATTGATCCTAGCAAAATTTCAGGTCGGCCGGAAATTCAAGATGGCCGCCATGGCTAAAAATAGATTTTCAAAATACAAGTTTGTAGCGACTTCTTGAAAACTATAAGTGATATTGATATGGGACTTTTTCTAAAGACATGATGTTGGTCCTTGTCGAAAATCGTTTTGATTCGAAGTTAAACATGGCTGCCAGCGGCCATCTTTGTTTACAGAGAGTTATATAATGAAAACTTGTAGCGACTACTCCTCTGAAACTACTTGACGGATTTTCATGAAAATTCACACGAATGTTGCTCTTGATGTCTTATTGATCCTAGCAAAATTTCAGGTCGGCCGGAAATTCAAGATGGCCGCCACGGCTAAAAATAGATTTTTAAAAAATAAGTTTGTAGCGACTACTTCTTGAAAACTATAAGAGATATTGATATGGGACTTTTTCTAAAATGATCAGCATGACATGATGTTGGTCCTTGTCAAAAATCGTTTTGATTTGACGTTAAACATGGCTGCCAGTGGCCATCTTTGTTTACATAGAGTTATATAATGAAAACTTGTAGCGACTACTCCTCTGAAACTACTTTACGGATTTTCATAAAACTTCACAGAAATGTTGCTCTTGATGTCTTATTGATCCTAGCAAAATTTCAGGTCGGCCGGAAAATCAAGATGGCCGCCACGGCTAAAAATAGATTTTCAAAAATCAAGTTTGTAGTCACTACTTCCTGAAATCAAAATCAATCAGTAGAGCTTCAAGGTCATTGACCTCTTGTTTGTTTCGTATTTGTTATTTTCGTGTTTGTGTACTCCTGATGAAGGCGTTAGCCGAAAGCGCTTGAGTTTTTATAAACTGTAGCACTGTATAAATGTTTTTTCCCCATCTATATATATATATATATTTTTCCCCATCTATATATATTAGAAAATGTTAAACTCCTATACAGGAAAACAGCATACTTTTTGTAATTTGGAATGGTACATTCTTGGTGCGACGCGGAAAAACGGCTGGCAGGCAAACACATAAAACACGCTTTACATATCCCATTCCCCCATATGCGCCCTTCTGAATAATTCTGAATAATGTAATAATATTTTTATCGACCGATAATGTAAAACTTTTCGGAGAAAGGGTTAAACAAGGTGAACACTGGAGCCTATTGCAAAATCTGCGATAGATAATTTTCACATTTGCTATCCTGGACAACTCCAGAGCACTTCCGAAACCTTAGCGCATTTGCCGCGCAAACAACTCACAAAATCAACTAATTTCCTTTTCACGTCGACTCTCTTTTCAGATATGTTTTTGCTAAAGGTTTCTGACACATTGCGATAGTGCATATAATGTTCCTTCGTGAAAATCGATAACATTGCGATAGGTTTCCATATCGGTTAGTCATACACTCAAGTGATATGAAAACGCAACACGGGAATTTCCGCTATATATAGTATGTACAATGTGCTGCTTTTAATCGAATGGTACATGGCTACATAAGACCTTTCCTTTTGGAAAAAATACTAAAACAACAAATAATACAGCAAATAGTATTCCTGCAATGTTTCATTATTCACAAAGTACGCGTTTGGCTCAATCATGTGAGCAAACATAGGATGCAAAATTTTGCAAACTATTTACATTAAATACAATACTGAACTAGCTCAATTTTTCGAAGAGCAACTTCAACATTGATGAAGTTTTTGTTACAAAGTATAGTGTGATTAAAACGTCTACAATATCACAGTTGTGTCCTTTCTCTAGTTAACTGCAACATTTTTTTTTTAAAAATATCTTGGGATTTTTTTGGAATATTATGTGCAATTAAGTGTGCAGTATATACAATATATAGCGGAAATTCCCGTGTGCGTTTTCATATCACTTGAGTGTACTAGCATGGCTCTACTTAGATTCCCGCCAAAAGTTTGCAAGATCAAAGTTATCATCAAAGTTTTGCAATGTCATTTAGCCGATTACTCCAGCAATAGTTTATTTAAATGAAAGCAGTGATAAAATCTTCATATGTATTGTAAATAACAAACTCGCAACGCAAATCATTCTTCATCACATGTTGTGTATATAGCAACAGTGAATTATTTTCTGTCCCGTTACCTTCCGGCTAGCAAAATGTCAAGATTTTTAACACACCGATCCGTCGAAATACACACGAGGCATGATCCCGAATAATGAAGGGATTGACCGATATTCACGAATGAATTAAAAACGACGAGATTGAATGAAAACACAAACATATTAAGAGAGGAAGAGAATCCTTTTTTTTTTGCTGAGTAGTTCACCGCCTACAACGGTCACTACGTGGAGTGCATTGGCACGTGTTGACTATGTGATGGGGATTTACAGCTAGAGCTGGATACCTGACCATGATGGGAGCTATGTTCGGCCGTATCTCGAGAAAAAAGGATTTTCGGGTACTAACTAACTAGAAAACTCTTGTTATCGAGATATTGTCTGACTAAGTTCACACCATGGCCAGGTAGGTACACTCCAGCAGTAAATATCCGGTGACATCAAAATTTGAACGATCTTCCATGTCGAAAAAGCAGAAACATGTTCGGCAATTTCAGTGACCTCCTGGAATTGGTGAAAGTGGTTTCGTGCATTCATAAACTAACCATCCAGTGGATCCGAATGAGAGATGACAAAGAGAATATCAACGTAGAATTCCCTTCGCAATCACGCCAAAACAAATTATGATCAACAACTTCAAAGAAGCGAGAAATATATAATTTCTCATGTAGATTAGAAGCCAACGAAAAGCACGTTGTATTTTTTGGCTTCAAAATAATGAAATTATCGACTTCCAGGGTGACTATACCACATGACCTATGACGTCATTATTGCTAATTCGTGAAGAAAAAATTGTAAACATTCGCCCACATCGAAAACTTCAGAGTGCGATAAGATTTGTATTTCTTAACCATTTTCTACCAAAGAAAGCGCATTCGAAACATTTATAGAAAAAGTAAAAAAGATAATTTAATTTTGCTCACTTAATAAATCATTTAAATGCATTGTTATTGTCACAAACATTACCTAGACTGAAAAAAGAACCCCTTGATAATTGCGGCATCGCTTTTATTTTGTTTACCGACTCGAGATTTTCCACGTTCATTTAACCTTTGAAGAAATTGTTTGAAAGAACACCAATCAATAGAAGGGTTATTTATTTGGCTTTTTAACCATGCATCTTATGTAAATATTCATTAAACAATACATGTAACCAATAAACACACGGTGATGTGTGTAAACGCTTTAAGAAAAGAAAAAAATGCGATATATTTCCTTTCCAACTCGAGATTTTACCTATTTATTTAACCGTTATTTGGAATAAAATTATACCATTAGAAAGGTTATTTATTTGGCTTTCTGGCAATGTAGAATATATAAAAATCAGTAAAACAAGGATATATAATGTCTGTTTGCAATGTAGATGGGTGTGCCGTACATCGAGGCCTCTCGCATACCGCCACGATAAGCGTAGTAAAAATCGATAAATGCAGCGTATAATCGATAAACTTACCTGGATGACAAGTGTTCTCTGTTGAATACAGAGTTTGTACTGCCGTATCATATCCCGTCATATATAAAGCCCTGTGTTTAGTAAGGGTTTGTAATGGACTTTTCTGGAATATAAAACTGCAGGACTATATCCCACCTTCCTATATTTTCCTTCTGTTGGCATGCCAACCCGAGTTCTGGGTTGATTGCCAGATTTTGAATAACATTGAGAGATAACCACCCAGAAATCGTTCCTGTGAAGTCTTATGCAATTTCGCCCAGTGGTTTCACATATATTGTTTAAATGATTACGAAGTCGACGGAAGACAACAACGACGGACGAAATCTGACGACGGACAAAATAACGATAAAACATAGGTTTTATAAAGTCTTGCGAACAGGTTCTTTGACACAAAACCCTTTCGCTTACCTGATGTGAAATAATATTGTGGAAGTTTTCGTGATAAAAATGCATATATATGCAGATATTTTGTTCATAATATGCTCAAAATTATAGTACGTTTCATGGATTAGCAATTTGTTCTGGTGCATTTTCAGGAGTTTTCCAAAGTGTTTACCAAAAGTACCATCTTTCACAAAAAAATAATATCAGTCGAGGGTAGAGTACATTTTTTGCGTTCGAATGCGCCTTCTTTGGTAGAAAATGGTTAAGAAATACAAATCTTATCGCACTCTGAAGCTTTCGATGTGGGCAAATGTTTACACATTTTTTCTTCACGAATTAGCAATAATGACGTCATAGGTCATGTGGTATAGTCACCCTGGACTTCACACGATCAGAAAATTTGAAAAAGTTACAAGTGGTCTTGATGCCTGGGGAGAAACCCGATGAGAAAGGCATTCATGGGCCATACGATTGGGATGAATCGTTGCCACCTCTGGGTATCTGCGACTCTGGAGACCTTCGAATTTGGTGGCCAACACCAAAACTGGGATTACTGGCTCAAAGACCACCGAAGACCCCGCTTTGGGGTCCGTTGCTGGCTGTCGGACAAACACAATTTTTGGGGTTCTGAAAACTGTCACCGACACCCCGCCCCCTCCCAAGCTGTCCCACGCCTACGCACGGGCGAACATACCCAAACACGAGAGGGTCGGGCCCAGGACCGAACGGGTTTTTCGAAAGAGACTCCATATTGCAAGGGTTAATACTAGAGGTTTTCTCATTTAAAAATGACATATGAATTTGTATTCCTAATTTGAATTTATACGAGTATTCAAGGATACTGTCTGCTGATTTGCATTTTAATTTGACAGGTGATTATATGAATTTGTATCCCTAATTTGAAATTTTATTTTTTTCTTAGCAGTGAAATAGTGGATTTAAGCAATGAAATAAAAGTGGTATTTCATACGTGTGAAATATAGAGTTTTATTTTTTCACAGCCGGAACTACTTGTTTTTTACAAAAACTTTTTTTTCCGAAAGTTGCTATAAAGGTTATATCATTGGCTTGGAAATAACTTCATAAAAAAAATGAGTCGTAGATTATTGAAATCGGTTAAGTAGTTTAGTAGAAGATATGGGGAATTAAAAACATCAATTTTATCATACTAAGCCAATGACGTCGTCAATTTTTTATTTAGTTTTCTTCATACTGCAGTACACTTTGATTATAAAACATAAAAGAAAAAGAAAATTTGTTGTTTTGTCGTAAATAACAGATTTTATTTCATCTCGAAGTGATCAAGCTTCAATATTTACACTCATGCTTCGCACATGAGCTTCAATATTTACACTCATGCTTCGCACTCATGCTTCGCATTCGTGAAAATATAAAGTTATCACATTTATACGACAAGATAAAATCTGTTATTCACTCCAAAACAACATATTCAACGTTACTGTCTGCTGATTTGAATTTCAATTTGCTTTTCGTGATCTATGTCTGGCCTCCCCGCCCCCTTTTTGTGATCTATGTCTGGCGGTATACGGACAAATGCCCCCCCCCCCCCCCCCCCGGGACAAATGCCCCCCTGCTCATTTTTGTATAGGTGGACAAATGCCCCCTCATGTTTTTGCAAGGGTGGACAAATGCACCCCTGAACTTTTTACAAGGTGGACATTAGCCCCCCTGATATTTTTGCAAGGGTGGACAAATGCCCCCACGGACAAATGCCCCCCTACCCATTTTTGTATAGGGACAACTCTTAGTAAAACAAGCCCCCCTGTACGAAACCCCCCTCAGATATGTCTTTTGTAAAATTTTATTTTCATAATTCTTTCAAATTTAAGTAAATTTAAGAGGAATTTTAATAACCAATTGAGCATGATGTTGTCTTATTGGAATTCTTTAATTAGCTGTTAATTGTCTAAATGTAAACAGTCATTATACTGACTGTTAATTGACCAATTGAGTATGATGTTGTCTTATTGGAATTCTTTAATTAGCTGTTAATTGGAAGGACCTCCTCGGGGATGCTAACACCAGGTTCATGGACGGAACACACTCGACAGCTCCCTCCCAGTTTCCCCAGCTGTTCTGCATCCGTGTCGCGCTGGGAGAGACAAGTGTGTCTGCTGCGTACGCCCTGCTTCAAAGATCTGTAAAGTCGCAAGAGGACTTTTCGATCTGCTCCCCAATAAGTGTTTGCAACAACTTTAAGTAAGTTAAGAGCTTTAAGGCATTTGGCCTTCAAGTATTTAAGGTGTGGTATAAACGTTAATTTACGGTCGAAAATAAGACCAAGGAATTTTGTCTCATCCACTACTGGTATTGGTGACCCATCCAGTGTTAGATGAGGGTCTTCATGATGTTTACGAAGTTGACAAAAATGCATGCAATTAGTTTTAGATTTAGAAGATTTAAAACCATTTTCATCAGACCAGGTCTGAAGTTTATTGAGACATTGTTGTAATTGTCTCTCGATAGTATTCATGTTTTTTGCACGATAACATATAACAAAGCCGTCAACATATAGCGAACAATCCACACCTGGATTGATGCATTTTACTATACTGTTAATCTTTATATTAAAAAGTGTGACAGAGAGTATGCTGCCCTGTGGAACACCCATCTCCTGTTCGTGAATATCAGAGAGGGTTGAACCCATTCGGACTCGAAATTGTCTATCATCTAAGAATTTCTCAATAAAAATGGGTTACGGCCTCTAAGACCTCTAGTACGACGGGCTTTCGCACGAAAAACTCTAAAGTTATCTAAATTTGTTTGAGCTGGCCGCAAGTTAAAATTATTTAATGCAGCTTTACGATCGCTGACTGCCTTTATGAAGTCATCGTCGTACCATGGTTTATGTGGGCGTTTAGGATTTGCCGAGGTTTTTGGAATGGTTTGATCAGCTATATCGTGAAGAGTTTTGGTAAAAAGGGGGGATGGCATTTGTCCATCCTTAGCAAAAATATCAGTGGGGGGGTGGGGGGCTAATGTCCACCTTGTAAAAAGTTCAGGGGGGCATTTGTCCACCCTTGCAAAAACATGAGGGGGGGCATTTGTCCACCTATACAAAAATGAGCAGGGGGCATTTGTCCTAGCCATTCATGTCTGGCCTCCCCCCCCCCCCCCCCCCCCCACACACACACACCACACCGCACTGTAAGACGGTCTTTAATGATCTGACAACAGCTATTCAGTTTTAATCAAAGATGAAAATAAACATCAACAGATGAGACTCTTTAATAATTTGAATCGCGTATTTACCTTGAACTTAAAGTTGTGTACAGTTAATATTTATCAATTTTCACACGCGTACTATGCACTCGTCCGCAATAATGGGACTGTTACTGTTGAATGTGGTTAATTTTAATAATTTCTACCTTTGAGTTATTTGAAGTTACATAAATATGCACATTGTAATATATTTTGTAATAGGATTACTGTGTTTCTTTTAGAATATATATAGTTTCCACAAGTTTGCATTATGTCACTCTATTATAACTGCGCATTTATTGCACCTAATCTTGACATTTTGAAGTAAACATGAAATGACCTGATGTAGGAATTCAGGAAGTAAAGTGTAAATAAGGAAAGTTTGTTTGTTTGTTTTGTTTGTTTGTATGGTGTTTTACGTCATTTTCATCACATGTAAGGTTATATATGACGGTCGATTGTTTTTGTAGTGGAGGCAGACCACCCACTTTACCTGGGTAGAACCAGTACTGTACACCTCCCGCCATCCGTAAGAATCGACACTTCCTCACTTACAAGTCGAGCTCCCAGTGGGATTCGAACCCGCAGAGATGCGAGGCGATTGTTGACAAGGCAACGCCGTTTACCATTCGGCCACGGAGACGTTCACACAAGGAAAGAGATGCTCGTCAGATGCTCGTCAGATGCTCGTCAAATGTATAAGTTTTCAGTAACAGTTTTTACCTACACTGTATTAACAAGTATTACTTCATTATATACCTATAAAAGCGGCATGTCTCATCCCTTGCAAAACTATTATTTACGGATGTTTTTGTTATCAAATTATAAATCAGACGCATTCCGGGAAACTCAATAAAACAATAATTTATTAAATAAATGTTTCATAAACAGAAATGCCGCGGATTTAAGTGAATGTCCAATGACATGCATGCAGATAAGACCCCCACCCCACACACATCACCCACCACCAACTTTATCCATATTATGAATATACTCCATTAATTACAATAGACAGATACCCCCCCCCCCCAAACCCCCTCCCCCCCCCCCGCCCCCCCCCCCGCACACACACACACACATCACCCACCACCAACTTTATCCATATTATGAATATACTCCATTGATTACAATAGACAGATACACCTATAATGGCATCGTT